>CM053586.1:78789126-78804822 GCA_028646515.1 Pseudochirops corinnae | reverse complement strand
GAGGTTCTGCGTAATTACACACGTACAGCCTGTATTTAATTGCTTGTCCTTCCAGTAGGGGTGGGTGACAAGGAAGGATGAGAAAGAATCTAGAATTTAAAGTTCTATAATCAAATGTTAAAAATATATATGTATATATATGTATGTTATTATTATTATTATTAACTACATCCAACTGGGACTTAAGATACACAGGCACTGGAGTAGGGAGATTCATCCTGCCCTACCAGAAAGTCAGAGAGGTGATGGGGAAGAACATAGGAGAGAATAGATTGGGGGACGGGTTATACAATGAGATGGCTGTTTTGGAGTGGTGGGTAGGGGAAAGATTGGGAGAAAATTTGTAACTCAAAATCTCATGGAAATGAATGAAGTAAACTAAAATAAAAGTTAAAAAAAAGTATAGAAAAACAAAATTGCTGTTACTGTATACAACATTCTCTTGATTCTCCGTTTGCTCTTTATTATTTCATACAAATCTTTCCATGTTTTTCTTAAATCTATGAGCTCATCATTTCTTATAGCACAGTAATATTCCACCAAAATCAGATAACCCAATTTGTTTAGCCATTCCCCAATTAATGAGCATCCCCACAATTCCCAGGTCTTTGCCTCCACAAAGAATTGGTTGAAAGAACTGGGAATCTTTAGCTTATAGAGGAATGAGTAGGAACATGCTCAATGTCTTCTACCATATGTCATGTGGAATAGGGAATAGAGTTGTTCTGCCTGGCCCCCAGAAGGTGGAAGCAGAAGCAATACTTGGAAAGTGGAAAAGCTTAGATGTTAAGTAAGGAAACATTTCCTAACAAACAGAACTATCTTCAAGTGAAATAGGCTGCTTTAGGAAAAAGCAGGTTCCTCATTACTGAAGATGATGAAATTTAAACAAATTCAGAGGCTAGATGACAACTTGTCAGCCATATTGAGGAAGTTATAGAAGGCTAATGTTTAAGCATTTTTTGTTTCAATGGACTAATCTTGACCCCAAACTATATCTGTGTCTATATAAATATAAATTAATACATACATATTTATATAGATAGGAGAGAGAGAGAGAGAGAGAGAGAGAGAATTTATCAGGGGTAGAAGCTTGAAAAAAAGGGCATAGGGACCTGGATATAGGCTAGGCAAAAAAATTGTAGAGAATTTCCACTGAGACCACCCAATCAAACTATGGCCTAGAGTTACAGGGAGGAATTCCAGAGGAAAGGATAATGTCTGTGATCATAGTAGCATTAATTTAGGGGAGAAAATCAGAGTATGGCTAGCAGGCCATTACCATTCAAGGATCCCATTCTGATGAAAAGATTTCATAAAACAAATTTCATTAGTTAGATGCATACTATTCTACTTACTAGGAATATTCATTATGATTCTTTGATTTATTGTGTTTTAAACAGCTAAGTAGAACCCCTCTATGTAACTCCCACCTAAATCTACCCCATAAATTCCAGCTTACCTTACATGCTACTCTGTTTATCTTACTAGGTCATAATGTGTATCCTGCCTTAATTTCCCCAACAAGGTTCTTTCTCTCAAGCCTTACTCACTGGTCTTTAATCACTAGAACATTTCAAATTCACTCCTTTCAGAGAGGTCCGAAAATGGAAACCAAGCCATTTATCTCATCTCCATAATAAGTGCTTTCTGTTTCTCATGTAAGCATTATGAAAGTGGAGAAAGTAGAGATTAACACCCAAGGTGTGCTGGTAAATGCTTAATAGCCAGTTCTCCCCCTTCTTTACTCCCCCCCAAAAATATGCACATGACAGACTTTTAAGTATAATCTGCATTATTAACATTTTTCTCCATCACTTTCTTAAGTCTAGACAACCAACAAAATAATAAATCAAACCCTGATTTGCAGTATTTACTGATTTCCAAGATGTAAATGCTCACTCTGAAAGTTTAACAATCATTTGCCTTGGGAGTCAGTGAACCAGCTGTATTACACCACTGATGAGAACAAATCAACAGTAGACATACAATTCTGATTTTAATGACTTATTAATCACAAAGCTTCATTAATACTTATTACTAATACCCTATTTTCACATACAGTCATGCTCAGTCTCATCTTTCCTCAACTCCCTAGTAAGCACTAATTTATTACAATCAGAGGAAAATATAAGGAACTGAAAATTATATTTTATCTGAGGAACCATTAGCAACATTGACAGCTAAAATTCAAATGCAAAGTTTTCTTTAGAAATTACAATGTAAGAATCAAAAGAGATACAACTTCAGTCTTTAATTTTAAGATTATTTGCATCAAAGAAGATTTTTTTTTTAAAGAAAAGGTTTGTTAATGGAACAAAATTGACCTGCAAATCATTCAGGAAGATTATAATTAAAAGTTAACAACTAAGACTATGTCTACTCAAGAAATTCTACTCCTAAGAAGAAAAACCTGTCATGTAAAAGAAGCACGGCCAACTTGAATGTGGGTCTTGCCAGATAAGTGAACCAAGTTCAAGGTACTTTGAGGGACCCCAGTCACTCATAAAATGTAACATGAGTTTCCACAGATGTGTTTATTTTCACTACTCAGTCAGAGGGCCTGATTAGTTCAAATAAAAGGCATTTAGTGAAATAGAATAATAAGAAAAATAGCAATAAACTATTCTCCCCATAAACTTGGGGTATATTGTTCCCCAAATATACACACCATCATTGGTAAGAGTGGCCAGCCTTAAAAAATACAAATAGAGATGTATACGCGTAGGGAACACATGTAGTCATAGAACACACATGGAGAGTTATACATATAACAAATATAGGTGCCCAGGGAACATTATAGAGGGAAAAAGTCATGATTCCAGTGGTCATTTATGTCTCCAACACAGCAAAGGTATTGATGCTTTCTGATGATGCTGCCACTGAGCCTGCTCCCTTATGATCATGCCTAGAATGCAATTGTGGAGTCTTTGCAGCATTGTGATTGTGACATATGCCTTTGTTGGACATCAATCCCTGATGGTCTTGAATAGCAGCTACCTAATGGTTCTCTGCTGGGCTTGAGGTTGATCAAGATTGTTGTCAGGCATGGCATCTCTGAACAAAAGGTTATTGAGTTTCTCTTTGCTTCCAACTTCTAGGGATTCTGATTCCTGCTTCTGGGAGAGTCATGACTTGGAATGGGAATACTTTAGAGAGCCTTGGAGCATGTTTGAATATCATTACTGGTTTTGCTTAGATAACTTTGAGATAAGAAGGAATCTTTCTGATTATCATTCAAAAAAGGATTGTCAGTTTCAGGGCAAGGGAAGGGAATAGGCATTAACACCTACTATGCGCTAGGTAATTTACAGATATTATCTCAGTTGATCCTCACAACCCAGGAAGGTAGATGTTGCTATTATTCACATTTTACATTTGAGGAAATTGAAGAAAACAAATGTTAAGTGAATTGTCTGGGGTCAGACTGATAGAGTCTGAGGACAAAATTGAATTTACATCTTCCTTATTCCAGCCTCGGGGCTCTCTCCATTGCATTACCTAGTTGCCTTATAATAGGTGCCTTTAATCATTTACTCTTTCTTTCAGCACTCTTTCAGAAGCTTGGTGATTCCTTTGCCCACCAAACCTAATAAAAAGGGGTAGAGTTACCACCTTGTGAGTTCTAAGTGTCCAGAGGGTCTAGTCTGAGTATGCAGTCAGTGAAGCACAGGAGTACACTTTGGGACCCCAGTCCAGTATTGAGATGAGTATTTATTCAGCAGATACCACCTTTGGATGTAAACTTAGTAGTACTGCTGCTAAGGAGGAACGGAGCTAAGTTGAGCCTACTTTCCTTAGAACCAGAAGTGGTATATGGGGACAAAAAATTGGGGGAAATGTTTGTATTTTGTTCTTTCCATATCTTTGAAGCAAGTATCTCTTTGTGTGGTGGTTGTCATTATCGTTCATTAGTTTTTCAGTCATGTCTGATTCTTTATGACCCCATTTGGGGTTTTCTTGGCAGAGATTCTAGAGTAGTTTGCCATTTCCTTCTCCAGCTCACTTTACAGATGAGAAAACTGAGGTAAAGTTAAGTTACTTGCCCAGGATCACACAGCTAGTAAGTGATTGAGGCCAGATTCAAACCCAGAAAGATGAGTTTTCCTGACTCCAGGGCTGGCACTCTATCCTCTATGATACCTAGCTTCCCCTACCTCTTTAAAAGCTAAAGTATGTTAAGAGGTTAAATGGAATTGAGGCTGTAGTCACTGGTCCCCAACAATGGGGGTACACAGCTAGTGAGGGGTCAAGCTGATGGTATGAGAGAAGAGACACCCACAGACCCCCCGGGGGACCTAGAACCCTGAGACAAATGTAGCCCGTCTGGCCCTATGACCCAGAAGCCAGAGAGTATGCACTAAATACAAAATACACTCAAATAAATACAAAGTAGTTTCAAGTGTTGTGGAGATATTAACAGTTGAGAGGGTCAGAAAAAACTCTCATGGATGAGGTGGTACTTGAACTGTAGTATGGAGAAGGTTAGGGATTCTGAAGGTTAGAGGTGAGAAAGGAGTGCATTCCATACAGGGAGAAAAGTCTCTACAATGGCATGGAAATTGGAGATGGAATATCATGAAGGACAAGAAGTAGGTCAGTTTGCTTAGACCATGGGATATATGAAGGAGACACAGTAAATCCAAATGTTAAATTGGAGCCAAACTGTAAAGGACTTTCCATGCCAAACAGAGGAGTATGTATATTGTTCTAAACTCTAGAATTCTAGTGAGAGTAAGGAATCACTAGAGCCTTTTGAGCGGGGAAAGGATGGGGTCAAACCTATGTTTTATCACTTTAGCAGCCCTGTCAAGTATAATTTGGAGGATCCTCTTCCCCTCTGACTATCAGGGTCCTATGACCTCTGACAAAGGCACATATGAGAGAAGGGATGACTCAGAAGGCATAAGTAGATAGCCTTCACTAATGTAACAGATTCATCACCACTAAATACTTCAGGTTATGGTTTGTTTTTCTGGCCTTTGGTTTAGGCAGCTTGGCAGAACATTTTAGGACAGAAGAATATCTGGGACATTTGGAAAATCACATAATGATGCCTTGACCACTGCTAGTGTGTGGACTGATCCAACTTGAAGAAGGTTCTTCTTTTTCACTCTTTCCCCTTTCAAAGATAACCAGCTCTGCAGTAGCACCACAGTGGGTCAGTTTATAATCTCTGGATAGACACCCTATTTCTTATTTCCTGACTTCAAGCAACATCAGGATGGGAGAGAGAATGGAAAACTCCTTTTCCTTTAAATAAAACTGAAATGGTGTGAGGGCCAGAAAAGAAAACTGAAACTATGACCCAATATAAAGCTCCATCCAGAGTAAGGGACACTATGTTCAAAAAAAGAACCGGGGAGTAAAGAAAGAATAGATCCACACTGGCCACAGAGGCTAAAACAAGACATAAGAGATAAAATTAGTTTACAGTCAGCATTCCATTATGAATAACAAGAGTTAGAGATAAAGACCTAAGAAAACTTGAGTGAGCTTTTGACTCTTCTTCTCTGTATCTTGAGTGTAGATTTTCTGGGAGCCCAAATAAGTAAGAGACCCTACCTCTAAGGACCTTGTAATAATTAATATACAATCTAGAGAAAACAGCCTTTCATTTAGACAAGGAAATGCAGAACATTTCATAAAGAGCACAGCCTGAGCATCTGCCAAGCCAGACTAGCAATTAATAATAGCACCTACTATATGCTAGGTATTGTACTGAAGAATTTTTCCAATGGGCTAGCCATGTTGTTCACATACAAAATGTACACTTGCCAAAAAGACTATTTTATGGAGAACTCACACAGGCATAACAACAAGCACCCTAGCATACCCAGGATGGCTGCTAGGAGAGATTTCTTCATCTACTTTTCTGAAGGAAAGAAACTCAAAAAGGGTTAACAATCTTACTTTAATCAAACATGTATCATTTACCTAGTTCAGGGGGAAAAGTCAGAGAATACAAACAGAAGTTACAAGTAGACAAAAAAAATACAGACAGATAAAATAACACAATTCAACCTACCAACAGACAGGACTTCTAGCTGTCTGACCATCACATACCTACATAGTTAGTTACCAGAGAGGGAAGCACCAACATCTGGGTTTTCAAAGCCGGGGGGGTGGGGGGGGGGGGGGCCAATGGCTGCCCAGAGTCTCATCTGGCCAAATCACACAGCTCTTCCCAAAGTGAGCCCCAAAGCAAAACCACACCTCAAAGGTATATATAGCCTTCTCCAGGGTCAGAGAACATCACAAGCCTCAAGACCTACCACCTAGTTACAAAGTAACAATATGTGGGCCTTCCAATTACCATTACCATTACTACAGGGCAAGCATTTACATGGTGGTCAGAAGAAGTGATACAAGGACACTCTCAAGGTCTCTCTCAAGAACTTTGGAATTGATTATGTGATGTGGGAAATATTGGCACAGGACCACTCAGCTTGATGTGCTCACATCAGAGAAGGCACTGTGCTATATGAGCAAAGCAGAATTGAAACAGCTCAAAGGAAACACAGGATGTACAAATTTAGAGAATCCACCCCCAAATTTTCACATGGACTATTTGTGCCTGACCTGTGGAAGAGCATTCGAAGCTCATATTGGTCTGATCAAGCACAATCAGACACACTGAAATTTGACTTTAGCATAGTGATGTCATTTTGGTCCTCTTCAAGAACAAAGGACAACAACCCAACCAAGTTATTGTACTAAGTACTGTATTTTATTATCTCCTTTGATACTCACAACAATCCAGGGAGGAAAGTACTATTATTATCACCATTTTACAAAAGAGGAAACTTAGGCAAACAGAGGCAAAATGACTTGTCCAAGGTCACTTAGCTAGTAAGTACCCAAAACTGGATTTGAATTCAGATATGCCTGATTCTAGGCCCAACACTCTGTTGACTGCACCATCTAGCTACAATTGATTTCTTCCTTGTCAGTAGATCAGGCATTCTTTCCCATCCACTCTACAAACTACAAAGGAAACGACTTACTTTCCATTTTATCCTTGCTGAGCTTGGACTGCTCAGAGCAGCAATAAAGTTACAGAAATCTGTATTGCCTAATCTCTCTCTGTCTAGTTTCTTTGCTCTCTCAAGGACCTCGTATGTGTGAGTTGACATGAGGAATAACTCAAATGCTATGGCCTGGACTTCCTGAAATGGCAAATCCAAACTGCTTTACTCCCTTGGGAAGGCTAACATAGTTCAATTCTGGCCATCCACCACAGGATTGCAAGGGCTCCCCTCAAAAACTTTGGGTTTCTCCAAACTCTGGTTACTTAGTCTATAAAGTCACCCTATCTAAACTCTGATTTGCCTTATAATGACTTTGTGTCAATAGGTCAGGAGGGCCTCCCTATTTCCTGCGTCCTCTTCTGCCTTCCTCTTTCAGGTTATCTTCATATATTCTGTATATATCTTCTATGTACCTAGAGATTTACATATTGTCTCTCCTAATAGAATGTATATCCTTGAAGAGCAAGAATTATTTTTTGCCTTTCTTAGTATCTCAGGCACTTAACCTACTGGCACAGTAAAGTATATAAGAGATGCTTGTTGACTAATCTGCTGACTGGCAACAAATCAGATGAGTATCACCCAGCAGTGACTGAGTGAGCATTCCAATCCTCTTCTTTCTCAGGTCATCTGATCTGTTGTCCTTATTATGGGAACATTTTTGCATCTAGGAAGCAGAATAGCATGGGGAAAATAGAAATAAAAAATGAGATCCCAAACCTAATTCTTATACTTTTTCACATAATCTTGGGTAAATTACTGAATCTCTCTGAAACTTAGTTCCTCATCTGTAAAAAATCAGAACAGTATTGGCCCTGGATACTTCAGAGAACTGTAGTATCAAACACGATAACAACACAAATTCTTTGTAACCATAAAGAGTGAGAAGTATACAAGTTACTATTGTTTAGGTAGCAAGGACAGTCTTTTTGATGACTACAACTGATTTTTGTTTCATTTCTCACTTTTGAAATGATAAAATGAAATTACATGAGGATAATTTTGTATCAGGGATGCTTTGGGTTTTTTTTTATCACCTTAGATGGACTTGAACCCAGATCTTCCCAACTTAGAAACTTTATCCAAGTGACCTCAAAAGAATGTGAATGACTGTACTGTAAAATACATAGCTCATCATGACTCATCACATGACCAACTCAACACATTTGTTTCAATTGCACATTCTTCTCTGATGTGAATTGCTTAGTTGTATCTGTCTTTTCCTGACCATTCATGATTCTCAAAACCCAAGCCCTAATGACTAGAACTCCCTAGTACCCGAATCTGTCTTGTTGGCATCACTTATGCCCATTTGCCAGAGCCAGTATAAGCGTGGAGCAATCAAGGCTCTGCCCCAGATGCCAATATCCCAAAGCAGCACATTTCCTGACCCAGTAGACCTGCCCTCAGCTCTCACTTGGCCCTTAAGCTATCACCCTACAGGGTCCTATGACCAGTAAGCTCCTCTCCCAGCTGCATTTCCATCCCACCAGGGAGGGTCTAGGTAAACTATTTTCCTGATCCCCTTCTTCCAACTATGGCTGCCTGACCTGGAGACCTGATCCATCAGCAATGCCAGGAATCAGTTTGAGGTGGGAGTTTGGGGACTGCATATTAAGTAAACTCAGCATCAACCCCCAGCAATCTCTATCCTCTTCTGCCTTTGGTTTCCACTGAGCCCTCTCAGTTCCTCCTCTATTGAAGTACAGTGAAAGGATTATTTGACTTAGAAGGTTTTAGTTCAAATAGTGACTCTGCCTCTTACTAGTTGTAACCTTAGGCAAGTAATTTCACCTTCTGTGTCTGCTTCATCCATAATCTTCCCACCAGACCTTCTTATAACCAACATCATTTGAATATTAAAATTCATGTTTAAACAAAAGTACACAAGAATTGAATCTATGACCTTGGTCTAATGAGCAATTTGCTTCAACTAAGTGATCTAAGCAGCCATAAATGTGTAATATAAATAAGAAATAGCTCCCACCTCCAAGGATACTGGAGGAATTATTTGTTAAGAAGCTTCAAATCAGTTAACTTACACTTGCCATGGAATGATACCAAATCATTAACATCTAATAGGACTGATGAACTCAGTGTAGTTACTGGTAGACAGGTGTTTCACAGTTGGATGTTGCAACAGGGCCAAGAAGGAAATGTGAATTGTGCTTACCGAAATACATTTTGGTCACCCTTCCTGTAAGATCCATTATACCATAGAATAAATCTAAAAGATGACGCACATAGCCTAGATACATTGAAAACACCATATGAAATTGAAAGGGCAGAATGTTATTTCTTTGTTATCAAACTAAATTTCTAGTATACAGAATGTCATCTGTTTAGGTTTTTTGTACTCATCTGAGATTTTTAGTCTTTAAATGGTTATTGCTATCATTTTCTCTAGAGTACTGAATCAGTTAAGAGCAAAGACAAAATGATACACCACACATCTCTTAATATTTCTATAAGTCATCAGCTAGATTCAATAGTACACCAAGTTCAGTTTTTTGGCCCAAATTAACAAAGATTTTACAAACCTGACAAAGGGAAATTCTTTATGTAATGGTATAGGCCTACACTTTGAGTTCTGAAGCAAAAATTTCCAAAAGATACCATTACCTTTTGCTAAATGAAAAAAGAAAGTTACCTCCTGGAGGTCATCATTTGTAGAATGACCTCTAAGGCCCCTCTCAGTTCAAAATCCATGATCCTATGATCCTCTGTGCCACTTTCCTCACTCATAATCCCCATCCACTCACCCACACACTCATATAACTGCAATAAATCTAACAATAGCTACTTTAGATATCATGTGCCTTGCAGGGAAAAAAAACTCCTAGGAGAACATGGGTAAGAATTACACAGAATAGGCAGGAAAGGATGGGTATAAATAAAAGGTAACTCCTGGATTTATGAAAGCACAGATCCATTTGAGAGAGAGAGCAAGAGAGATAGAGAAAGAGACACAGATTCAGAGACAGATCTTCAGCAAAATCTTCCTCTGACATTTTATCATGGCATGGAAATGACTCTTCTAGATGGCTAGACCAGCAGAACCTAGGTTATATAGGGTCCTTATAAATTGTAAAGGTTTTGTGGTAGTACCTATTAATGGACTGTAAGTCTATCATCTAAGGATCAACATGGCTAAGCATGGAGAGGCTCATGACCAGAAGGTTAGCCACCAGATACTGATGTTTTTGGCCACAGCAATTTGTGAAACTGTCCAGGAATAGTATATTGAAGACTGTAATAGTCCCAATGAAATTGTGGTTCTTGGGAAGTAACAGAGAAATAGGCAATGGTGGGCAGTGGCTTTCTCCATGCACTTTTCTCCTTTTCCTTTAACAAGCTCCTTGATTTTAGCAAGTCAGAAAGTTCAGTTGAACTGGATCTTACATATAGATATCATGTTTTATTCAGTCTACATTCTCTGCTATGTCAATAGATCTGACATTAACAGTGTACACACTCACTCGACCAGTGTAGACTGCAATCCACCTCTTTAATCATTTGTTCTATAATTTCCCCTGAAATTAAAGTCAAATTCAGTCACCTACAGCTTATAGACTGCTCTCTTCTCTTTTTTTTTTTTTTTTTTGAAAAATCGGGACAATTGCCTTTCTCCAGTCTTGTGGTATTTCTTTCATTTTCAATGATCTTTCAAGTATCACTGAAAGTGGCTCAGCAATCACATCTGACAATTCTTTCCATACTTGAAGCATTGGGCCAGCTAACTTTTATTCCTCAAGGACACTTAGGTGCTCTTTTTCTTTCTCCTTGGGTAGGTGCCAATTCCCTGTGAAACATTGTCCTGGGCAAAGGTCATTCTCTTTGGCAGAAAAAAAAAGAAGCAAAATAAAAATGAGTAGCTTTGCCTTTTCTTTGCTGTCATTTATCATCCACTATGTGATCTTTATCTTTTCCCCAATGTAGATTTTTAAAATGCATCCCTTTTTTTTGTCATTTGCTTTCCTTATCAGTCTCAGCTGATTCTGAGCTTTAGCACTCCTGATAGAAGTTGTACAAGGCTATTCCAAGCTCTCCTTTTTTTTCTCTCTCTCCATATACATATATATCAACATACATCTGTGTGTATACACACACACACACACAGACATATTTATATATAGGCACTGTCACCTGCCCGTGCTCTTGTTTTCTATACATATCTTTTTTAAACATCTAAGCTGATTTAAATCTGAGTTTCTTGTGCATCTACATCAGCCTCTTCACACAGTTCCTAGCTTTCTTTTGCATTGTGATTGCTTCTGTATTTTCAGAATTTCAGTCTTGAGAGTTTCCCATCCCTCTTGAGATAACGTTCTACATTGAAGTTTGATTTCCTAAAATCTAGGATATATCTCAGACTATGCTTAACTTTTCTCTCTTTATCACAAATTCTAGCAAATAGTCATCACTTCCCCTGAGATTCTATTTCCATTCCAGAATCAGTTCTTTCCTATGAGAATCAGATAGAGAATAGAATTTTTATTTAATTTGTATTTAATTTTATTTTTTTTAATGTGATTCAACTTAGTTTAACAAGCATTTATTAAGAGCCTACTATGTGCTTAGGCACATAATAATGTGTTAATGTGATAATGTGTTAGACACAAAGACAAAATGCCCTCAAGGAACATCTGAATATTCAAAGTCTCCTATAACGACTGTATCTCTGTACCAGGTTGATAATCAGTTTTCTGAGCACCTCATTTATTTCTTCTTTCTGTCTAAGTGGTTTATGATATACTCCAAGGCTTTTTATCTCCCATTCACCTTTACCTAAAAGTTCTTTTCCATGCTTCCCCAATCAGACAACTTGATTTCCCCTAATGATTATATTTTGTTGTTTGGTCATTTCAGTCATGTCTGACTCTTTGTGACTCCATTTGGGGTTTTCTTCACAAAGACACTGGAGTGGTTTTCCATCTCCTTCTCCACCTCATTTTACAAGTGAGGAAACTGAGGCAAACAGGGTTAAGTGACTTGCCAGGGTCACATAACTAGTAAGTATCTGAAGCTGGATTTATACTCAGGTTTTCCTGACTCCAGGCCTGGTGCTCTGTCCATTGTATCACCAAACTGCCTTTCAACTGAATGCAGCTCCTTAATATTCAATGACCCCCACTTCTCTTGATGTTTACCTATCACCTTTCTCTTGAATAAGGTATAGCCATCCAGATTTATATAGACAAAGTTTCATCAGGTTTTTCCGTACTTTGTTTTTTATTTAATATTTTATTTTTCCTAATTACATATAAAAACAACTTGTAATGTTCTTTTTAAAAAATTTTTTAATTTCTAATTTACTCCTTCTCTCCCTGAAATCTCCCCTCATTAAGAAGCAGGGGGCTTACTTTGGGAAGAGTTGTGCGATTTGGCCAGATGAGACTCTGGATAGCCATTGAACCCCCGGTTTTGAAAACCCAGGTGTTGGTACTTCCCTCTCTGGTAACTAACTAGGTATGGATGTAATGGTCAGACTGCTAGAAGCCCTATCTGCTGGTCTGTTTCTCTGTCTGTATCTTTTTTTTTGGTCTGCTTGTAACTTCTGTTTGTTTTCTCTGAAGTGCAGGGTGCTGACTTTTTCCCCTGAACTAGGTAAATTATATATGCTTGATTAAAGTAAGATTGTTAACCCATTTTGAGTTGCTTTCCTTTAAAAAAGAAGATCTAAGAACCTATGCTATCAGTCATCCTGGTTATGCTAGGGTGCTTGCTGCTACAAATGGCGTTATGAACAGGATCTGCAAACTAAAAGCAAAGTATGGGGGCTGGGATAATTGTTTGTTTCCCAGTTGTGGTAGCTGTGACTCTGTGGAGCCATGGAACAGGAGCGCAAAACTGTCTGCATAATGACTTTGATAAGGTGAGAGCAGGAATGGTGAGCTGCCTGCATTAGGATTGGGGCAGAAACCAGGGGCAGCAGCGTCCTGTGGGAGGAGGATGAACCTAGGAGTTTGGAATTCAGCCACAGGACAAGATAAGGACTGTGCAGCAAGGCAGGAGCACTGAATGTGTTTTCTTGCTGCATCCCACAGTTTGGGACCCAGGGATAGGATGGAGTTGAGTCTGTGGTGGGTGGGGTGAAGTGCCATGGACCTCCCAGGATCCCACCCTGTTGGTATTGTTGCCCAGTTGCCCCTCAGGACTTGGAAGCAGGGGCTAGAGCAGTGTTAAGACTGGGACTTGGCTCATTACAGCCTGCACCTGAAAGTGCCAGGAGGAAGCCTGCAAAGGCAGTGTTGGGGGAAGGACACACTCCCCAAGAGAACTTTATTTGGATATATTTGTTTTGAATTGAGAGGATTATAATGCTATGTATTTTGTGTTTGTTTAAGGCTGTGTGGTCACTCTGGTAATGAGTTCTTACATTATGTATCTTGCAAATGTGATATATTTATTTTGTAAGGATTATATTGTACTTAGAAGATGTTAATGCTAATTCAGATATAAATTGCCTATGTAATGGGCATGAAAGATCTTGGGGCAGAATATAATGGTAATGAGAATCTGAAGATCTTCCCTGACCCCTGGCCCCCTGATAGTTGATTAAAGTATGATTGTTAACTCCCTTCCCCCCAAAAAGGGAAACAATTTGATATAGATTATATATGTGTCATTATGTAGAAACATATTTGCATATTAGTCATATTGTAAAAGAAAACAGACACCCCCCCCAAAAAATAGTGAGTTGTTTTTTGTTTTGGTTTTTTTTTAAGTATGCTTTGATCTGCATTCAGAGTCCATCAATTCTTTCTCTGGAGACAGATAGCACTTTTCATCAGAAGTTCTTCCGAATTACATTTGATCTTTGTATTGCTGAGAATAGCTAAGTCATTCCCAGTTCTTCAACATACAATGTTGTTGTTATTATGTATAGTGTTCTCCTGGTTCTGCTCATTCTCTTTGCATCAAGTCATATAACTCTCCTTTTTTTTCCTCAGAGCATCCTGCTCATGATTTCTTAGCACAACAGCATTCCATCACAATCATATAATATAATTTGTTAAGCCATTCCCCAATTGATAAGCATCCCCTCAATTTCCAATTCTTTGCCGATAAAAAAAGAGCTGCTACAAATATTTTTGTACAAATAGATTCTCTTCCTTTTTGTTATTTCTTTGGGATCCAGACCTAGCATTTGTATTGCTGAATCAAAGGGTAAGCATGGTTTTACAACTCTTTGGGCATAGTTCCAAATTGCTCTACAGGATGGCTGAATCAGTTCACAACTCCAATAACAGTGAATTTGTGTCTGTTTTCACACATCTTTCCAACATTTGTCATTTTCTTTTCTGCTGAATTAGCCAATCTGATAGGTGTGGGGTGATATCTCGGAGATGTTTTAATTTGTATTTCTCTAATTAATAGTGATTTAGAGCATTTTTTCATATGACTAGATATAGCTTTCATTACTTCATCGGAAAACTGCCTGTTCATATCCTTTGACCATTTATCAATTGGGGAACTGCTCTTGTTTTTATAAATTTGATTCAGTTCTCTATATATTTAAGAAATGAGACTTTTATCATAGAAACTTGCTGTAAAATTTTTTTCACAGTAATGTTTATTAACTGTGTATTTGGCTCCATCCTGCTTTCCCCCATTTATCCTATTCTCTCTCCTTTTACCCTGTCCATGTTCTAAAGTGCTTTGCTTCTAACTACCACCTCCCCCATTCTTCTTCCCTTTTATCAGCACCCCCTCCTTTTACCTTTCCCTTCCCCTCTTACTTCCTTGTAGGGTAAGATAGTTTTAAACCCATCTGCGTATGTATGACGTTCATTCTTTGAACCAATTCTGATGAGAGTACAGTTCACACACTCCCTCCCCACCATCCCCCATCTTCCATTGCACTGTAAGAATTCTTTCATGCTTCTTTCATCTGAGATAATTTTCACCATTCTACCTTTCTCTTTCCCCTTCTCCCAGTGCATTCATCTTTCTCACCCCTTAATTTTATTTCTTTGGATAATCATCCTATCATATTCAACTCACACTCATGCCTCCTGTCTGTATATTCCTTCTAACTGCCAAAATAATGACAAAAGTTCTTGGTTGCAATCCTAGCTTCTTTGCCCTCCAGAATATCATATTCCAAGTCCTCCAATCCTTTAATGTAGAAGCTGCTAGGTTTTGTATTACCCTGACTGTGGCTCCATGATATTTGAATTGCTTCTTTTTGGCTTCTTACAACATTTGCTCTGGAATTTGTTTATAATATTCCTGGAAGTTTTCATTTTGGGATTTCTTTCAGGAAAAGCTAAGTGGATTCTTTTTTTTTTTTTAATTTTATTTTAGTTTGCATCATTCATTTCCACAAGATTTTGAGTTACATATTTTCTCCCCCTCTTTCCCCCACGCACCTCCCCAAAACAGCCATCCCAGTGTGTCCCCCCTCCCCCAGTCTATTCTCTCCTATGTCACTTTTCGGTAGGGCAGGATGGATCTCCCAACCACAGTGCCTGTGTAACTCAAGTTCCAGTGGGATGTAGTCAATAATAATAATAATTGCATATAGATAGATAGATAGATAGATAGATAGATAGATAGATAGATAGATACACATTCATAACATTTGATTCTGGAACTCCAGATTCCATATTCTTTCTCCTCCTCCCTCGCCACCCACCCCCATTGGAAGGACAAGCAATCA
>CM053586.1:78739226-78788626 GCA_028646515.1 Pseudochirops corinnae | reverse complement strand
AGTGCTTTTGAGATTCTTTTTCCATCTGACAAAGTCGACTTTTTAAGGCATTCTTCTCCTCATTGGCTCTTTGGGCCTCTTTTGCCATTTGAATTAATCTATTTTTAAGATGTTATTTTCTTCAGTCAGGTTGTTGACTCTCTTTTCATGATTTTCTTGAATCATTCTTATTTCTCTTCCCAATTTTTCCTCCACTTCTCTCATTTGGTTTTCAAAATCCTTCTTAAGCTAATCTCTAGCTTTTAGGCAGTATTCATGTTTCTTGGAATCTTTTGGTGTTCTGAGTGTGTTGTCTTCTTCCTGTTCCCTACTTTGATCCTTCTTTTCCCCAAAGAAGGAATCTAGAGTTTGGTTGCTATTCTTACTTTGCTTCCTTTGCCTGCTCATCATGGCCAGTCAATGATTTTTTAGCTCTGTGGAACACTGCTTCCAGAGGGGAAAACTCTGTCCCAAATTGCTGGAGTTTTCCCAGCTGCTGGAGCTTTTAGGAGGCTGCTGCAGCCCCTACCAGCTTTGGCTCACTGAAAATGCACCCCAGGATCACTACCCAAGACCACGATCCGGAGCCAGGCTGCTCAACACAAGAGCATTTGGTGATTGCTTGGCCCCCCTGCAGTCTGCAGGCCGGGAACTCTGAAGCAGCAATGTGGAGGCAGCTGCAGGGCCTCCACTTCTGTTGCTTCCTTGCCCTGGAGGCAGTTTGGCCAGACCCACTTTTCTCCCCCAATTTTAGCCGAGTTCCACTGACCTTTCACTTAGTCCTTTTTTCTTATGGCTTGATGATTCTGGAAACTGCCACGGCTGCCACAGATCTGCTCTCCTGAAGCTCCAGCTGCAGCTTGGCTCAGCTTGTCTGGCCACCTCTGGGGCCATGCCACGGTTTCAGGCTGGGCTTGTTGCAGCTCATAGCACTGAGATGATCCCTTCAAGCTGAGCTGCCTTCAGCGGGAGGTATATTTGTATGTTTTAGAGCCCTAAAATTTGTTTAGAGTCATATTTTATGGGCATTTGATGTGGCTGTGTAGGAGCTGCCATACCTTGCTGCTCCTACGCCACCATCTTGGCTCTGCCCCCCAGCAATTTTGTTTTAAGAACAACTTTGAGTGGCTAAGTCATTTTGAGTTTTACAAATATCCGAATTAACTGCAAAGGACCTCTGAAGAAAGATGCTATCTGCCTCCAGAGAAAGAACTTATAAATAAAAGTATGTATAGTATGGTTTTACATACATAGATACATACACACATATTTTATATATATAAATTGCATGATTGATATTTTGAACCTAAGTATAGAGTTTTACATTTACTTCTCTTAAATTTCATTTTGCCTTTCATTTTAGCTTGTTAAGATCCTTTTGAATAATCATTATCCAGTATATTAACTGTCCCTTGCTCCCTGCGTTGTGTCGTCTGAAAATTTGATAAGCTTACCAACTATAGCTTCCTAAAAGTCTTGGACTAAAAAAAAATTGGGCTAGATCCTTGGAGCACACTACCCTTCAAGAAGATACTGACCTATTAATGACTACTCTTTGGAACCTGTTATTCCAAAAGTTTTGAATTCATCTAACAACTACATTCTAGCCAACATCTTTCTGCCTTACTCACAAGGAAATTACAGGAAATTTTGTCAAATGCTTTGATGAAATCCAAATATGCTATATCTACAGGTGTCAGAAATAGAAGATTATTGGAAAGGAAGAGTGGCTTCACACCTAAGGCTGCAGAGGCATGAAAATGAACTTTATTGTCTACTCATTGTCTGGGCTTATTTAAGAGCGCCTGGAAGGAGCCTTGGGGATCTTGTGGCTCAGAGTTTGGAAACTTGCCTTGGTTTGGTGAAGTAAGGAGTGTGGACAAAAAATTAAAAATGTGAGAGAATAAGCTAAAAGGATTTCATGAACTGACAGACCATTTGAGAGACTGGTAGATGTGTGTCCTGAATGCAAATCCATTTAGTGTGAGAGTGATTCAGCCTATTACAGGGAGTAGTGTTGTAAGGAGCTTTGAAAGAACAGTGAGAGAGTGAATTCAGGAAAAAAGAGATGCAAGAGAAAGAGAGGAAGATTTAGACAAGTGAGGAGGTCTATATAGCATAGAATATATAAATTGCATAGTGTGTGCTAGACTCTGTCTTAATGTTAACCTATAGATCAGCACAAAAGAACAGTACTTATATAAATCAGAGATTTTCTGAGTTAATCCACTTTGAAAGGAAAGTGCTGGGGAACTGGATGAGGAGGACCAAGAAGTCAGAGTGTCTGTAATTATGAGTGACAATGATATGACAATAGTTTGATTATCTGTTTTGCTAACTTATCTTTCTGGCCAGTGGTATCTTTCTGACCACAACAATAGGCTTTCTTTTTTTTCTCCATGGTGAGAAGTCTTATATAGAAGAAAGAGGACTGGATATTGAACTAGTAAACATGAGCTCAAATCCCAATTTTGCTACTAAAGGTTGATTGACCATGGGCAAATCACAATCTTTCTGGGCCTCAGTTTCTTCATCTGTAAAATGGAAGGGTTATACTAACAATCCCTAAAGTCCCTTCAAACTCTAACTCTGGTTTCTTTACATAAATGTTTTCCTCACTCTGGTTCCTAGATTTTCTCACATGAAACCCATCCTTGTCATCTCTCTCGTCTATTTTGTTCCTTTAGAATATACTTTCATAGCCACAAGGGGCCCTCTTCATTTCCCTCATTACGTACTTTCTTGGTGATCTTACCAGTTCTCATAAACTTAATTGTTATACTCACATAGGTAATTCCAAACTCTATATTTCATCTTCTGAGCTCTGGTCACCCATCACCAACTGACTATTGTATATTTCCAATTGGATATTCTCTAAGCATCTCAAATTCAACATGTCCAAAATGGAACTCACATGGCTTCCCAAATCTACTCTTCTTAACTTCTACATTTCTCTCAAGTGTACCAATAGTCTTCTAGAATTCTTAGCTTCCCAAACTCTCTTTTCTCTCACTCATCATATATAATCAGTTGACAGACCTTATTAATTCTGTCTCCACAGTATCTCTTTAATTATTCCCTTCTCTCCATTTACAGGGCAACCATTTTAGTTTAGGCCTTCATCACCTCTCACAGGAGGTGAACAAAAATAGCCTCCCACTTGGTTTCCCTTCTTTCAGTCTTTTTTCTCTAATCCAGTGGTTCTCAACCTTCCTAATGCTGCTACCCTTTAATACTCATATGTAGGCATATCTGCATGTGGGCATAACCACCTGGAGATGGATAGAGGAGCAGTGTCTTGGTTCCTAAAACCATCGGAAATATGTGTTTTCTGATGGTCTTAGGTGACCCCTGTGAAAGGGTCATTTGACCCCCAAAGGGGTCGCGACCCACAGGTTGAGAACCACTGCTCTAATCCATTCTCTAGATGGATGCCAATTGATATTCCTTTTTTTGTATTTATTTAGTATTTTATTTTCTCCCAGTTATATGTAAACAGCGATTTTTAACATTTATTTTAAAAATTTTGAGTTCCAAATTCTCTCCCTTCCTCCTCCCCCCCCCCCAAAAGACAAGCACTTCCATATAGGTTATATATGTGTTGTCATGCAAAACACATCCATAATAGTCATGTTGTGAAAGAAAATATAGATTAAAAAAAAACTCAAGAAACGTAAAGTGAAAAAAAGTTGCTCCAATCTAAATTCAAACACGAACAGTTTTTTCCTTGGGATGTATAGTATTTTTCATCCCAAGTCCTTCAGAGTTGTCACAGATCATCATATTGCTGGAAATAGCTAAGTCATTCACAGCTGATCATTCTAC
Source organism: Pseudochirops corinnae (assembly GCA_028646515.1). Lineage (NCBI taxonomy): Eukaryota > Metazoa > Chordata > Mammalia > Diprotodontia > Pseudocheiridae > Pseudochirops > Pseudochirops corinnae. Next base: position 78,784,822 of record CM053586.1, on the reverse strand, counting down.
AACATTGCTGTTACTTTGTACCCACTTTGCATCAACTCATGTAAGTCTTTCCAGGTTTTTTCTGAGAGCATCCTACTCATCATTTCTCATAGTACAATAATATTCCATCACAATTACACACCACAACTTATTTAGCCATTCCCCAGTTGATGTGCATCCCCTTAATTTCCACAAATTGATATTCCTAAAAGTACTGTTGTGACCCACGTCACTGCTCAAAAAGTTTCAGTAACTTTTATTGTCTCTATGATGAAATATGCATTGGTCTAACATTTAAAGTTATTTATAGTCTTGTTCCAATCTTACCAGGTTGAGTTCATATTACTGTCCTTCAAAGGCAAAGGAAAGGAAAAGTGATTGCAGGAAGTGGGTGGAAGACACAGACAAGGTAGAAGATGTGGGTCTACTTAGGATCATAGTCTAGAGGAGAGAATGTCCAGACTGAGGGAGAGTATAATGAGCTTAATGGGTTATTTAAGTATTTTATATATTTCTATGTGGGTTCTCTTGAGTCCTTTACATCTAATGCAGTTTCTGTGGTGAAAGAAATAAGCAAAACCATTATACATATTAGGATTAAGTATCTTTGTGGAAGGTGATTCTATTACCTGCTTTTGAGGAATCCCTAGATATGAGTCATAGAAGAACCTTGTAGGAATTTTAGTGAAGGAATTGAGGTGGGATCAATAATGGGTTAAAGAGAACTTAACTCTTTTAGGATCAAACTCCCTTCATATCAGACTTTGCTTTCCATGAGCCTGGAATCTCTTGTCCCAGGGAGGGAAAGATGGACCACAAGTGAAATGTTCAGCTGTTCAGTTCTGAGAGTCTGTGATTCTTACACATTTATTTGGGTTAGTAAGTTCCTTTCAAAGTACAAACATTCTCTGAAAAATAAATCTATTAGCTAACTTGATAGCATTCTACCAAGTGAGATTTTATATGTATATATGTATACATATACATATACACACATATATAATTATATATATATATTTTATATATATAAAATGTGTGTATATATATGGATAGATAGTTCTTTGCAAACCTTAAAGTGACATATAAATATTAGTCATCAAATCAAGAAGCATTTATTAAGTACTTACCAGGTATTATGTTAAGTGTTGGGAATACCAATATGAGCATAAAGAAAGACAGTCTTCAAGGAACTCACCTTTTAATGAGCGGTGGAGGGAGACAATACATAAAAAGAAACTGAAAAGCGGGGATGGGGGGAAAAGTGATGAAGGTCTCCCATTGAGCATGCATGGTGAAGAAAGTCCTCCAAGTCAGCAGTACAGCCTAGAGAGGAATAAAGATATGATTGGCCTGGCTGGCTTCTTTAAAATGGAAAATCTAAGAAGAACCATTTAATCAGAAGGAGAGGCCACAAGGGTGGAGGGAACTTCCAGTGTGTGAAATTGAAGGATGGCATGAATATCCATGACAAAGAAGTTTCTAGGGCATGATAGACAAAGGCAGGAGAGTCATGTGTAGCCTGAAGAGGAGAAATATATGCCAACATTATTATTGTTGTTATTATTGTTATGTCTCTCCCTGTTCTTCCTCATGTCTAATTATGGGAAAGACAGGTGTTGGGGGGAGTACTATAGTGAGAAGTTTTGCACAGACAAGTCATAGACAGAATGAAGGTACTATATGTCCAGAGGGACAGGATTTATAAGACACTGGAAAGAGATGCAGAAAGTAGGTCAAGTAGGTTGGAAAGAGTCAAAAACAAACCTCTTTTTTTCCAGTTTTGCCCAGGTGTCACAATGATGCAATATTCACAACACCCACAGTGACTATAAATATGCTGGTATAGTTGTGAATCACAAAATGTTACAGGCTCTCCACATGGAGGACAGAGCCAAAGCATTTATTCAAATACCAGAAAGCCGAGTCCCCAAACCAGAAAGTCAAAGTCATTATAGTAGTCACATAGTTGGTACACATAGTTAAGGCAGTGAACACCAACATTCCCAAGCCTTCAAAACAAGACAGGTTTCCTCAGGCGAAGATCCTCCTCTCCTCACTCACAGTAGCTGCTCAGCCTCCACACTGCTTGCTTGCAGCAGTTCCAGCTCCCAGCAGTTCTCATTTCCAGTAGTTCTCAGAAGAAGTCCTCAGCAGAAGTTCTGGCTGGCTTTCAGAAGTTCTGCCACCACAATTCTATTCTAAAAATCTCTTCCCTCTCTGCCCTGGGCCTCTTATTAGCTCCTCCTTGCCCCACCCTTTCCTGCTACATCAGCAAGTTCATCCCACTATGGGATTCACAAGTTTTGGGTTTTAATACTTGACACAATTATGAACTTGAAACTAAGTGCTAAGTACCTGTTAGCTTGTCAATACAAGGGGCATGGAAGTCTTCAAATCCCATTACCATTTCACCAGGGCTCTAGTGTCAAGTATGCAAAACCTATTTGTATTGCCTATATCACTCATTCATTCAACAAACATAAATGAAAAAAACTACTATATAGAGCACCAGATCTGAATCTGAATTCAAATGTGACCTCGGACACTTGACTCTAACCAGCTGTGTGACCTTGGACAAGTCACTTAACTCCAATTGCCTTGCCTTCCCCCTTGAAAAACAGACAAACTACTATCTGCACTACATGCTATGGTTCTTCCTGTGATTTTCTATATGCCATTTTTGAGGCTGAACATTACTTTGAGATGCTTGTACACCATATTTTTCTCGATCTAAATAAATCTTGAGCAAATTGTTCCTATTTATTCTACTTCAGCCAAATAATGTTCATGATAGATGAAAATAATTGAAATAATCTCCCCTGATTATTCCTTAATGCTTTAGATTTATTGACAAAATTATGCAGCAAATATTCATCTGCTTCATTTTTTCTCTATCAGAGATGTTACAGTACATTAGTTTGTAATGTAATATCACTTATACATTATACTCTTGTTTTTAGATATTCCTCATTAGAACTTTAAATGATCTCAATTCAGTCTCACAAATTTGACAGCTTCTTTGAAAGTCTTACGTCTATTTTTTAAAATGACAATTGTATTTGAATAACACTAATTTTTACATTAGCAGAGATTAATTTTCTGTAAATACAGTATACAATGATTACTGAGCACTAAGATAATCTTTTTCATGGATATGAAGAATTTGTGTATATTATTGGAACAACAAATATATATTGATGTTCCCAATTCTACATGGAAATGCTGAAAAAAAAATTACGCTCCAAATTGTAAACACTGGAATAAATTGCAAATGCCATGGGGGTGATGATTAATGCTAATATTACTTTTGTTTCTGTAAAAGCAAATTTCCTAATAACTGGGAAAAACCTAAGGCCTCAGAATATATTAAACTTGAGGCATAATTAGAGTAGTTTGAAGATTATTAGTTTGGTTCTTTCTTTTGGTCCTAGGAGGATAATAAAAATGAAAAAATCTCTTTTGGTTCCAAAGATTTTATGGAATGATTGTTCTTATCCCTTGCTACTTCAAAGAATCTCCTATTTCAAATAGCAATTCCATTGGTATGCTAGGTAAATGTGGCCAAAAAAAAATCTCTTGTACATTACTTTTCTATACATAGGAACTGTGGTGAAAAAGACACAAAAATTCATGAAATCTGGCAAAAAAAAAAAAAAAGAGAACTTGTCAAGGAAATGTATGATTGATAAAGGGGGGGTGTGTTGTTCATGAATGAGAAGAGAAGGTGGATAGACTGGAATCATGCATTGATACCTGTGAAAAATATTCAAAAGACCTATAGGAAACCCTTCCGAGAGCATTGGGTAAGTACTGCAAAAGATATGGGAAGACATGAACAACAATCATACAGGATGAGAAAATTTGGACAGTTGTGATTTGGATTGATGGAAAGGGCATCTTTATAGATGAGTGCATGGATCCAGTCAACATTTGAAAGCACTTATATGGGAGTCATCCTTAGTAGAGACACTTGGAAGGGTCATTGTAGCAGTCCTAGGCCATAACCATCTCTACTTGTGAAAATGCTTTTTCTTAATTCTGGAAAGCTTGGCATTGGATACTTATGAACTGAACTACCTTAAATCCTTATACTTGTATAATATTAATCACCTCTCACTTTACTTTGAGATTTGTTGTCTACATGTGTCCTTGATCCTTAGATATTGGAAGACACTGTGACATTGTGAGCTTTGAAAGATTAGAATTAGTGAGCCACCAGAGGTCCAGGAGCTAGAATCTATGACAGATTTTTCATCCAGGTCAGATGGTGAGGAATGAAATGCCAGGGGACTTGTCTGACCCAACATATATGGAAATCAGCCAAGAGGGAGCCATAGCAATAGCAACACAATTCATCCATTGGCTGTGACTTGATGAGAATACCTTATGGAAACTTCTTTAAGTTTGACCTTTCTTGGCCCAGGGATAGATGTGATAGATGAAAGTGTTACCTCCTGATTTAGGGGGTGGGAATGCTCTGTAACTTGTTTTCTCATTATATCTTTGTAGTAAATAATCCTTTGTAAAAGTTAATAGATATTAATTGGTTAAATGACTCTGGGTCACTAATCATTGGTGAATGCTGTGGGAGAAAATACAAAAGACACACTCAATCCCTCAGGGCTATTCCTAGAACTCTGAGAGAGATGTAGCTGGACTTAATGTGGGAGAGAGATTTTAGATTCTCACTACTTGTGGAGCTTCATGTGGAATAAAATTCGATCCTTTAAATTTGCAGAGCCCCTTGGAGATATTCTCCATCTGAGAATTCTCCACTACAGAAAAAGAATTGGAAACTTTTTATGTCTGTTGTTTTAGGCCATAATTCTATGGTCGTTTTCCCCCTCTAGTTTATCTTAATCTACCAACACAGCTCAGTAGTGGATTAACCCTTTGTTGCAGGTGTGGCCAACCCTTTAGCTTCAGATTTGATGTTGGGGAAAAAAAAAAGAGGCACTCCCGAGTCATTGAACATTTAACAGAGGAAGAAGTTTACTTTGCCCTAACAAAGTAAAAACATTCAACAAATATGCAGTAGCTCTTAAATTCCCTGGGCACAGTCCGTTTGTCTCCATTTTGAAATGTATCTGGTCAGTCAAATTGTCAGAGTATGGCAACTTTGTTGCTCTCAGGCACCTACCAAGTGTGAGAGTCCCAGACTACAGGAGGCTGGGATTTTTTAGACCTCTCAACTAGAAAACTGTTATCAGGGAGCCAGGGGAAATTGTGTCAGGAAAACAGTGTAGTCAAATACCTCTGAAGGCAAGATGCCAGGCCCTACAAACAAGGGGGAGATTCTGTTCATTGGTTATTCTAAATTCAGAAGTGAACTTGGTGGAGCAAATGCTTTTTAGAAAATGCTTAAAATAAGAACCAATTTAGCTCAAGAAGTGAAGTAATAGATAGGCTAGTGTGATAGCCCCACCCTCTGGGAAGGGCACTGCTTTGTCATTTTGCTCCATGCTGTATCTTTGCAGCAAAAATCTCTTCGTGAAATTTAGTTGATGTTAATTGATTAAATGAAACCTTGGATGCCTAATCACTAGAGGGTGATATTGGGAAAAACACCCTGGAATGGCTTCAAGCTGGTAGGATTAGAGTATGTACCCACAGCCCTCTGGTATACCCTTAGAACCCTGAGGGGGATCCAAGTGTTTTACGGAATTCAATTAGTGGTAATTGGAGTATCTTCAGAGGTGCATAGACTACATATAGTAAATAGGGCAATTATTATTATGCCCATTTTCATAGGACACTGTGGCACAGTGTCTTCATTAGTCTGGGGGGACTATCCATATTGATGAAATTACATCTCCCCAAATATCTAATACACACCAATAGTTCTCAGTTATTTTCATTACCTAATAAGGTAAAGGTGGGTTGACTGTGCCTAAGGATATTTATTTAAGTCCACTTTTATGAGAGCCTATAACTACACTACTTTCAGCTGGAAGCTATAGGGAGAGGTGTCCAATAAATCACTAATCATTAAATGACCCTTTTTTTTTTTTCTTTTTGGAGGGTAACTGGGGTTAAGTGACTTGCCCAAAGTCACACGGTTAGTTAAGTGTGTCAAGTGTCTGAGGCCAAATTTGAACTCAGGTCCTCCTGACTCCAGGGCTGGTGCTCCATTCACTGTGCCACCTAGCCGCCCCTTAAATGACCCTTTTTTGAAGTGATCCTTTGAATGAAACAAGTCTATGTTATCCATTACACTCCTCTCTCCATGCTTTTTATAGCAACCCTACCCTCATCATTGTCACCTGACTCTTGCTTTGGACTGTCTGCCTTTGCTCCCTATTTTCCTGACTTAATCCTGAAACCGGTATCTCCTGAATTGTTGTATTGTCTTTTTGATCCCTATTCTAGGTATTATATTTGGATCAGTCAGCCTCATTCTATGTTGACTTTTTCTTCCCTATGAATTACTTATATCCACCTAAATCCCAACACACACTCTGGGATTCAGTTGGGAGAAAGTAGGGCCAATCCAATCTTTCCCTTTTAAATTCTGGTAAGTTTTAATGTAACAAATAATCACAGAGGCTGGCATGAGTAAAAGGTACCTTCTTTCTCACAGGAATCTAAGAGCTGCCTCTGGGCCTCTCAGTCCCAAGGCCACTCTGTGAATTACTTGGAGATAAGGGGGCACCAAGACCCACAGTGCAGTGGTTGTTCTCAAGGATGTTTTGAAAGAAACGCCTCCCTTGTCTGACAGCTGCTGGCATCACTGGTTTGGAGTCTCCTCATTGGCCTTCACCCCCTGTGCATAAGGCAGTCACGCACGAATCATGCTAACCTTATGGTAATATAGTAGCTTGCCTGCTTATGGTGAGTGGCCATGTTGGAATAAACTACAAGCTGCAAACATCTCCTGTCTCTGGTCTCTTCAATTCCTCCCAAGAGCAAGCCAGGGCTGGCCCTTGGGTCTGCAAAGGTGTGTGCGGCCGCTTCAGTATGTGCTTTTAAATTTTGAACACGTATCACCAAGAGTGAATGCAATACATCCGAATTTCTTCTCATACATGTTTGCATTACAGAAGAGAATCAGGTTCAAATTCTGCCTCTGAAAATTACTAGCTATATCACCATAGTTAAGATCTCACAAGTCTGTAAGGATTAAATAACTGATGTATAAAATTTAGCAAATTTAACCAGCAATATTATTTAACTATTATTATGATATCACAAGTTTTTTTAACTTAATAATCCTTGCAAGGTATTCTGGGAGGCTAGGCTTAGCAAGTAAATCAAAGCTCTTTCTCCTCTTCTAGACTCTAGGAAAGATCCAACGCAATTTTTTTATTCTGAAAGCCATAGAACGGGCTGTCTGATTCCCTGGGGCCAAGAAACTGGCTGCTTTGACTCAATAAAAACCATATAGCTGATTCTTTGTTTTTCTAATTATTTCTTGATTTGATGCTTCTCATTCCAAAGATGATTTGAGAAAAATTAGCTTGTGGTTTATATGAAATGATAATATGGGCCTGAGACAATTATATAAGCCCAGTCATTGTAATTATTTCTAATTCCAGGGATATATCCTTAGTCTCTATTCTCCCACCCTATTAACTTGCGTTTTGAATTTCTGCTGATGACTTCATCAAGAATGGGTCACATCAGACTAACCCCAAATATATGTTTAAAAAAATATAGTTATGAGACTCATAGATCATGGAATGAGCTAATCATGACTTACCCAGATTTTCATAAACATTTGACAAAATTCCTTCTGTCCTTGTGAATAAGATTTATCTTATTCAAGATAAAAAACATATACAGCACATGCTCTGGAGCTTACTTTGTACCAGGTGCTGCACTAGGAGCTAGATATATAAATGCAAAAATGAAATAGTTTCTACTCTAAAGGAATGTACATTCTATCAAGAGAGACAACATTTATGGTATCGTATACTTGCCACATGAGTATATGAGAAAGTCAAAAGGGATAGCTATAATGTTGGATATCAGAGAGAGACTCCAAAAAGATCTTAACAGGATAGAATACTGGTTTGAGTTGAATAGGATGATATTTAATAAGTACAGTAGAGTAGATGGGCTTGGTAGTATTCTGGGAATAGTCATGGGGTTTTAGTGAACTAAAAACTCAATATATCAGTTGTATGATATTGCAGCTAAAAAAAACCACATCCAAACCAATACCCTAATGCAAATATATGCTACTTTAAGAGAGACTTAGCATCTACAACAAGATAGGACATAGGACCAAAGTATAATAGTCTGTTCAGACCATACGTGGAATATCCCATTCAGTTCTGGATGCCACATTTTAGGAAGGACATTGGTAAACTGGAGAGCTTCCAGAGAAGGGTATATAGGATGATGAAGAACTTTAAGATCATGGTAACCAAAAGACTGGTTAAAAGGCATGGGGATGTTTAGCCTGGAAAAGAGGAGAATTAATGGGTATTTAAGTGTCTTCAAGAATTTTAAAGTCTGTCATGTTTTGCCTAAAATCAGAAAGACTGAGTTCAAATCTGGTCTCAGACCATTATTAGCCGTGTGACCCTGGGCAAGTCATTTAACTCTGCCTCAGATTCCTCATATATAAAATGAGCTGGAGAAGGAAATGGTAAACCACTCTATTATCTTTGCCAAGAAAACCCCAAACGGGGTAATGAAGAGTCAGACATGAGTGAACAACATTAACATATTTTGCTTGGCTTAGGAGAACAGAATTCAATTTAAAATATTTATGAGGAAGCTGGAGGGTACAGTGGATCGAGTATTGTACTTGTACTTACTTGGAATAGAAAGACCTGAGTTTCAGACACTAGCCGTTTGATGCTGGGCAAATCACTTAACCTCTTTCTTTCTTAGTTTCCTCATCTGTAGAATGAGGATGAGAATAGTACTTACATCTCAGAGTTATTGTGAGGAAAAATGAGATATTTTAAAGTGTTTTCAAACCTTATAGAGAGATATAAATGCTAGCTTTTATTATTTAATGTCTTCTACATGAAAGACTCTGTGCTAGGTGCTAGGAAGTGTGCTCCCTTTCCCCAAGCCCCAAGAAGATTTCTTGAAAGAGGAGACATTTGAGATGGGCCTTGAAGGAAGCAAATATTATATTCAAAGACACAGAGAGGAGGAGGATGTGTATTCCAGGTCTGGAGAAAAAGACTATTTAAAATCAATGAAGAGAGACATACATTTGTTTTGGCCTTGAATAATCAAAGAATTACTACACTATACTCAGTTTTGTGTTAGCATTGTCTTTTGATTGTATTCTAAATCTGCTAACGTAAACAATGTTGTATATGATAATTTTTAGTTAAACATAATATTTATTTAGTTAACTGGAAACTCCCTGTTTGCTCACCCTTCTGAGTAAACACATATAACCCCACAAGGTGGCACTGGTGAGCAAGGCTAAACTTGTTAATCATCCTTTAGCTTGGATAAAGTAGAACTTCATTCCTCTCTTTGTGGGAGATGAGCTTGTTTCTCTTTCAAACCCAGTGCACCAAAATGGCTGCCCCTCTGTTTTTCCTCAACAACTTCGGGGGGTCCTCCCGATATGTCCCTCCCAGAATCTGGTCCTGAGGATTATTTTTTTTCATCTCAGTTAAATATGTATTGTGTGAACCGTGTAGTTGGACGGTTCTGGTAATTCCAAATTGAATTTATGAACTTTCAATAATTTAAATTTGCTCCCCCTTGGGTTTCCTCTCTGCCTCCCCAATCTCAAGCATGCACTCAAATAAGCAGAATTAGCGCAGATTCAGATAGCTACCTGATTTTTCTTAGCATCACATGCATTAATGAGAAAACTCAAAACAGCACCACTGGAAGAGATAAAAACTCTAAGGGAAGAAAAAACAGCATGACTAGCTTCTCCTTAGTCCTACATTCCACTGAAGAATATATGGTACACTGTAAGTGCTTAATAAAAGGTAACTGACTGATTAAATGGATAAAAGTAAAGGAGTAGATAAGGAAGACAACAGAGAAATGAATCTCCATTCTCCTGGGAGAGAGAAGATGACTAGCTGACCCCCATTTCTGCATGTCCAATGAGATGCCATCAGGTTCCAGATCGATACCTCTGTAGGTGATGTTCCTGGCTTTTAGGGCTCTTTCTTGGAGCCAGAATGAGGAACTGGGCCTCTTGACTGATAGGTCAGTTTACAATGGGGAAGTTCAGCAGGCAGACCCCAGATGGGATGCTAGCCTATTCTATCCTATATCATTTTTATATCATCCTCAAGGTCAGGTGTTCTGGTCCTTTTCCTCAGCTGTGTGGAATGGAATTGTCACTCAAATTGTAAGAGCAGTGAGAACCAGAAACCATTTGGGTGAAAGTACTGATGTTCTCTATGCAGAGCATGTCTATCTATATCTTTGACATTCTCCCCAGTAGCAGAGAGGAGTGATGAATGTGTTAGTACTGCAGAGACTGATGCTTAGAAATGGGAAAGGAGCACATATACTTACTTGTTTTACTAAGAACATGCAATGATATTTCTTCTCATATCAAATTCATAAAGCACAATAATATGATTTGGAGTACCCTGGTCCACAGGTATCAGTTTTGGTTAATGTTGTTTCTCATAATCAATTTTGCTTTTAAATAAAGAAGTAACTGAATGTTTCCACTTTTACTCTGACATAGATCCCTTTTAAGATTTAATGAAATTGTGAGAATTGAAGAAGTAGAAATAGAGAAATGGATAAATCTATACTTACATGTTCAAATAAACCTCCATACCAATAGAGATGAAAAGAGCTCTGACTCTGTGTGAAATAATGAAGAGAGAAATGAAAAGAACAAGACAATGTTGTATATAGTGACAACAATATTGTTTTAAGAACAACACTGAACAATTAAGTCATTTTGACTATTATGAATACCCAAATTAGCTACATAGGACCCGTGGAGGAAGATGCTATCTGCATCCAGAGAGAGAACTGATAAATAGAAGTATATGTCGAATGGTTTTACATATATACATATTTGTGTGTAACGGTAACCTCTTCTAGGGTTGGGGGAGGGAAAAAGTTACATGATAACTTTATTATATGTTTAAAAGGAACAGTAGGTTGTAAATAATAGATAATAATAAAGACGCAATCTTTTTTCTATTCTACTATGTTATGGAAATGCTTGTTTTATTTAAGTTCAGAACAAAAAAAAGGACACTGAGTCATAGAATCATAGAATTTAAAATTGGAAGGGATATTGGTAGCCTTGCAATCTAACACTTTTCAGAAAAGAATACTCACTCTAAAATAGATAACATGTATGTCATCTGGCCTCTGCTTCAAGACCTCTAATGAGGAGGAACTAGGGATGTGTTGGTAAATGTTTAACAACATGCTCTCTGGGGTAGGGGAAATTTGGTTAGATACACTTTTAGGTTTAATCTGCATGATTAATATTTTCTCCATATGCTTTTTAAGTCTAGACATTGACAAAACAACAAATTAATCCTTGATTTGCAGTATTTGCTAATTTCTGAGGTATAAATGTTTGTACTGAAAATTTAACAGTTGGCTCACATGATCTGGTATGATTTGGTTCCAGGACATCATTCAGAGAAAAGTGCTTTTGAGGTCTCTGTGTACTTTTAGGTAGTTCTAGTTGCCAGAGAGTTTTTCCTGATATCAAGCCTAAATTTGCCTCTTTACAACTTCCATACATTACTCCCTTTGGGCACAAAGAGAACATGTTTATTCCCTCCTCCAAATGACAGCCTTAAAATACTTGAAGATAGCTCTCATGTACTTCCTATTCTTTATCTTCTCCAGGCTAAACGTTCCTATGAAGCTTTAACTGATCCTTATGAAACAATGGACTTGAGGCCCTTTGCCATGCCTGATTAGTTAGTATCTGTTCTATTGACATCCTTCTTAAACTTTGGGACCTACAATTGAATATGTCCTCCTAGAAGTGAGTTAACCCAGGTATGTACTAAACTAGTAGTTCTCTGACTTTTTGGCCTCAGAACTCTTTCACATTCTTGCAAATTATTGAGGACTCCAAAAAGCTTTGGTTTGTGTAGGTTGTATCTATTGATACTTATCATATTTGAAAGTAAAACTGACAATTTAAATATTTTATAGATCTACTTAATAACAATAATTATGATAAACCCATTACATGCTAACATAAAATGAAAAATAACTATATTTTCTATATCCAGAAAATTGTAGTGAGATGAGTGGTACTGCTTTATGTATTTTTACAAATCTCTTTGATGTCTAACTTGATAGAGGGGGGAAAAGGGAAGGAAATGAGCATTTATATAGCACCTACAAAGTACTAGGCACTATGCTAAGTCAGTTCCAACCCTCTTTCCCCCTATTTAAACAAATGTTATCTCATTTGATCCTCCTAATAATCCTGCAAGATAAAACCGTGACAAACAGATTAAATGACTTGGTCAGAGTTACTCAGCTAGGAAGCATCTAAGGCTGGATTTGGACTCTTCTTCCTGACTCCAGGTCCTTCACTCTATCCACTGTGCCATCCAGCTGCCTAGAAGACAACTGGATTCCCATATCAGCTTCTGCATTCAATCTGTCATGTCATGTTGTTTTGGTTGAAGTACATGAAGAAAATTTGGCCACATACAGAGAAGTAGTTGGAAAAGGGAAAAGTATTTTAAGAGATAAATAACACCTTAGTATTATTATGAAAATCATGTTGCCCTCTCAGAACTCCTGAAGGGGGATCAGGGACCCCTTAGGGTCCTTGTGTCACCCTTTTAGAAACACTGTACGAGTCCATAGCTTTAATTTACTCCAACCCCCTAACTTACAGATGGGATGACTGATGCATGGAAATGTTAAACAATTTCTGCAAGGTCACACAACTAGTTAGTGGAAATGCTAAGAATAAGACAGATAATATGACTTCTGGTTCAATGTGATCCTGGAATATCACAGAGCTAGAAGGGTTCTTTGAGATCATCTACCTTTTTTACTTATAGACATGGAGGCCTAGGGAGACTAAGCAATTTCTTCAAGTTGACATCAATATAATGTGCTAAAAAAATGTCTACTAGGGGCAGCTAGGTGGCACAGTGAAGAGAGGATGGGCCCTGAAATCAGGAAGATCTGAGTTCAAGTCGTGCCTCAGACACTTAACACTTACTAGCTGTGTGACCTTGGGCAAGTCACTTAACCCCAGTTGCCCTACTTCCCCCCTCTAAAAACAAACAAACAAACAAACAAATAAATGAAAAAATAAATAAATGGCTACTATTATAGACTGGGAGTGGGTGGGAAGAGGAAAGAGCATGAGATTCTAGTCTTCTTAGGTGTCACCCTTGAAATTATACTACATAGGTGATGGTCTATGTCCTGACTAGGTTCATTCTGAATTCTGATATGGAGGAGAAAACTATTAAGGAGCTACCAATTGAATTGAATTATATATTTTAACTGAGAGGACTTTAAAGGCTTGAGTATGTAATTAAATTTGTCAACAAACACTTATTAAGGCACCTTTTCACCTATGTAGAAAGCGTTCAATTACTGTTTTAATGCAGAAGATGAATTCAATTATTATCGCCATGCAGAAGATTCTCAGATCTATTTATATAGCCTTAACATGCCTCATGACCTCCAGTTTCCCATCACCCATTGCCTATTGAATATCTCAAACTGGATCTTCTACAGATATTTAAAACTTAATATGTTCAAAACTGAATTAATCTCTTTCTCTCCCCACCCCCAAACTCCTTTTCCTAACTTTCTTATTTTTGTAGCAAGCACCACCATCCTCCCAGTCACCTAAGCTTAAAACCATCATCTTAGAATTCTCATCTCTCTTCATCCCCACACCCATCAATCTGGAACAGATCCTGTAGATTCTTCCTTTTCAACATTTCTTATATGCCCCCTTTCTCTACTTTGATACTGCTACCACCCTGGCTAATCCTTTTTCATCTCACACCTGTACTATTGCAATAGCTTTCTGGTTGGTCTCCCTACTTTGTATCTCTCCATTCCAGTTCATCCTTTACCAACTACCTAAGTGATCTTCCTACAATGAAGATCTGACTTTATTACCTTTCCCTGCTCCTTTTCACTAAACTCCAGGCTCCCTATTATTTCCAGAATCAATAATATAGTTCTCTCTTAGGCTTTTAAAGCCCTTAATTTGTCAGGACCATTCAAAACATACTTCAATAATGATAGGATGAAACAACTACAGGGGAAAAGCAAATGCTCCTTTAAAAAAAAAAAACCATAACATCATTTGTGGAAGGAGTAGGAACACCCAGGGTTTGCTGCTGCCTAGAAATGCCTCCATACTATGGCTCAACATCATGGAAATTTACTTGAATTTCTTTGTAGAGGCTTTTTCTAATCATAGTTTTGCAGTTGTGCCCCATTCTTCGTGACCCCATATGGAATTTTCTTAGCAAAGATAATAAGAATTTGCCATTTCCTTCTCCAGCTTATTTGACAGATAAGGAACTGAGGCAAACAGGGTTAAGTGGCTTACCCAGGCTCATGCAGATAGTAATCTGAGTATTTCAGGTTAGAGTTGAACTCAGGAAGATGAGTCTTCCTGACTCTAGGAAGGCTAGCTATAGTGATTATTAAAATTTTTTTTTTTGCTATTTTTTTGGGGGGAGGGGAATTTGGCATTAAGTGACTTGCCCAAGATCACACAGCTAGTGAGTGTTAAGAGTCTGAGGCTGGATTTGAACTCAGGTCCTTCTGACTCCAGAGCTGGTGCTCTATTCATTGCGCCACCTAGCCACTCCTATAGTGATTATTTTTATTACCTTGAACAGACAGTACATTAATCAATACTGTCTTCACAGGAGGAAGGACTACGTGGTGAGATTAAATAGCCAAGGGAGTAGAACCTGAAGGTACAAGAGAGAGAACAGATAGATACCTTCTGTTAGGGTATGAGAGGTTCAGAGTATGAGGCTGTTGTGGATGGGGAACCTTAGTAGATAAGGGGAAATATGAGATGGAGTTGGGGTTGTGCAAAGTTCAGAGAAGGGCTCAAAAAGTGAAAATAAGCAGGCCATGATAGTCAAATTTTTGTCTTAGAATTTTGCCCAGCGCCAGCCCTGGCAAAGATTGATAATCTTGGGCAAGTTTAGATAAGAATTATAGAACATAGCAAAATTGGATTACTATTTGGCTACAAACAGGGGTAGATATATATGCTTCATGTGTACAACACCCAGAAGGGAAAATTGAGTTTTGGAAATACTTGGAGATTAGAAATGCATAGAAACAGATACAAGGAAGACTGATGCCTCTTAAAAAATGCACACACTTAGCTGTGATATACAGTTTAATGTTTACTAAGTGGTAACAACAAAAATCTTAAACCAGCTTCCATATGAAATATTGAAAACTTTAATTTTGAGAAGGTACGGAGTTTGGAAATATTTCAGTCTTATAAACCTCGAGGGAAGTAAAGTTGTTACTTACATCAACAAATTAACATTTTATTTGTATCTAAAGGGATAAATTCTCCTCTCAGAGTAAGACAAATGCTTACTTTAAAGTATAAGAAGAGACATGAAACATGGTAAATACAATGATATCTTTCTTGGGGAGGAGGGGAAGGAAGATATGTTTCAAAATCCCGCCCATGGTTATTATTTATTATAGCTTAGTCTTTTGAGTAAAATAAAATATGAATTATAAAATGGCATATATGTTAGTGGAAAAGAATCAGAGTATAGAATTATTGGATAGCAAATATTTTACAGAGGGACAAAGTATACATCTATAAGATTTCAAGATCTGTCACCCAATATGTATTGAAATATTAAAATGGAACCCAGTAAAGCAACCTGAAAATATATTCTTATGTAATGAACACCAACAATTCAATTGTTCTGTCCGTATCTGTTATAGTTCAAATAATTTATTTCAACTCCACACTCTTTGTAAAACTGTCTACAACAAACCATCATGAAAGATTATTCCAAATGCCTTTTTTTGTGTAGTAATCAAGTTATAATATAAATTAGCAGCCTCCAAAAGCTTATCATTCTATAACATAACAGTTCTGCCAAACTGGATATTCAAACTGTATGTTTTAATTCTGATCTGATTTAAAAACATATTCCTCACATCTATAACAATTTTCTGGCAGCACACTTACCTCACATTTAACTACCAGATGGCATTAATTTAATCAACAGATAACTACTGCCTAGATCAGGAGCTAACCTTGTCTCATGGCTTGTGTATGTCTTGCCCTGGGGTAGAAATTCAAGGAGATGTCAGCTATTTATGGTTACCAAAGAATTATCAACCTTCTCTCGCTCACCTCAATTTTCCTCTGTTGGGTAGCACCAATGAAATGCCCAAGGAATACATTGATTTTTGGATCTACTTATTTAGAATTTATCTCTGAGCTGCTGCCCATTGGCAAAACATTGCTTTCTTTCTTGAACTTGCTGTATGTTTCACTGAGTGGCAGTTGTGTGACCTTGGCATAATAGAATCACGTTTTCCCAGAGGTAGGCACACACGTTTGTATTCTGTATGCAGTTGTTTTTTCCTCATAAAATGAGTAAGCATATATTTTGTAGCATAAAACAAACAAGCAAAGAAATAGTATTTAATAAGCACACAGTGTAAAATAAAAACAGTAACACTTAACTAAACTCCTATGAGCCCTAATCCTGGAAATTCCCCCACATGTAGGATAGGTTTGGACCAAGAGGGTCTATGCCTCTGTGGCATGAGCTGCTATTTATCACATCCTTTAAGATGAAACAATTGTCCCCTATCTTTTTCCTTCCCTTTCTTCCATCATTTCCTTGTTCATTACTTTCTTCTTACCTTCTTTCTTCTACGTCTCTCCCTTTCATTCTTTTCTGCCTTTCTTTT
Organism: Pseudochirops corinnae; assembly: GCA_028646515.1. NCBI lineage: Eukaryota > Metazoa > Chordata > Mammalia > Diprotodontia > Pseudocheiridae > Pseudochirops > Pseudochirops corinnae. Next base: position 78,767,995 of record CM053586.1, on the reverse strand, counting down.
TTTTTTTTTACTTCAGCATCCCTGATATTGTTAGTAATGGCAATGATGTTTCAAATGAGTGCTTTGTCAAGAGTGTAGTTCAAATCTACATCCATTTATTAAGTGCTTCTTATGTACAAAATACTGTGTTAGGTGCTAAGACAAAAACAAAATAGTTCCTATTGTCAAGAAAATGACATTCTGTTTAGTGGGGGAATGCTACATGCACATATATAAATCAGTCCAAGGTAATGATGAATTATGATGGGAATTATGATGAAGGCACCCTTTCTGTTGGCAATGTGGACTCATTTAATTGGTGGTGGAAGGGGAACTCTGGGAAATATATTAAAGGGGCCACCCCCATTTTTTAGGCTCTCCTTTCCACCCACCACAAGATGTAAGGAAAGCTGTTGGAGCTCTGGGGCTGGGCATGGGGTGGGGGCAGGGGAGTGGAATTGCTTTTCCCCCACCAGTTGGCCCATGAGTATATATATGGCCTCCTAGGCACCTCTGTGTCTGGGATGAGACTACCTCCTGTTTCTGTCTTCTTTCCTTCAGTACAATACCTTGTGAACTCTTGAAAGGCAGATGGTGTTTTCCCCCTTTCTAGGCACTTGAGCAGTGGGGTGTTGACTGAAGTAGCAGCAGAAGCAGCAGCAGACTGGCTGGTAGGAAAAAAATTGCTCACAGAGAGAGAAGAAAGAGAGCACTTGGAAATGATCTGGAAAGAAAAGAGCCCACTTGGCAATAATCAGGCTGTACTCAGGGAAGGAGACAAGTAAAATAGCTAATGGAGCAGACCTTATTGCAAAAGTCCCAATGAAGCTTGCATAATAGACTTTCAACTATAATCATTCTATGATTTTTTTTTTATTGCTTAGCATTACATTTCTGTTTGAGATGAAAATGGCGTATTCCTTGATTCATGTTTGTACTCAGGGTGCCTTTGTTTACGTCCTTCCTATTTCTGGAAGGACCCTTTAGGCCAGAGTCAAAAATAGAATTATTTTTCAGGAATCTTAGGTGAGATAAATTGAAGTGTGGGGAGGCTAGTTTCTCTATTGAGGAGACAGGCAACCCCAGAGCAATGAAACCAGGGTAAAGTGAAGGCAGGCAACAGAAAGGGTACCAACCCTTGGAGCCTTAGTCTGATGATACCTGACTAGGCAGAGTTCTGGATCAACATTAACACTAATATTAATCATTGAGGAAATCAACATTAACCTTTCTGACCACAGTAGAGATAGCCCTCAGTGAAGAGTGTGGTGAAAAAGTTTTGTTTCATAGAGAATACATATGATATTTATATATTTTATATATATGATATAGTATTTGAAAAAGTTATTTTAAGAACATTCTATATAAATTCTGCCCTCTGAAAGTTAATGATTTGAAAGAGCATTGAAATGAACAAATACACAAAGATATGCAGAGAACAGAATAGACACATTAGCTAATATATGAATGTAGAGTAAAATAGTTACATCTAATGTAATTCAAGAGTAGGAGACAAGGAGCAGGGGCAGCTAGGTGGTGCGGTGAATAGAGCACTGGCCTTGGAGTCGGGAGGACCTGAGTTCAAATTTGGCCTCAGACACTTAACACAAAAACTAGCTGTGTGATCTTGGGCAAGTAAGTCATTTAACCCCAATTGTCCTACCTTCTCCCCTCCAAAAGGGAAATAAAAAGGAGATAAAGAGTAAAGAGAAAAGATAAAGGCTTGCATTTTATTATATTTTATTTATTTTGTTAAATATTTCCAAAATTACATTTTTAATCTGATTCCAAGTTGGAGTGTTGCAAGTCTCAGTGCAGCCTATTAGTGGTGTGTTTGATACTTCTGGTATGGGGAACTCAGAATGAGGAAATTCTTTCTACTAAAACAAATTACCACCTCTGTTGCAACTTAGAGCCTTAGAGAATTGTCTGAGGCACTGAAAGATTAAGTGACTTGCCCACTCTGTATCGGGGTGGGATCTGAACCCAAGTCTTCTTGACCCTGAAGCTAGCACTTTATTCGCTATGCCACACTACCTCTATGGGTATTATTACCATCATTTAATTGATGAGAAAGGTGAGTCTCAGAGAGGTTACATGACTTACATATCTAAGTTTACATGATTTACTCATAATACTTAGTCATTTAAATGACTGACTCAGGTCGTAAGTGTCAGAGGCAGGCTTTAAATCTAGGACTCTCCTGACTCCAAGTCAAACATTCCTGACACTTACACCACCTTGACTCCCAGATCCCTTTCCTGCATCATGACTAAGGCTAAGAGATCATCATCCTTTAGATCTGGGTTGGATTATCTAACCATTGAATGAATCCCTTTTTATTAGCCCAGACTGATACTTACAAGCTCTGGTTTGGCAGAGTTTGGGTTCCAATTCATAGTATCTCTTGGGAAAGGCTCACATTTATATACACCTTTAAGTCTTACAAACCATTTCCTGTTATTTGGAATATAATCATGATAGTTTAATATTCAGGGAGTTTGGCAGTTAGCCATCTGAAAGGCTTTGTAAAAGAAGTTGGATTACAAGAGTAGTTTGAAGGGAAGAGAAATTACTTGGTCGGAAGGTGCCAGAGGATGTTCTAGTTATATGGTAAATTCCTCAAGGTGTGATAAGTCTTCTTGTAGTAGGGATGACCTCTGATTTTATGATCAACTCAGCACTTTGTAGATAGTAAAGTTTTTATTCATTTTTCCTTTTTTTTTTTTTTGTAGGAAGTTGAGATGTGGGACCTTCCTCCCACTTGAAATAAGGTAAAAGAAGACAAAGCAACTAACAGAGTTTTGCTCAATACTGAGGTATTCTCTTGCTGCTTCATTGGCTAGAAGGTACTCATAAGACCAAGACTGTGAGAATCCATTTCACTCATTTAAGTATGTCTCGCAAACACTTTTGAACTACCCACCACATGCAGTGCATTTTAATGGATATCTGTAAACTCTCTGAGGGCAGGTCATGTATCTTTTTTTTTTTTTTTAAAGAAAAAACAACAACAACGTTGTTCCAGGTGCTTGGGGGAAAGATAATGAAAAAAAATAACACAGTTTCTCCTCTCAAAGAGTTCACAGATGCCTATATGCAAAACAGAAATACTACAAGATCTCCTTCATGAGGTGTATTATGACATGTAATTGGATGAGGACACATACTTAGGACAAGCATTATAGATGAATGATGAGTTGGACTCAGAATTGAATAAGAAGGGAAAAACAGACTAGATTGCCTTTGGGAATAAGGCTTTCATTGATCATTAGGTACTCCCTGACATAGAAGCATGGTGAGCATAATAAAAAAAAATCACAAAACATATTGGTTATATTTTAACAGGGAAAGACAGGTTAAGAGGTACATGTGACAGATTAGATAGAGAGTTGGACACAGAACTTGGGTTCAAGTCCTACCTCTAACACATAATGGGTATGTGATTGTAGCTAAGTCGTTTAATTTATTAATACCCAGACAACCCTTCAAGACTCTAAGTTGCAAAGTAGGTGCTGGTCTGCATTAGTGGAGATGAATTTCCTTACATGGAGTTTCCTGCATAGATAAAAATCACAGAAACAGTAATAAAAATTTAAAAGAATAAGACTTGTTACTGAGATGGAAGTAATTTCCAAATGACTAAATTGACATTAGAGCAAAAATAAAAATCAATACAAAATTGGGGGAAAAGAATAAAAATGAGAACAAGCTTGAGACAACTTTAGTCTAAATCATTTCAGTAAACTGTTTATGCCCCACCCCACCAATGGGAAATGGTAAGAACAAACATTGGCACTGATTATCACCATTCCTTAGCATGTTCAATGTAAACCACCATAATGTGTAAGGCAAAGGGGCCTAGAAACTACCTTACTCAGCAAATATTTGACATCCTTGCCAAATGTAAGGATATGAGAGTCAAGAGCGATGTTGGCTTAAAATTTAAACTCATTTGTAAAAGTCTCCAAAATAAGGTGGTAGAATATAAAAAAGTCGTATTACATCATAAAACAGCAGTAAATAGTGAAAAAACAAACAAATGAACTTAAAGAAAGCTTGGCGAAAAACCTAACTGACCCAGACTATCTAGACAGAATTTAAGGAAGAAACTGGACAATGAACAGAAGAAAAATGGAAGTGAGCCATTAGCATTTATTGAACAAGTGCTTTTCTCCATCAGTGACAGTGGAACCACTATTTTTGGATACAAATACTACAGTTTCCATGTGCTACATGAGGAAATTGGAATAGTGCTAAAAAAATGAAGATAGGAAGAGAAGATAGATTAGATCAAATATATACAGAAGTCTTTGTTAAGGGCATCACAATTTTGAGAATGTTGAGAGTTCTTGAGATACCTGAAAGAAAGAGAGGAGAGTAAAGACTTAGAAAAATAGAAATTATTACCACAGAAAAAGATACTGAGAAAATATTAATAACCACTGATCTATATACCTGCTGTTTCAGTTATAGAAACATTTTATGAGAATAATCTACACATATATTGAGCATGTCCTTGAGGAAGTTGTAAGAAGAAAGTAGGCAGGCTTTCTACCACAAAATGAGATGGTCCAATAACTTAGAAAGAACAAAGACTAACTGATAAATAGCTCATCAATTAATCAATAAATTAACAAGTCTACAAGCATTTATTAAGCTCCTATTATGTACCTAACATTGTGCTAAACGCTGGGCATGAAAAGTAATTTCAAGGAGCTTATATTCATACACAAAACATACACATATTAGTATATAGAGAATACATAAAACATTAATAAGAGTAATTTGGGGATAAGAGAAACTAGCAACTGAGAAGGGGACCAGGAAATATTTAATAAAGGAGGTAACACTTGAGTTAAGCCTTGATAGGAGCAAGGGATTCTGAGATAGATGTGAAGAAGTCCATGTTTTTCTTTGATGTACATGAAAAGTCAAAACATTTAGAAGAAAGACCCCAGCATGTTGGGCGAACTGCACATGGAAGAGTTGTAAGTTGGCAAGGAAAAGACTACAACAGGGTAAGAAATAGGAACAGGTTACAATCTGCACCATTGGAGGGAATACCCACCTCAGTGAGATTGCAGATCCAGTTAAGTATCAATGTTCTTGTAATCTCTATTCATTCTTTAATTTTTACACATAAAATATAACAAAATCATCAGATTAAATTGTAGAAACTGGCTGAACAGAGCAATTAGAGAATTATATTTTTTACATGGGGCATGGATCAACTTTGTGATATATATGTGTATATACGCATACACACACATTTTTAATAAGCCTCAGGAGGGTTATTGAACTTGTGTTACTAACAAATTTGTAAAGAAGTTGGATGATTTATTCAGTAAGACATCTAGCTTCTCATATTTGATTTATTAAAATAAAAAAAAATTCCAGACATGATCGAGTAAAGATTTTTTTGCATCACACTTGGCATTAGACCGTTTCATAATAGATAGCTGCATTAAGGTGACATTGCTGGTGGAAAAAAATGGCCTAGTCTACCTTTTGGGTGACCTCCTTACCAGAGGAGACATAAAACTATCCTATAAAAAGATCAGTAGAAGGAACTGTAGCTGTTTAATCTGGTTAAGACAATATTTAGGAATACAATAACAGCCATAACATATTTAAAGGTTACCTCATAGAAGAGAGAGTACTCTTATTTTGCTTAGCCCTGAAGAAGGAAGAACTATATTTACTAGTTGGAAGATACAGAGAAGGATACACTGGAAGGAAAAATTTTCTAACAATTGTAGCTATCCAAAATTGTAATGGGTTGTCTTGGGAGATGTAGTATGTTCCTTATTACTAGAGATTTTTAAACAGTTCCTGGATGATGACTTGTTGGGGATGTGGTAGATCATGAAGTTGAGTATTAGGTTAAATGTCCTTGAGGTTCCTTCTAACTCCAATCCAATCCAATATGATTCAATCCAAAGCATTTACTAATTACATACTGTGTGCAAGACACTGTGCTTGGAATACAAAGGCAAAATTAAACCATTCCTTCCCTCAAGGAGTTTCCTCTCAGCTGAGAAGATACACCATGCAAACAGGTAAGCATATACAGGATAATTTGAAGAGCTTGGAGAGAACACAAAGTGAATTCAGAAAGAGCCCCCATAGGAAATGGCACATGAGCTGAGGCACTGAGAAGGTATCAACTCTATTATATCAAGATCCTATGACTAAGGCTAAGTCAAATATAGCAGATCCATGGTGGAGACAGAATTACTTGTGGGTACGGCTCATAGCTAACTCTGATTAAGACTGACTAACCCAAGCCCTCAGGCTAATAAGAGATGACCCAGCTACACAGAAGGACAAATTGGAGAATAGAATGTTGTCCACATTCTGTGAATCATAGAAAGAGTAAGACTTCCCTAGCACAGAAGGCTCTTGTATTTTCTACAAATTTCAGTGAATTATAGGATTGTAAAAATACAGTCTATTGCAGAGAATCATTTACCACAGCCTTCCCATTCCTTCTGATATTTGCTTCAAAGATACCTGTGATATAAGCAGAAATCATGGTCATAGGAATTTTTATAGAGTGACTGGAGTTACAGAAGGAAAAGATAACAATTTGCTAGCAAAAAGTACCACTCGGGTGGAAGGTGGAATTCATTTCTTGTTCTGTCTCCAAACATGGATGGGCACTGAGAGTTTAGGTCGAAGTTCTAGATCTGAAGAGACTAGACTGAGCTTGTATGTGGTATGAGTGTATTAGGAACATGTCAGTATGCCTGAGAATAAAGTACATTGTGTCACATGTACTGGGTTCTATGACAGACCTTGTATCTAAGACCTACTCCAAGCATAAGTAGGACTTTGCTAGTGGTTACAGTGTTCACAGTACTAAGCATGGTGTCTTAGGCCTTATACTGGCCAGTGCTAGGTCCTTGGCTGGATTCTCAGGCTTTCCAGCTTCAGGCAGTGATTGGTTGAAGGAACTGGAGATATCCTAGAGAAGACATTTGGGGGGCATGGGTACATGACTGCTGTCTTCAAGTATTTAAAAAGCTGTCATGTGAAAGGTTTAGATACATTCTACTTGGCTCCACAAAGCAGAATTAGGAGTAATGGCTGGAAACTGCCCAGAAGCAAATTTAGGCTTGATGTAGGTCAAAACTTGCTAACAATTATAGTTGTCCAAAAGTGTATTCTGTTAGAATGAGTGGTAGTGGGTGATTCTTCACTGGAGGTTTTCCAGAAAAGACTGGTTGACCACTTCTCAATCTAGTGTAGAAGAGAATTCTTGTTCAGATATAGGTTGTATTATAAGCCCTTTCTAAACACTGAGATTCTGTGATTCTTTAATTCAGAGAGTGCAAGGCAGAAAAATAAATAAATAAAAGCCCACAGGATATTTCACAGGACTGAAATTTGCATTTGGGCATCTGAACTTTGTAAAATCACACATATACTGACATCTCCCCTGTGGCTGCCTCACTGGAGGGGAGTGTTGTGGGATGTTTATAGAATGCATAGTCTAGTTCAGGAAGGCATGTGAAACTACTAATTGGTGTACGGAATTAAAATATCTACTTTTCTTGCTCTTTCTTATTCCAGCACAGGGGGATTAGAAAACATATTCTGGGGTCTGGTTTTATTATGTGCTTACTGTTTGACCTTAGGCAAATCACTTAGCTTTTCTGATATAATTTCTTCCTCTATGAGATGGAAATAATAGTATCTACCCTGCTGACCTCAAAGGGTTGTTGTGAGGATAAAATGAGATGCTGTGTGTGTGAGAGTATTTTGAACACTGTAAGGTTCCATAAAAATGTGAAGTATAAATAATAAGAGCAACAAAGAGCTTTGAATATGTATTTGCCTTTGGCCGTTTGAATGTCTGGCTTCTTGATTTTCTTGGGTCTTACTCTTTCTGAGATTATTATTTGGATGTGGATATTTGAACTTTTGTATAAAACAGATAATGACTATCATTGTGGTTTAAATGTGTTTGAAAAAAATTGCTTTGGCTTATAGGAGGGTGTAAGGGAATTTAATAGCATGGAATCAGGAAAGGATATTTGATTGTGTGATAGCCTTTTTTTGTTTTTAGCTTCAAAATGAAATCAATAATTACAATTAGGTCATGATACAAAAATAACATTGGAACAGTACTTAGTAACCAGTCATTAAGAACAACATATATCCAGTAGCTATTTTCCTTAACAGGCTGTTTCAGGGTTTTGTAATCTATAATCGGTAAAAACAAAGCAATGGAACAAAATTACATGCACAAGGGAAAACAAGCAACCGACTCAAGTTCACTTGAGCACTTTTGTCCCCTTATGTTGTGAATATTGGGACAGGCTCTCAAAGGAAGTTGTTGATTTTCTGTCATTGGAGAAAAAAAAAGTTTTCCAAAAAGAATACATTTTGATGATTAAACAGAGTATGCCAACTTTCCCCACCCAACTCTTCTAATTTAATATATCTCCTTAATCTACAATGTGACTCTTTGACTTCACTCCAGGTAATTTACTTTCTATTTTCTTTCAATGACTATTTTTTTTATGCCCCTGTGTTCTGACATAGGTCATGTTTCCTCATCTGAATGACTCATGTTCTTCCTATCACCTTTCTGTTAGTCTATGTACATAGAGAAAGACTTGGTGTAGTGGAAATGAGCTAGACTTGCTTGTTACCAAGGAAAATGAGCTAGACTTTGTGCCAGGAAAATGGGCTTGAAGTTAGTAGAGAGGTTTGTGTGTGTGTGTGTGTGTGTGTGTGTGTGTGTGTGTGTTTTTTCTCAAATACTACCTCTGACAATTATTAGCCATGTGTCTCTGGGCAATTCACTTAATCTCTTTGAGTCTTTTTTTTTTTTTTTTTTTTTTGCTTTTTTTGGAGGTGGGAAGGAAGAGGAAGGGCAATTAGGGTTGAGTGACTTGCCCAAGATCACACAGCTAGTAAGGCTGGATTTGAACTCAGGTCCTCCTGATTCCAGGGCTAGTGCTCTATTCACTGTACCACCTAGCTGCCCCCAAAATTTACCTATGGTCTTTTTTTTTTTTAAACCTGTGGTTTTTTTTTTTCTTTTTGGAGGGCAATTGGGGTTGAGTGACTTGCCCAAAGTCACATGGTTAGTAAGTGTGTCAAGTATCTGAGACTGGATTTGAACTCAGGTCCTCCTGACTCCAGGGCCAGTGCTCTATTCACTGTGCCACCTAGCCACCCCTCTTTGAGTCTCAGAGTTTCCTCATTTGTAAAATAAGGATCTGGGCAGCTAGGTCGCACAGTGAATAGAGTGCTAGGTCTGGAGTCTGGAAGGGCTGAGTTCAAATTTGGCCTTAGACATTTACTAGCTGTGTGACCCTAGGCAAGCCACTTAACCCTGTTTGCATCAGTTTCCTCATCTGTGAAATAGGCTGGAGAAGGAAGAAAGAAAGCCCTAAATGAGGTCAAGAAAAGTCAGGTGCTACTAAACAATAACAATAGCAACAACAAAAATAAGGATAATAATAATAATATCTTCTGAATATAGTTGAAGAGAGGATCAGAAGAGATCATTTTTGTAAAGCGTTTTGTTTTGAAAGCTGTAAGCTTTCACATAAATGTAAGGGATAGATAATAGTAAAAGTAATAAATGAAGAGCTTTGAGCATGTGTTTGTCTTTAGCCATTTAAATGTTTAGGTTCTTGACTTTATGATATTATCTTACTATTTCTGAGCTCAGACATGATTGTGGGTATTTGAACATTTGTATAAAACAGGTAACAACTAGCATTATGGTTTAAATGTAGTTGGAAAAAAATGGCTTTGGCTTACGTGAGGATACACAGGAATTTAATATTATGGAATCAAGGAACAGTATCTGATTGTGAGATTTTTTTTTAGTTTCAGAATGAAATCAATAATTACAGTTAGAATCTGAAACAAAAATAACATTGTGCCAGTACTTAGTAATCAGTCATTAAGGACAACATATATCACAAAAGAGCTATAAACATCAGCTGTTTTATTAGCAAGCCCAATCCTCCACTTATTCAAGGAACATTTTCTTCCCCTGCCTACCTGATCCCTCTGAGTCTGTGTCCCTTCAGCTTTTTTGTTGTTGCTGCTATAATATATGGTTCAGAATCCTTGGATATGTTGCCTTTTTATTACTTGTGTATGTGGCTTTTTCAATATGACATTAGAAATATGGTAGCAATAGCTATTTTGGATAGAAAGACTGGGTAGGGATTTTTGAAGGTACAAAATTCCAAGAGTTTGAGATGTTAGGACTGTCTTATGCAGGGCTTGATATGGCTTATGTTGAATTTTCAAACATGACCTTTGGAGGTGAATGAAATCCTCCTATTTTACAATTCCAATAACTGCTACCTAGCCAATGACATATTTATCAAAATAATGTATAAGAAATAAATAATAATACTAATTATCATTATCATAGCTAACATTTATATAGCAGTATAAGATACGTAAAGTGTTTTCCAGATATTATCTCATTTGATCTTCACAGCTACCTGTGATATAGGTGATGTTATTACCTCCATTTTACAGTTGAGGAAACTGAGACTGAGAAAGGTTAATTGATTTGACCAAAAGGTCGCACAACTAGTAAGTATTTGAGGCAGGATTCACACTCATGTCTTTGTAACTAACTTCAAATCCAATGCCCTATGGACTTTGCTACATAGCTATTTATAGTAGTTCTCACTAGAAAATGAAATGAAACAATTATGATTTATGATTATACATGATCCTTTCCAATGATAGCTTTTTCTCTGAACATAAAGTCAAGCTACTAATATAAACTAGTGAATAAACACAGAAATAAAATCTGAAGGAATTTTAAAAAGAAATATAATAAGTAAGTTCTATGTAGTGACCTGTTAACTCTGAAATTAATTTCTTATGAATTACTTCCTGTGTTTGGCTCCAGAAAACATTGGAAATGGGAAAAAAGGCATTTATTTCTGTTTCATGGTTAGGGAATGTGCATTCCTCAGTAAGAAGAAGAGAATCAAGTAGCATTATTAATAATTAGTCACCATTTGGGGGACACCTAGATGACACAGTGGATAGAACACTGGGCTTGGAATCGGGAAGGATCATCCTCTTGAGTTCAAATTTGGCCTCAGACACTTATTAACTGTGTGACCCTGGGCAAGTCACTGAACTCTACATCAGTATCCTCATCTGTAAAATGAGCTACAGAAGGAAATAGTAGACCATTCTAGTATCTTTGTCAAGAAAACACCAAATGGGGTCACAAAGAGTTAGACACAATTAGAAAATGACTGAACAACAACAAAAACAAGTCACCATTTGACTTGCTAGAATTCTATATTTTTTGGATTAATTCATTTGCATTATTCCAGGGAGCCAGAAGACAAAATTTGTAAAAGTTAACAATTTTGAGCACTGCATTTGGAATCATGGGACTGACACTCAAATTTTAGATTTACTGTTATCTGTGTGGTTTTGGAAATGTCATTTAATGTTTCCTCATCTATAAAAGAAGGGAGTTGAATTACATGTATGTGCAAAATGTATAACAACATTAAATTTATTATGCAAATAATATATATATATACATATATATATGTATACATACATCTGTGATTCAGAATACATAGTGGATCATTTCCAGGGGCAGATAGATGGCATAGTGGATAGAGTGTTGGACTAGGCTTTAGGAAGATCTGAGTTTGAATCCCGCCTCACAGATTTACCAACAAAAGTTAGGAAATTGTGGATTAATCACTTAACCTTTCTCAGTCTCAATTTCCTCATTTGCAAAATGAATATAATTATATGGCCTCATTTTGCTGTGAGGATCAAATGAAATGATACATATAAAGCACTTTGCAAAGGTAGTGCTATATAAATGCTATTTATAATCAGTATTGAAATGTATTTACCTATAAAATATATTATAATGGAACTCTTTCAAAATTGTATTTTTGGGAAAAATTCTAATAACAATAAATAAGCATGCAGTATAGTTACAAGCCAAGAAAACATATTATTTGTACATTATTTGCATCAATGAAGATGCACCTTTGCATTGTCCATTCTTCTTCCAAGTGCCTTTAAAACTTTGACTCATCAAAACAATTACAAGGTAATTATCTCCCGATAGACAAAGAAATAGACATTCAGTATTGTTATTGAACCAAAACCAAAAAGGGTCATAGGACTCAAAGGCAGATCACCTTCAAATCTAGGAGTATATCTACAGAATTACAGGGAATTACAGAAAGTGAAAATACTTTCTTAATGTGCCAATCAGTTAAAAGCTTTTATTTCTGCACTATCCTGGAAAGTCTTTCTAATTATTGGCTTTTGCTTCCCCCCAATCTTGGGTCTTTTCTGTCTTTTTTCCCATCTTTAAGACTGACTCCTACCCCACCTTTTAAAATCATAGGGTTCAAAGAGTCTTTGCTTGGCTAAATTAAATTTAATGGAGCCCCATAAGTATTTGTGGAGATCCTACATTTAGTTTATCTCTGTGCTAGAGGGAGACAGGAATATATCACATGATCCTTACCCTCCAGAGGTTTATTATTTTCCTATGGAGAGTAGAATCAGAATGGTATAGAAGATAGAATACTAGGTTTGACCTAAGGAAGATCTGGGTTCCAATATCATCTCAGATATAAATTATGATCCTCAGCAAGACACTTAACAACTCTGGTCCTTCTATTTCCTCCTTGTAAAATAATGGTTTTGGGCTCAGTGGCCCCTGCCAGCTCCAAATCGATGGTCCTGTGAAGAAGAGAGCATAAGAAGACAAAATATAGAAATACGGGGTATTTAAAAAATTAAAGACAATTTGAATTAATTTAACTTTGAGGGCATTTTGAGAATTCGGTGACAAATATCAATCTTTACACCCTTGAGAAAATCAGAGACATTGAAGTGTTGAAAAAGTCAGGAGTGACTTTCCTATAAAACCAACCCTGTACTCAAAATTACCCCTTTAGGTCGCATGATTTCACTGCCTCCTATTTCAGATGAATTACCAGCTGAAAGCTGCTTTAAGTGGAGACTATGAGGGGTTCATTGCTTCTCCACCCTCTTCTCCTTAGCTGGAAAGGGAAAATCAGAGTAAATGAGTTACAGATTTAAAAAAATTATTGATTAATTCAATACCATGTACAATTGCTAGGGGAGCTAAACTGCTAAGTAAGCTACGTTCTTTATCCTCATGGTGTTCTCACATTAGTTGACTTACCTACATAAATATGCAAAACAAATTTTTTTGCACAGATTTATGCTTTCATTGGTGTAGGGAACTCTTAGTGAGGAAACTCGCTTTACCAAATGCAAAAGCACTGTTTTGCAATTTTTATTTTTAGAGTTGCTGGATCTTGTGAGAAAAGAGTGACTTGCTCAGGATCACACAGCAAATATTGTTTCAAAAATGAGATGAAGTCAGATCTTCCTGACTCTAAGACTGGCTTTATGCATTATGCCTTTCATACAAAACAATACCATAAAATTCATATAAATATAGCATTTGATATTTGTATATAAAATAAATATTAAATTATAGAAATAAAATTATATAAATTCATGAAAAATTATGCCATAATTATAAATTTAACAACCTATTTCAATTTAACAGAAACAGCTAGGTGGTATAGAGGGTAGAACATTAGACTTGGAGTCAGAAAGTCTTGAGTCCAAATCTTACCTAAGACACTTATTAGCTGTGTGGACCTGGGCAAATAACTTACCATCTGCCTGCCTCCTACCATAGTACTTCGCTCCATGGGTTGTTATGGGGATAAAATGACAATGTGTGTAAAGTGCTCTGCAAACCTTCGAGTACTAGATAAACACTAGCTGTTATTAACAAACATTTATTAAGTACCTAATATATGCAAGGTACTATTCCAGGCAATGGGGATACAAAGCCAAAGCCAAAATAATACCTGTTCTCGAGAAATTTACATTCTATTGGATGAAGTCCAGGTTCTCAGATATGGAAATACAAGGTATTTTGAGGGGCTGAGAGTAATGACAATCAGGATAGAATATAACAGAATAAACAAGATAGAAGTGCTATACTAAGGAAAGGTGGTAAGGTAATATACTTTGAAACTCAATCCAGATACATGATGAAGAAGTCCAGTTTGTTTTTACTTAAAATCATCAGTAAACTGTACAAACTGGTGGTATTTGGTTCAAATATTCCATTCTGTTGTTCAGTAGTTTTAGTCTTGTCTAACTCTTTGTGACCCCATTTGGAGTTTTCTTGGCAAAGATACTGGAGCAGTTTGCTGTTTCCTTCTTCAGTTCATTTTACAGATGAGGAAACTGAGGCAAATAGGTTCAGTGACACGCCTAGGGTCACACAGTTAGTAAGTGTCTGACGCTGAATTTGAATTCAGATCTTCTTGACTGCAGGATTGGTACTCTATTCACTGTGCCATCTAGATGTCCCTATTACATCGTAACTTTTCTAAATTCATTTGATAAGTTATCACATCAGGCCCACTCATGGCAAGGTGTGTCTCAGCCTTCTTTCTTGGGATCCTTCGTGATGCTGTGACTGATAGAACTTCATATCAGTGAAAGTCTTTGACTTTATTAGATTATACACACACACAATATTGATTTGAAAACAAAATTAGGTTTCAGAAAACAATTGGATATTGTTTTGTGCCAAAAAGACCCTTACACCAATTAAAATAAATGCTTATAAATTTATCGACTAGTTATTTTGAAAATAAATGATCGATGAAATTCTACCAATTGTTTTCCTCTCAAAACTAGATGAATGTATGTAGAGACACAGCCTTAGAGTGTGTAAAAATAGAACACATTCACAGTGTTTAAAGGCTTACCGAGTGCTTTCCTTATCGCAACCCAATGAGAAAAGCAGAATTAACCTAATTTCACAGGAATCAGAAAGACCAAGGTTCAAATCTGACCTTAGATATTTATTAGCTGCATGACCCTGGGCAAGTCACTTCACCCTGTTTGCCTCAGTTTCTTTATTTGTAAAATGAGCTATAGAAGAAAATGGGTATATATAGAAGAAAATGGATATACCAGTATCTTTGCTAAGAAAACCTCAAATGAGGTCTCAAAGTCATACACAACTGAAAGATGACTGAACAACAACAAATTTTCAAAGGACACACAGTGATGAAGTCTTAGAGCCAGGACCTAAACTGAGACTTTTTTTGTTTTTAACTCTAGGGTGCGTACCCTTTCCACTATACCATACTGCCTGGTATGTGAGATTTAGTGTGTTAGTAAGGTGGATTTTAGTGTAAGTAAAGTGGATTTTAGTGTGTACGAAGTGAATTTTTGTTATTATTTCTTAGAGTTCAGTTTCCCAGGATCCAAAGCCATAACCATCTCTTTTTCTCAGGTATTAGGTATGAGTTCCCACAGTTATGGTTCAAAACATCTCCACCACGCTTATGCAGCGTTATATAATGATAAATAATATAAACATCCACTGCGACTGTGTGGTGAGATACAGGGATGGGGTGATGTAAACTTGTGAGGCTATTGCGGGCAATATGCCTTCTTTGTTACCCCTATAAAGCAAGTTGTCAGTGGTCAGTGAATGGGGATCTTTAGGGTTGAATGCATGAATGCTGTGTGTACCTCAACTGGCCCTTATTGAGGTTTGAGGGGATTTAGGGGGATGCACAAGTTGTGCCTGTCTCAACTGACCCCATCAGGAAGTAGTGGTAGTTGCCCCCCTTCAAGAAGGGCAATTAAAGAATGCAATAGGAGTTTGTCCTCCCATTATCAGCAGTCCTCTTCTGAGAAAACTAGATTAGAAAAAGTAAGATTATTAACCCCTTCTTAGCATCTTTCCTCTCTGACCAGATCAAGAGGGAACCTGTGGTAGCAGACCTCCTGTGTGCTGTATTTGTCTTATAGATCTTTATGTATAGCTATTGTGGGAATTTGTCCTGTTTGGCTATGAATGTTTATTACAAGAAAATTTGTTTTTCTTTCCTTTTCTCTCCTCTCCCTTTCCCCATGGAATGGGGTGGGAGGAGAGGGAGAGAGAGAAAATAGATTTCTTTAATTTAAAAAATAGAGGGGGACAGCTTCCTACAGATGGAAAATGTTTCGTGTTTTCATGCACTTTTAGATGAGGTCACTGTATTATTAATTTTAACTGTTTTGTTACACGAGATCTCTCATAGACTGGAGATAATCTGGAAATATATATAAAGTAAATACAAAACATACCAATAAGATTGATAATGCCAAAAAATAAAAGAGCAGATCTTAAGCTAGAGACCAAGTCTTTTTTATTGATTTTTCCCCTAAAGTTATATTCCTTATGACAAGCCAGTTAAAAACATAGAACCATAGACTGGCAGAGCTATAAAGAATCTTAGAAACAATCTAGTCCAATTCTTGCATATTACACATAAATTAACTGAAGGTTTAAATAATTTGCCCTTGGTTCCTGGCATTGCTGGGATTAGAACCCTGTTCTTTTACATTGTAGCTCTCTCACCAGCAGCAAAAAAATATGTGTAAGAAAACAATATACTTGATCCAACAAAGTTAGGTAGATAGCAAAAAGACCACTGGTAACTAACATTATTACTGCCAGAATTAACCAGCAAAAGGACCTACTTGCAGATGATTCTGTATTTGAACTGTTCCTCCAGGTGATATCACTAACTTGGTGTTTAGACCTAATTGCTTCCTTACTGCTCTTTTGGGGCTTCCCAGTGTTTTATTTTCCCCAGTTTGAATTCAGAGCCATTATTGTGGGTGATTGGCACACGTTCATTTATTCAATTCAATTCAACAAAAAGTTGTTGAGCAGCCACAATGTGGAGTCCTGGATGTAAGACACTATGCTGAGTCTACACATACTCCAAAATTATAGGGATTTTGAAATGCCCCACCATTTGTCCTTGCAGAATTCTAATAGCCCTAGTAGAAAGAAGATCTCAGTTAAAATCTCTTACTCAGCTTCCTAACTGGGTGACTTTTAGCAAGTGACTTCCCATATCGGAGCTTCATTTTCCTTATCTGCCAAATGAGGGAGTTTAGGTAGATAATCTTTAAGCATCATTCTGCTTCTAAACCCTATAATCCTTTGTAATACAGCTTCACAATCATTATTCTACACCTTTCCTGATAAAACAAACCACTACAAACCTTACAGATGAATCTAGAACTGAGGGCTAGGAATATACAGGTTTCAGAGATTAAGAAATATTAATTAGGACAGATGTAAAAGCCATGCATTCCCAAAAAAGGTATGCTCTGTGTCTGTTTTTGAGAATTTGGCAATGAACATACTTTCAAGTCACAGTCTGGGTCTATGGGTGGCTAGCCAAACAAGACAGTATAGTTTGCTGGGGCCAGACAACAGGATCAATGTGGACTGTTCCCAGCTGTATTAATTATGCAATGATATTTATTGATTCTTAAGAAATTCTATGGCTAACTGTGCTGACCACTTTGGCCCTTTTGTGGTCTAGTATTTGGTCTGGGCATGGGCACATTCTGGAGAGGCATAGGGGTTATTCTTCAGTTATAAAATATAGTCTTATTATTGAATCTAATATATGTGTCATATATATGATTGGAGAAGATAACATTATCTTTTCTTTTGAAATTTAGTGACTTTATCAAAGTACAAATACCAACAATCAAATACTACTCTCTTTAATAATCAAAGGGACACTTTATCATTTCTTTTATTTAAGTTATTCATCATATTCTTAGACAATAAAACATCGGTGAAGTATTGAGGCTTTCACAGATGAGGTTCCCCACCCCAACTCTTCCTTACTAGACTGTAAATACTTCAAAATGATAAAAGACCGAAGACCTTAAATACACACACACACACACACACACACACACACACACACACACACACACACACACACACCCTCTGAAATATTCTCCCATGCACTTATTTTCTTAGGGAACTCATTTATTCTTGTTTCCATTCCTAAATTCAAATCCCTGGTGTGGCTCTCCTTAGTCACATTTTGAGAATTTTTTCAAAGAGTTTATGCTCATAGCACATGATCAAGGTTTCCTGGCATTTTATAGGGTATCACAAAGCTACTTCATGGGCATACTCTAAAATGTTTCTTTTTATAATAAATTTTTAAAAATCTTTTTCTTGAGCAAACAATCATCCCTATTGTAGGATAATTATATAGGAATATGTAAGGAAAAATAATCTTAGGCACAAGATGTGCTCATGGTTAAAGAATTTAAGAAGGCCATATAATTAAAAAATGATCACCATGCAGGTACTGTCAGAAAAACCTTCTCTTAGATCATTGGTATTAGAAAGCAAGGCCAGTTTTGGGTCAGGGTTGAGTGGAGTTTTGCTTTGTGTGCTATGGCTTGAAGAAGGCTAATAAAATGATCCTGCTCCCCCAGAACAATTGCACATTATTTCATCACTTTGTCTAAAATCCCAGCATTCTTGCCTGTTCAATTAAGCAATTCTAATTCAATTAAGCAATTTTAATATGTAAATATTCCTAGGAAGCTATTAAAAAAATTTCTCAGGTTCTTTCCTCTATATCAGGACAGTATTCAACACACCCAACAAGTTAGCTGAAGTGCCCCTTACCTGTGATCCCCTACTACCAGAGAGAGGCTGAGGCTGGTAGATTTCTTGAACCTGGGAATTCTGAGCTATAGTAGGCTGGGTAGATTCAGCATCAATATGATGAGCCCTCCAGAAATGGGGAATGTGGGGGTAGTGTAGAGGGGAACAGCATGTGAACAAGACTAGGTCAGATCAAAGTTCCAGAGCTGGTTAGGAGTGGGATCAGGCGTGTGACTAGATCCTGAAATTCCAGTTGGCTGAGATGGTGAGCCCTAGTCTTTAAAAGAACTCTGCTAGATTTTTATATGCCTACATTTCATCAGGGAGGGGAAGAAATGCTGAAAATCAGGAGAAAGAATACCAAAAGAGAACATGAAGACATCTCACCTACTTATGCATTAAAGACTTGGTAATTCCAAAGGAGGAATCCCAAAACTGTTCTGAAAAGTGGCAATATTCTAGCATATCATCACATCAATTTAGAGTTGAAAGGGACCTCAGAGATCTTTTAATCCAACCCTCTCATTGTATGGATGAGGAAACTAAACTTTAGAGTGGGTAAAATGGGAGGAGGCAGTTAGTTGAACTTGGTGTCAGGAGGCCCAGCGTCTGTTCTTTTTTCCCACTTACTAATTGTAGGACCATAGATACATCATTTTACTTCTCTGAGACTATTTCTCCATGTCTAAAATTGGGACAACTGTACCTACCTTAGCTATCTCATGGGGTGGCTTGAGGGAAGTACTTTTTAAGCCTTAAAATGACTTATTAACTGTTAGCAGTGTCTAGAGTGACTCCGATAGTGGCAGAATAAGGATTAGAACCCAGGTATCTTGACCCACAGTCCTCTGTTTTTCTTGTTACACCATAGAATAAAAGTGTAGTTTTTGTATAGCATAAATACATAACAGATGACTGCTTTGAAAAGGAAAACACTCTTCCATTAGTATAACTTCAGTTATATTTGTTTAAAAATCAATCATATCACTTCATAATTATATTTTTTTATGAATATGCCTATTGACTGGCATAAACAAGAAATGCTATTTGTGTTCAAAGGAAAGAGGGTTCACTTTATGCAGGGATGTTCACCACTTCTTTGACATAAACTCTTCAACTTCTTACAATCTGGCTTCTGACCTGACTATTCTACCTAATAAAACTGTTCACATAAAGATGACTGGGGATTGATTGTTTTATTGCTATATCCAGATACCTTTTCTTTGCCCTCATCCTCCTTGAAGAACTGAGATTTAAGCTAAACTTTAAAGAAAGAGTATGATTTATGTAGACACAGGGGAAGGTTAAAGACATTCCAGATTAGGGCAATAACCCTTGTAAAGGCATGAAGGCAGGAAAATTGAAGATAAGTTTTGAGGATAGTGAAATAGATTAATCTGACTGGAATAGTTGATTTATATAGGGGAGTATTTGGGAGAATAGATGGGCAAGACAGTTAAGGTTAGATTGTGGAGGACCTCTAATAACAAGCTTTGTAGGAAATAAGGATTCATTAAATATTTTTGATACAATGAAGGGTTGTATTTTAGAAAAGTAACCAAATATAATTCAATTCAAATCAATTCAATAAACATTTATTAAATGGCTACTATGAGCCAGGCACTGTGTTAAGCACAGTGCAGAGACAAAAGAGGCAAAAGACAGTCCCTGCCCTCAAGGAGCTTACAATCTAATGGTGGAGACAACAAGCAAACAAATATATTCAAAGCAAGTTATAAAAGATAGATAGGATATATCTATATAGGATAAATAGGAAATAATTCACAAAAGGAAAGCACCAGAATTAAAAGGGTTTGGAGAAAGCTTGCAAATTTCTTGAAGACCAGGACAATATTTTATTCATTTTTGTTATCTTAGTCTAGGGCCTTCCATGCAGAATCAATGTGTTTGTTAAATGAAAGAATGAATAATGCAACATAACTGAATCTGTGTTTTTCCTTATGCTAGCACACACAAACTGTTTTGACTGAATTTCCATAAAGAAATTAGTTGAGTCCTAATGGTTGAACTATATTCTGGCTGAATTATTCACTTTTTGGCTGATTGTTTTGGCATCAGAACTTCCTCTTTCTTTCCAAGCTACCCCATCATCTCCCTCCCCTCTCCCCCAGGTAACATCTGACCATCCTACCCCCTCAGCAGATGAATCCAGCTGCTACTGTACTGGGACAATTGATTTCTCTTGTGACCTCTACTCTACTTCTCAAAACTCCTCGACTTCTTCACCCCTTCTATTTGCACCTTGATCACATCCTCTCTCATCTCCCCTGGAAGCTCGCCCCATCAATCATTCTCTCCACATTTCTTTTCAGTCTCTCACATCTATTGACCCCTTGTCCACTCCTGTGACTTATTTATTTGCTTTCCAGGATACCCATCCTTAAAAAACAAACAAAAACCTCCTTTGACTTTGTCATTCCCTCAGACCCTTCTCATTCTTCCCTTTTGTTTCTGAGCTCCTAGAGAGAATCATCCACATTTGCTGTATCCACTTCCTCATTAGCTTCTTGCCATCTGGTTTAGAGAAATAGCATAGTACAGTAGGAAAGAATACTGGATTTGGAATAAAGGAACCTTGGTTGGAATTCTAGTACAGCCACTTGCTACCTCTGTGACTTCAAATAAGTCACTCTAACTCTCTGGACCTGAGTTTCCTCATCTGTAATATAAGGAGGTTCCATAAGATGACTTTTGTGGTCCCATCTGCCTCTAAATCTATAATCCTCTTACCCTACAACTCTATCTACTTAGACTACTCCCTCAAAGGTTACCAACATTTCCCATTTGGAACAAATTCAGACTTAACAAAATTGTCCAATTTAACTATAGTTTTTAAAAAATATGTGTCATACCTTTAACTTAAAATGTTTTGCTGATAATTGGGGTTTGGAACCTAGTAAATGAATGCCTAATAAATTCTGTCTCTGCCTCTGTCTCTGTCTTCATCTCTGTCTCTGTGTCTGTCTCCTCTTGTCATTCTCCATCTTTTTTTCTCTCTGTAGTGCTAGTATTCTTGGATTTGGAATAAATGGTAATTTTATTATGTCTTTCATGATTTTAAATACTTCACATCATCTCTTAGCCTTTGAATTAGCCTAGTGCATAGGTTAGGATATAAATCTAGAAGAAAGCTTAGAGATAATATAATTCACCCCTCCAACCATTTATAGATGAGGAAGCTGAAGTGAGCTGGGGAGGCATGTCAAGTGATTCATTCAAAGGCACACAGGTTGACTAAGTAGTAGATCTCAAATGATTTTAAATCTATTCTCATAGAGGCACTTTTCCTCTTCCTTTTAATAGTGTATCTCTATATCACTTTCTCTACCTTCGTCTTTCTCATGCCAGAGAATTGAGTTAATATGTTAGTTAACCCATTTTATTGTTCTCTGAATTATTTTGAGCTCTCCATTTAAGTCCCATCCTGATGTTTCATCATAACATGGAGGTGATCCTGAATGTAGAAAGCCTGTGCTGGTGGAGTAAAGGCTCTGGTAGCTCTTACCAAGCTGAGACTGCTTTAAGTAGCGCTAAGCAATGGACTGGCATCAGAGAACTTTATATAAGTGGGGAGACACATATCACTAGAAGGCTGGCAACTAGGAGACCACCCATATCAATGGAATCATAGAGCTTTTGAGGTATCGAAGACTAGTTTTAAGAAATAGAAGATGCCTTAGTCTCTTTTTAAGAGAATTTAAGAATGATTCTGATTCATCAATGCTTTCTTCCTTCTCTTGATCCTTCTAGAATGTCTTTCTTTTTTCCTTGAAGGATTATCAAGAAGAAAGCACTGGTTATTTCCACATATATTTAACATCTTTTCTATTTCAACGCGGAAATATGTTTTGTGAACATAGAAATGTTCTTCAAATTCATCTTCTTTAGAAACATTTTCCATACAATCTGAATACTTATTTACTTACTGTCAAATGAATTGGAGCACAAATGAATCTAAGCATTTAATTACTCCTTCAGTAGTAAAGGAGTCATTTCTAAAACATATTAATATTTTATTTTTTAAATGTTCAGCTTTGCAGAGCACACATATGGAAAGCACAGTTTGAACTTTAGAGGCTGTAATTTTATCAATCTAGAAAGTTATTGTTGATGAATTATAAATATACAGATGACTGCATCACTGAAGTACTCTTGGTCAAATCCCATTCAGAGTTCACCTTACTGGGGTGACATTATAAAAAATGGGAAAAGACAGGTAAAATTTATATCAGAGAAAACATATTAATGACTAAAGCTTTGATCTACTGTAGCATTGTGTTATGACTTCAAGGCAAAAGTTTTCTTGAATTAGAAGGCACAATCTGTTCAATCTCCCTGGACTAAGTAGCAGATGACCAGGATCACTTTCTTAGGGGGACAGAAAAGTATCTTCTGCTCTTTCCCTTTTGAAGTTTAAAGATGGCTCTGCAATGACTCCTCCTTTCCATGTTTCTGCCCTTAGCTTCCTGGATCATTATGACCAGGGAATGGAAATCAAACAAATTCCTTTTAGCTCCAGGTATTTTCTGAAAAACAAAACAACAACAACAAAACAACCAAAAATAACAACATTAACCACAACAACCCCCCAAATAATCTATTATTTGGAGAATACTGGCAATGACTATGATCTTAATTTTGGTAAATGTTTCTGACTTCATTTTATACATTTTTATGGAAGGAACTGAAACCCATCTCTGGGCTATGTTGCTCTGCATTATGACCATTTTTTGTATTTTGGTATTGACATGAGCCAGTAGGCTACAGAATGACCCCACACTTTTATTCATGTGCACAGAATGAATTGAATGAGAGTGAGCACACTTGTCTTTTTATAAGTTGGACACATTCTGTTCATCCAACAGAGTTCCCAGAGGGATGGTGATCTAACTTCAACTTTCACACAATGAGCTGCAACACCCAGAGACCTGTTGGGAGTGATGCCAGCCTGAGAGGAATTTGGATAAGTGTTTTTCACTCCACTGTTTTCATGTGACCTGGCTTACTCATGCTCAATTTAGTTACATCTTGACCTGAAAAAAAAAGTATTCTAGATTTTCTGTCTTCACTTCTCTCCCTTTCCCCCCACCCCATACACACACACACACACACACACACACACACACACACCTCTCCCTCTCCTTCCCATTAAATCTTCTTCCTGGTCTCTGTATTTTATTCCAAAAGGCATAGAAAATATCTTCTGCATGCCTCCACATTTATTTACAATCTACAATCCTTAGTCAGATTTTGTCTTATCGGAAGGAGGACAATCTATTTGAGTAGCTGAAAGATATACAGAGAACATCCACGACAAGCAGCATATGTACTTCCTTTCCCTGCCAACTCCACACCATTATTTGTTTTGCTGTTTCATTAAGAAACATAAAATAGTAAAAGGAATAAAAATTCTCTTTTCTTTTCAGTCTTATCTCCCATCCCCCTTCCACAAATGACTGATTTTTATGCATGAGATAATGGATGAGCCTGGGGTGACCTGTTTTTTTCCCCCTTTTTTTCTTGCGGTAAAATTGTGTTGAAGAAAGAGGGCACTAGTGTACAGCCCATAGCCTATACTTACCATCCGACTGGATTTGTGCTAAAGCTTCTGTGAACGGGAGAGGTGCCACTGTCTGCTTTGACCAAGGAAGAACAGCACTGTCTCCCAGATTCAGGTAAGGCTTAAGTTTAAATCTACTAAATATGTCAAGGTTGATCTATAATATAGTAGATAAAACCTGTGTACATGTGGCAGGAACAATTCTAATTTCTCTGATTTTCTGCTTGGTACTAGATGCATGCTTATTTATTTTGGCCATGCAATCAGGGGAAGCTTTGAGACCCACTGGTTCCTTGGAATCATCTTCTTGCTTTCTCCTGCACTCGCTTCCCTCCTTTTCTTTATCTCCCCACTCCCATAACCCCCGTTATTTCCTACTTTCTCCTTGAGGAGAAAGAGACCCAGCTAAGGATAGCAGTGGGAGACAACTTCAGTTCCGCTTGTTACTGAGAGTCTGTGACTCTATCTCCAAACCAATCTCCACTCCCACTCTCCTCAAATTGGTTCAAAAGGAGCAGGAGAAGCCTTAGTGAATTTGGGAAGAGAGGAAAGGTGATGGGGTAAGGGTGTATTCGTGGTGTGTGTGTGTGTGTGTGTGTGTGTGTGTGTGTGTGTGTGTGTGTGTGTCCCCGTGCCGCTGCTGCTTTCTGGTGGTGGTGATGGGGGTGAAGAACACAGACGAGGACGTTGAAGGAGAGGGGAAGTGCATAGGGTTAATTCATTCACTGAGTCCTGGTGACTGCAGAGAAAAGGTTGAAGCTGCTCGGTGCGCTGTCCAGTGTTCTGAAAGCAGCGGTAGGGTGCAGCTCTCCCACCAATGAATGCAACAGGAAACTATTGCTTTCTCCCCTTTATTTAAACTCTGCTGAACAAAACAGTCTCGACTAAGGTATGTACAAGATTCCATCGGTCCCTTCTCTCAACTGCACTAAACTATTTAATCTCTTCTAATTAGCCAAATCATATTCATCTCTTCTTCCCTCAAAATCTAGTGAAAGGCTGACTTCTTAAGAAAAGAGAAACCCAAAACACGATGACTTTCCCAGGCGTTGCCTTAGTAACTAATATGGATTTTCCCCAAGCTTAAATTTCACACTTGGATTTAATATTTCATCCTTTTTTTCTCCCTCAGTTAAAAAAGTTTATATAAATAGTACTTCTACCTTTCTTTGACCTTAAAAAAGTGCTTCAATTTACTTAGGGGAGTTTCCAAATTTTCTCTCCTAAAAAAGTAGAAACTTCTGGATTGGACTACCTGGAAAGAAGAAGCAAAAACAAAGACAACACCTTGAAAACTTTTTTTAATTTTTGTTTTGGTAAGCTTGAGACACAGAGTAAGAGGGTGAAGGTCAACCCTGAGGCTAGATAGCTATGTCTATAAATCAGGCAAGTTTTTATAGAGCACTGGAGAGGAATAAGGATAACGTTTCTCTAACTGTCCTTGAGGTGGCCTGTAAAATTTCCCTCTGGTTGATACTGACATTTTACCAAAATGAAAGGTCTGAGAAATGATTAACATTCACTGACCATTTCTTCTAATCATAATGTTTTTGTTTCTGTTCTTACCACACCCTTCCCCCCACTCCCCAGGAAGGTACACCTCCTGGCCACAATGACTCCAGCTGTGCCATTGATGCATTTACTTTGAGCCACCTCTGGAGAAGAAAGGCTCACATTTGTCTGAAAACGCCTCCAGTGAGTGGAGGTGGTGGTTGTGGAGGACGAGGAAGAAAAAGAGGAAGAGGAGGTGGGACAGAACTGTGGCTACTGCTGTATAGGAGGCGCTTAGGGGAGAGGTAAACAAGTGGAGAAAGAGAGAGAAACAAGAGCCATCTCTGTATCCTCCACAATGTTCAGGAAAGAGGAATCTATCAAATTTGTCACCTTGATGTGTATGGCTTCATGCAATAAGATGGTTGGGATGTTGTTGGTGCTTTTCCCAGCCATCTTCTTAGAGATGACTCTTCTACCAAGGAGCCCTGGCAGGAATGTGTTGTTGGTTGGGGGCTCCTCTCAGCGATCAGTGGCTAGAATGGATGGGGATGTCATTATTGGAGCTCTCTTCTCTGTTCACCATCAGCCACCGGCAGAAAAGGTGCCTGAGAGGAAGTGTGGGGAGATAAGGGAGCAGTATGGCATCCAGAGAGTGGAGGCCATGTTTCACACGTTGGATAAAATTAACTCTGATCCCATTCTGCTGCCCAACATCACTCTGGGCAGTGAGATTAGGGATTCCTGCTGGCATTCATCTGTTGCACTGGAACAGAGTATTGAGTTCATTAGGGATTCTCTGATTTCTATTCGTGATGACAAGGATGGAACCAATCGATGTCTGCCTGAAAACCAATCTCACCACCCTGGCCGGACTAAAAAGCCCATTGCAGGTGTGATTGGTCCTGGCTCCAGCTCAGTGGCCATACAAGTCCAGAACTTACTACAGCTCTTTGACATCCCCCAGATTGCTTATTCAGCCACAAGCATTGACCTGAGTGACAAAACTTTGTACAAATATTTCTTGAGGGTAGTTCCTTCAGACACGTTGCAAGCCAGAGCTATGCTTGACATAGTCAAACGTTACAATTGGACCTATGTCTCCGCTGTCCACACAGAAGGTAGGGATTGCATTTGGAAAAGAAATGTACTGGGAATGTAAGGGCACTGATGGAATGTGGTCCAGAAATTGATGTCCAATCCCTTTCTTAACAGCTCCCTTGGATAATACGTCCCCCTTTTCTAATACACATTCACCTAGGGAGGCAGGCAGGGCACACACATTCCCTCCCTTCTGCTTTCATGAACTAAATATCATTTTCTTGTGGAGTAATAGTTATTAAAAAGCAACTAAACTCTTTAGGCAATCATTCCTGCAGTATGTAGAGTTATGTAACAAATCCTTGTCCTTTCTGTTGTTGTAGGGGTGGTTTGCAAGACATTGTTTCATTCTCAGATAATTAACTAAAAATTACAAATCTGAAGGATGTGTTTTTTATAAAGAAAACATTGACCCATGTATTGGATTTGAAAGCTTCAGTTGCCTTGAACAACTGAAGGTGTTTCCCTGCCCCCATCACCACTGTTCCCATGGCTCATACTTATTTAGGTATGTAGGAGTAAGACAGTCTCCTCCATCAGCCAGTCAGACACCTATGCTGTTAATTCTCATACCTTTCAAAATACCTCCTTAGAAAACTCTACATAAAATTAAAAGTACTTTGCTGATGTAAATATTAGGTTGTCATTTCAAAATTTAAAAAAGAGATAATAACCAGAAGGTAATACTTTAATTTTTTTTTTCTACAGAGACTTATCAGCTTGAATTAGCAAAATAATTGATTTTTAAGATATTTTTCTTACTTCATATTTATCTGCCTATATGCAACTATTGTAGATCAGATGTGGAAGGTATCTTAAAGATCATCTAGTCCAATCTCTTTCTCTTATAGATGAAGAGACTTGGGCCCACAAACACTAAATTAACCATGTTTGGGACAATGCAATGCATTTACAGATATATGGAAATGAATCTTTGGTAGATTGCTGGAATTTAATTCTTAAGATCAGACACTAGAAAAAAGAAATTAAATGATAATTGCATTATATCTTTAAGTTATATAGGTCCAATGGTTGTTATATAATTATCAATGTAATACCAAGCAATATGAAATGACTTTTTAACGTATTGATTGGAGAAATCAACAAGTTTGATTAAATGGAGCACTTGTAAGGTAATTTTCAATAAAAATTAATAACTCCATTTCTAATGGCACTAGTACTTTCACCACATACATATACAGACACTCTCTCACCCTCTCTCTTCACACATAATTATATACATATATACGCACATACATGTATGTATATGTGTGTGATGATCTGTTATTATTTAGTCTTTATTTGGGAAAGATACTTTGGGCTGCATTACTGTGACCTTTCACCAACTCATTTTTGTGAACCTTGATTTAAAAAAAAACATAACTCCACATCTCATATTTATCTGAGATGATACCATCTAAGCCTCATCTCAAATATGTCTTTTGTACTCTTTGTTAATATTTCACATAATTTCCTTTTGTACTTAATTAAATAGTCCAAAAGCACATGTTGCAAACATATATACTACAAATGAATGAAAGAAAACTGCCATAAAAGAAAGTGGTAAAATCTAGGGTGAATGGAATTAGCTCACTTCATTTAAATATTAAGTAGGCTGTTTTCCAGTGAGCATGTCCATGTATCATTGATATTTGGAATTCTGTACTTTCTTACAGGAAAAAAATTAAATTTTATTATTGTGGACTAGTGTAATGTTTTCCACATAACATTATTAGGATAATTTCTATTTGTTTTCAGGGAAGGGAATGAAGAATTAACTTTCTATTTGTTTCCCAGTGGAATCATTCTGTCAAAGAATGCCTGGGTGTTATGTGACACTCAGAATTATATGTTTGGAAAAATGACCTGGAACTAGGTCTGTTAATTTTGTTCAGAAAGGGCTCATATTAAATTCCCATTGTTGTTTGAGTTTGGGTTTGTTTATGTCTTTCTGTTTGATGACGTATAATGCCAGGGATAACTACTAAACATAACTGCATTAACCATTTGAGACTCTGCTATGTTAATAACTCCACATCACCCTTGATGTGGCTTTTGTTTCATTGT
>CM053586.1:78715508-78738726 GCA_028646515.1 Pseudochirops corinnae | reverse complement strand
GGGGGAAAGAGGGGGAGAAAATATGTAAATCAAAATCTTGTGGAAATGAATGGTGCAAACTATAATAAAATTAAAAAAAAAAATTTCCCAAAAAAAAAAAAATGTGTCAAGGTAGCAACATTGATGGGCTGACCACTGAAGATCAGCAAGGGCTTCAAGGTGGGAATAGCTTTTAGAGGTAACTTTAAGACAATATCAATAAGTCCACCTCAGCAAAAGAGATTGGGCCCTTACATCTCAATTCTTCCCCAAGCTAGGGAGAACCTGACACTTTGCAGGTAGGGGTATGTGACAAAGAGCAGGTAATACAAAAAGGTGCAATCATGGTGTCTCCTTCCCCATTAGAGCCTCCCCCAACACTGATTGATAAGCAGGGTTGGGAAAAATAGGATACTGAGTCAACATAACTTTCAACACCTGTTTCTGGAGACATGGAACAGGTCTCCATAGGGGAACAGGAAGCTGAAGCCCACTGGGTAGAGATAGCTTTTTATTGCTTTTTGAAAATTATGGCCTTTGTATCTTATTAAAGCAACTATTTGCTTGTGTTCCTAGACTCTGAGTACTTAATTCGTCCAGATATGATCCTGGTGTGAAAAACTTCCTTCATTTTTAAATTAAATGAGATAGGCAGATTAGATAGACAGATAGATAGATAGATAGATAGATAGATAGATAGATAGATAGATGGATGGATGGATGGATAGATAGATGTCTTTTATAAAGAACAAAATCCAAATAAATAATAATCTAATTTTTAAAATAATTAGAATCATATACTGTAAGTAGTAGAAGTAAGCTTAGAAATCAGAGTCCAACTCCCTTATTTTATGGATGAGGAAACCAGGGCACAATGAGGTATAGTAAATTGCTTATGGTCACACTACAAATTAGTTGCAGAGCCAGTATTGGAAACTATGACTTGTGAATACAAGCTCTCAAAATATTACAATGAATTGTAGCATTTTGGCTAGAATATCCTTATAATGGTTTTATGCTTTGAGACTAAAGTAGTAAAGAAACATATTTAAAACCACAGCAATTAATCACCTTGGATAGGGGGGTGGGGGAGTAGTGCTGGGGTTGGGGCAAGCCTAATCTGCCTCCTCTTGAAGCCTAAGCTACAGGAATTTCATTCATTCATTCAACATATATGTATACAGATTCTACAACTCAGAGCAGTGTGCTAGAACCAACAAGATTTCACTAATCCAAAATATGAAATCTTAACTTCAAACATGTCTCAATATGTTCAGCCTTGGCCCAACTTTTTGACAAAATCAGCTGAATCTTGGTATAAGTCTCATCCTTCAGACTCCCATAGATGCTGCCTATCTTTCCCCCCCCTTCTCTCTCTCTCTCTCTCTCTCTCTCTCTCTCTCTCTCTCTCTCTCTCTCTCTCTCTCTTCCTGTCTCTCCCTTGCCATGAATGCAAAAATTTGATAAGCAATAGACAAGTCAATACCCTTTTCCATTCTATATTTCTATGAGTTCCAGTAATAACTGGGACAGCAAAACTATACCACCCTCAGGGCTACAATTACAGCCACCTCTATAAAATCTGGACCTTTGCCCCAACTCAGCTTTCTGCAAATGTTTCTAGTTACTTATAGGAAATAATATGAAAACATGATTTGTTTCATATTGGTTCCCCAAAATCTTCCTTGAGCCAACAGATTGATTCAATTCTCTACCTTTTTTCTCTTCCCCACAAAGGAAAAAAAAAGAATTTTGAGGATAAAATAAACTAGGCTGCACAGCCAGTGGGAAAAGCTCAGATTTCTGTAGCTGAATAAAATCATTTCTTGATGGTAAAGCCTATAGATCAGGATCCAGATTGAAAATGAATTTAGGAAAGATTTACTCTTAGCTTTGCTCCAGAAAAGCAAAGTCTAGTACATCAAAGAGATAAGAGCAAATTTCATTGCCAACAATGGAGGTGGGGAGAAATATGACAACTTTCTTCCCCTTCTCAACTGGTGAAATAACACTTGGGTTGAAAGAGCCTAACAAAAAATTCCAAGAGAGACAAAATAAATAAAGTTGTGTCATAGTGCCTAGCCATAAATCAGAAGGAAAAAAATTAAACATCTCGAATTCTCCTCGGAAGCTAAGACATATAACTGTAAGACAAAGAAAGAATCATCAATAGAGGTCAGGAAGATCTCTGAGTTCTAGAACTTTCTGTGCATGAATAGCTTTCTAAAGACCCTTTACTGAAGGATAATACAGCCAGCAGCAATGGGCTTCTGGCTGCTTTTTTTGAGAGGTTATCTCAAAGCATGACATTATGGAATTTGACCAAGAGCTGAAGCATATTTTTAGAAGACATAAAAAGTGAAACCCTCTCAACTTTAGTCTGATGCCTGAAGTGATCAGCTTTGCTGGCAAAATCCCCCTCTCACAACTCACTCCTGTAGTATTTCATTTTCACTCCTGGTATAGCACTTATCATATATGGCTTCCTATTGTGGGTTTCATTGTACCCGTTTTGGTTTTGTGGTGAGCTCCTTGTGGCAGGGTCTGAATCATAGGCATTTTGGTATTATTCATAGACCTTGCAAGATATGTCACACAAAGTAGGTATATGGTAAATATTTGCTGAACAAATCAATGCATACATGAATGAATGGGTAATTTATTTGATCTTTCTGGAACTGTCTTCACTCATAAGAGAAGGTATATTGGACAAAATTTAAGACCCCTTCCACCTCTGATATTCAATTTTTCTAAGAATCTGAGGAGCACTTTGATTTTGTGGCAACGAAGTGGGGTGAACTCTAGCAATGATTTGTGATGGGCTATGATCTGTATTATTAAAGACAATATCCAAGTCAATGAGGCTACAGATCCATTTAAGCTTATGAGTACTTGATAGAACCATTGTCACAAAGCACAGAAACAGAAAAGGAGAAAAAAATCATCATGAAAATATAACACTTTCCTCAGCTTCATAGCACTTTTTATGCATCAATCTGGATAACAACTGTATTGTAATTTACCATTTTATGGTAGAGTAAAATGGGGATGAGACTCTTGCTTGAAATTCTATGGTAGGGCAATGAAAGGAACTGAATAGACTATAGTGTCGATAAAAGAATACTGGTTTCCCACGTTCTAGTCCTGAGTTCAAACCAGATCTATCCCTGTCGTTCAGTGGATAGAGTGCCAGGTCTGGCGCCAGAAAGACTCATCTTCCAGAGTTAAAATCTGGCCTAGCTATGTGACCCTGTGCAAGTCATTTAACCCTATTTCCCTCAGTTTCCTCATCTATAAAATGATCTGGAGAAGGAAATGGAAAACCACTCCAGTATCTTTGCCAATGGGGTCATGATGAGTTAGGCACAACTGAAAAATGACTGCATACTAAATCCTTATTGATGTTGAATTACCATATATAATTTTGCATTGTGTTCTGGCTATAGAAGACATACTTGAACTTTTTTGTCACCTTTGCCAGTCTGGTGAAGCTTATAGTCCCCTTCTCAGAATAATGTTTTTAAATGCATAAAATACAGAAAATCACAAAAGAAACCAACTATATTGAAATAGTTATAAACATATATTTTTTTAATTTGCAGACCCAAAATTAAGAACTCATGGATGGGTTTTCTTAAGCCATGTAACCCATACTGTGGCATAGTGAAAATACTGGAAAATACTGCTGAATTTAAATTCATAAGACCTTCTTTGCCATTTACCACTTGTGTTACTTTGGGCAAGTATGATAATGGAATTTAAAGATCCCCCTGTATTGGCTTGATTTGGGGGTTGAGTGTTAAAACCCAGAGCTTTGTGAATCCCACTTGTGGGATGGACTTGTTGATGTGAAGAGAGAGGGCTGAACTGGGAGGAGCTATTGCCATGGATTTAGAGAAAAGCCCAAGCAAAGAGAAGGCCTAAGCAGAGGAGGCCAGAGGGACTTGGGCCTTCTCCCAGCAAGTTCCTTTTTGGTCTTCAGCTTCTTCCTCTATAAAATTATGAAACTGGAATAGCTGACATGTTAGGTGCCTTCAAGTCCTAAATTTATGATGTCTCCATCTATTCATTGTTATTGCAGTTCAATCATGTCCAATTCTTCATGGCCCCATTTGTTGTTTTCTTGGCAAAGATACTGAAGAGGTTTGCCATTTCCTTCTTCAGCTTATTTTACAGATGAGAAAACTGAGATAAAGAGAGTTAAGTGACTTGCCCAGAGTCACGGAGCTAGTAAATGTCTGAGGCTAGATTTGAACTCAGGAAACTGAATCTTCCTAATTCCAGACCCAGAACTCTAGCCACTGTGCCACTTAGCAATCTATCTATCCATACCTGTATGGGAAAAATCAAGGTTCTCATGCTTTCTTGAAAACTCTCCCTAAGGATCATGTTCCTTATTGCAATGCTGCTACCATCTAAGGAAGCTTACCATAATCTTTTGCCCTAGCATAATGCCTTGTACATTATGGATACTTAATATTAATTTTTACCTTTTTTTTTAAATCCTAGACCTATAGAAGACTTTTGAGGAAAAAAGGTGAAATGATTGGTTCTGTATTTTAGGAATATCAATTTGGCAATTATGTGGAGAATGTCTCAGAGGGAACATAGAGACAAGACCAGTTAGGAAGTTATTGATTTGATTTGATTTGATAAAGAGTCTGAAATCAAGCAGAGGGTTTGTGAGTGGAGAGAAAGGGACAGATTCAAGAGCAGTGGGGGTAGGATTGATGACCAACAAACATTTGTCAGACATTTACTATGTGTCAAGCAATATGCTGAAAACTGAAAATTCAAAATAAAAAAAAGAAGAAAAGACTTTGAAACTGATTGGCTATCATGAAAAAGAGGGAAGAGTTTAGGAAAGTCTAAGGTTGTAAACTGGAATGATTCAAAGGATAGTGTGCCCTCCACATAAATAGGGAAATTTCTTGTGGGATTTTGGGGAAAAGATAATAAGTTCCATTTTAGACATGTTGAGTTTGAGATGCCTGACATCTAGATGGAAATGTCTTGGAGGAATTGGTTAATACTGTACTACTAATACTGTAGTTCATGAAAAAGATTAGGAGTGAATATATAGATTTGGAATATATTTGCATAGAGATAATTGAACCTGTGGGAGCTGATGAAATCATGGAGAGAATATAGGAAGCAAAGGACAGAACCTTGGGAGTTGCCAGGACTTACTGGATAGGAGGATGGTCTGACCTTCACAACTATCCAAGTCTGAAAAGGAAAGGGAAAAATATACAAGGAGAACAAAGAAAGGGCAGTGCCATGGAGCAAAAAGAAGAGAGAATGGCTAACAGTGTCCAAAGCTTCAGGAAAGCCAAGTAGAATGAGAACCATTGAATTTAAAAGTGAAATGGCTTTTTCTATGAGTATGATTATGAAAGAGAGATTTAAAGGATAGTAGTTTGAGTTGTGTGACTATGTAAAGCACCATGACTTTTAAAGGACTAAAAGTTTAATACAAATTAATGTCCAGGAGGGAAATTATAGTCACACTTTACTCCTGCATTGCTAAATCACAACTTGTGATCAGTTCTGAGCACCACATTTTGGCAATGACATGGGAAATGCAATTATGTTCAGACAGGGACCAGAATAGTGAAAGGACTAGAAATAACGTCACGTGGAGATCAATCTAAAGGAATTGGAGATGTTTGGTCTGGAAAAGAAAAGACAAGGGAGTTGTGATAGCTATCTTCAAATATTTGCATAGCTGTCATGTGGAAAATGAATTACAGTTACTCTGCTTGTCCCTAGAAGGCAGAATTAGTAAGGGAAAGAAATAAGCATTTTTACAGCTCCCACAGTGTGCCAGGCACTGTGCTAAGAACTTTTACAAATATTATCTTGCTTGATCTTGATTAAGAGCAAAAGATAGAAACTTAGCCAAGTTAGATTTCAATTTAGTATAAAGAAAATCATGCTAATAATTAGACCTGTCCAAAAATGGAATGCCATGCCTTGGTGGTGGTGGGGAGATTTTTCCATTACTGAAGATCTTCTAACAGAGGATAAACACCTGCTTGTTAGAGATGTTGTAGGTGGAATTCCTATTCAGGCACAGGTCAGACTAGATAATCTTGAAGACTCTTTCCAATTCTAATGTTATAACGGGCTGTTTACTGAGAGATTATTATGGGTAAACGTTTGATGCTATGGGGGCATACAATATGAGCTGGTCCATGATATCCAGGAGTACACATGCATTTATCACAGTGTCTGACACACAGTAAGCATTTCATCAATGTTTGTTATCTGACTGAATAAATGACCAGAGGGAAACTGGGAGGCAATACTACGTAATGGAAGTATAACTGGCTTTTAAGTCAGAAGACCCAGGTTCTAATTCCAACTTGCTCCCTTTTTATCTTGGCCAAGTCACTTAATTCCACAAATATTTAGAACCTCTTATGTGCCAAGAACTGTGTGCACATTGATAGAAATGGCAGGATCACCTACTCAAGAAACCTCTTATGTGCCAAGCACTATGTGCACATTGATAGAAATAGCAAGATCACCTCCTCAAGAAGCTTACACTCTACTGGGATAAGAAGAAAGGGTATGGGTTATGAGTATAACACAAGGTAGCAAGTTATATGAGTGTGAAGAAAAGAAAAATTCTCTAAGAAAATTTAAGAAGGAAGAGAACTTAACATCTTTGAGGCTCAGTTTCCTCATCTGTAAAATGAGATTTAACTGTATGAACTCTAAAGCTACTTCCAGTTCCTATGATCCTAGTAAATTACAACATATCTAGTCCAACTTTTTCCATTAAATCACTTTCTTTGCCCTCTCTTATGCACAGATAAAACTTGATAACTTCCTGACTAAAGGATTTAGGGAAGAGTCTAGAAAGAAGAAAAGTAATGTCTGGAACAGGGGTGGGGAATCTGCAGCCTCGAGGTCACATGTGGCATTCCAGCCCTTGGGTGCAGCCTTTTGATTGAGTCCAAGCTTTACAGAAAAGGATTTGTTCTGTGAAGTTTGGATTTAGTCAAAGGGCTGCACTTGAGGGCCTAGAGGGCCACATGTAGTCTCAAGGCTACAGGTTCCCCACCCCCAGTCTAGAAGAATTTAGGGTGAAGAAAGCATGACATGACCCATCCTTCATTGTCACCTACTACTTTTGGCGCAATTTATTCTTCCACATGGTCAAACCTCCACACCACACCATTGTCTCTCTTTCCTATTTTCTTATGTCTAGTAGGCTCTCTGAGGAGGATGCTGGTACATGTTCAACAGTTAGCTCTCTGTGGTGTAACATATACCCACAATATACTTTGTAGTTTAATCTAAAATAGTAACATTTTCTCCATCATTTTCTTAGGTCTAAGTAAACAAGAAAACAATGAATCAGTCCCTGACTTGTAGCATTTGCCGATTTCTGAGGTATAAAAACCTACTTAATAAGATCTAACCTGTGTGAGCTGCCTCCAGCATGCCTTTGCTCTAGTCCACAAAGTTCACGCCCATTTATCACGTAAAGGTCTCCAAATAAAACCTTACCTCTGTTCCTGTCTAGGTGAAAGTGAAACAAGGATCCAGTCCTCTTCAACTATCCAAGTCTAATAAAAAAAAAATCTCACTTCATATGATTCAAGCCTCAAACAAGAGGTCCCTATGTACTGCACACATCTGCTCTTTAAAGCCTGTGGTTTTGCTGTCTGCTTTCTACTCTCTGCTGCGCTGTTAAAATTTGCTTTTTTTGACATCTCTCTATGTCCATACAGTACATTTCAGACAGCAGGTACCAGGTCTTTTCATTTTGCTTTTCTACTTTTTCTAGGATATAAGGATGTTTAGTGAATGAACCAAAAAAGAAAAGCAACAATCATGAGTCTTCAGTAACACAGCCCAAATTCTAATCTAACCCATTAAGCATGCTAAAGATGCAAGACCTTCTTCAAGACACTAGAAATGTAAGGACAATGCAAAAATAAAACAAAACAAACCCTGCTCCTCAACTCAAGAGACGTACATGCTACTAGAGGATACAACATGAGAAGCTGATGGGAAAGAGCATTGGGTTTCAAGTTAGAGGAGACCTGAGTTCAAATCCTTGTGTCACACTATTTGCTGACCTTAAACAAACCACTTAACCTCTATAGGATTTAGATATTTTATTTGTAAAATAAAAGGATTGGATTAGATGGCATAAGAAGGCCCTCTAGCTCTAGGTAATGCAGTGGATAGAGCACTGGACTTGGAATCAGGAGGAATCATCTTCCTGAGATCAAATCTGGCCTCAGGAACTTATTGTGTGACCTTGGACAAGTCAATTAGACCTGTTTGTCTCACTTTCCTCACCTGTAAAATGAGCTAGAGAACAAATGGCAAACCACTCCAATGTGTCCGCCAAGAAAACCCCAAATGCGATCAGACATGAGTGAAAACAACAACCAGCTCTAAAACTATCATCCTTCTATGCCAAGTAAGTCAAGATAATTTCAGGAGGCAGAGGAGGAACTAACAACTAGAGGAATCAGGAAAGTTCTCACTTAAAAGGTAACAAATGAGCTAAACTGAGAAGGAAACCAGGGATTCTTAGAGTCAGAAGTGAGGAAGGAGTTTATTCCAGGCATTGAGGACAGTTTATGCAAAGATTTTATGCAAAAACAGTAGTGGTAGAAGGAGGATGTGGCAGTTCTGACATGCTATGTGACAACTGATGAGGGCCTGAACTAAAGGGATGATTATATAAGGAAAAGGAATGATGCAAGAAATGTCCTAGTGATAGAACTGATAGGACTTGGTGACTGGATTTTGAGGGAAAGGGAAGAACCAAGGATGATTCTGAGGTTGCTAACCTGAGTAACTTGAAGGATAGTAGTACCCCCAACACTTTCATAGGAAAGAGTTGGAGGAAGGAAAAATGAATTCCATTTTGGAATTTGATTTTGAAATGTTTATGAAACATTCAGGTGATGTCTTTCAATCTCAGAAAAGAGATGCTCATTGAATTTATGGAAATCAATGAAATTACCAAGAAGAAGAATGTAGATAGAATTCAAATTCAAGTCAAGTGTAAATTCAACAATTTTTCCACTTTATCACACTTCCTCTTAGGCCTGGAAGTTCATTCCAGTCCTGGAATTCACACAATGAAAATATCCTCCACCCCTGCAGCCTTTTCCTCAGATCAGATGACTCCTCCCAGAGCTTCCACTTCTTAAGAAAGCATCCAGGGATGAAAAGGTTCAAGAGATTCCTGAGCTGGGAGACTATAAAATTGAACTTTTTAATTATAGGGTCAAGACTAGGAAGGGAGAAAAGTAAATAACATGGCAGGCAGGATGGCCTGGGAGAACCTTGTGGCTCATAGGGAATAGAGACTGTCAGTAGTCAATAAACATATAATGATACAAATGGGAAAAAGAAAGACAATTCCTGCCCTCAGGGAGCACATCATGAGATGTCAGGGAGAGAAGAACATCAAAAGTATCCCCCATGGTCTAGATCAGGGCCTTAGACAACAACAAAAATAACAAAGAAAGCATTCGGGGGTGGCTAGGTGGTACAGTGAATAGAGCACTGGCCCTGGAGTCAGGAGGACTTGAGTTCAAATCTAGCCTCAGATACTTAACACAAAAACTAGTCCTGTGACCTTAGGCAAGTCACCTAATCCCAACTGCCCTGCTTTCCCCCTCCAAAAAAAAAAAAAGAAAGCATCCAGGTCAACCATGTCTCATACCTCTCCTGGCTTCACTCCACACTTTTTCTACCATACCCTTATGCTAAGTACTTCCATTTCCCTCCCCCCCCCACCTTCTTTCAACTCCTTTTTATATGACTTCTCCCATTGGAATGTAAACTCCTTGACAGTAGGTAATATCTTTCTAGCACAATATCTGGCATATATTAAGAGTTCAATAAACACTTAACTCCAAAAGCGACATAGGTAGTAAGTGAAGGGAATTTAGGTATTCTAAGCCTAATTTAATGCCCTGTCATATCATGCTCATTTGCCTAAGACAGTCATAGAGAAAATCGGGCCGTAGGCATAGCTTGTCTTCAGCAACATAACATCTTCCTTTTCATTACCTACTTTCTTCTTCTGGAATCCTCTGCCACCACCCAAATTCTTATTGGGACATAAACTAATTTCCATAAAATTTGACTTTAGTTTAAGGTTATCCCTAACTCCCTAGTCCCCACCACCTACACTTGCCAAGGCTTCTTGAAATCTGTGAAACCTTCAAAAACCAAGACAATAATTACTGCATAGTAACAAGCCGATGAAGGAGATTGCCAGCATCCCTCAAATCACACCAGTTAGACAACCTCCTACTCCTCTAATTTGAAAGTCCTATCCTGCCTTTGTTTGTTGCTGCTACTTTTACTCTGCACAATCTGCAGGGATGAGGAAACTTGCTCCCTAGAAGAATCATAAGATCAGACATTCAGTATATGCTGAGCCTATATCAGATTGCTCATCAGAGAAAAGAAAATACCGACTGAGAACTATGTCATTTCATTACCACTTCTAAGAGTTACCATATTTGAAGGCTTTTCAGAAGACATCAGTAGGACTTTGAGACATAAATCAATGCAGAGCCATTCATCATGACCTGACAAGGACTGTTGTTTTTGGTCATCCTGCTCCAGCAAACATATCAGGAAATATATAAAGCTGAAGTCTATATTTTTAAAGCTACTGATATTTCAAACAAAATAATTGAAAACTGAGACCTTAGGGACTTGTTCTATGCCTTAGGATAGTAAATTTAAAGATTAGAAGAGATCTTGGGATCATTTAGACTAACACCAAATTTTATAATTGAGAAAACTGAGGCCCAAAGAAAAGTGACTTCTGGGGTGACACACTTAGTAAGTGTAAGAACAGGGATTT
The DNA here is from genome assembly GCA_028646515.1 of Pseudochirops corinnae. Classification (NCBI taxonomy): domain Eukaryota; kingdom Metazoa; phylum Chordata; class Mammalia; order Diprotodontia; family Pseudocheiridae; genus Pseudochirops; species Pseudochirops corinnae. The sequence goes on along the minus strand of CM053586.1, from coordinate 78,727,883 downwards.
GAACCCAGGTCCTCTGACTCCAAATTTGGCACTCTTCCCCCTACACAATATCATAGTTCTATCATCATGGTTCACCGAGACCCACATGCCAGATGAAGTCAGGTTTAAAGACCTAAAATACAAACATTCAATCCAAGAGAGCATTGTACTACCTATTTGCAAATCCCTGGCAGCTATTGGAGTGCCAAGGACATCTTTTATATGTGCATTTGTGTACACATTGAAACAGACATTTTATATGCTGGCAAATGTGTAGCCAAAAGGCTTCAAGCCTAAAGTGTATATTATTTTGTTCGTCTTTCAAATAACACTGAATACGTGGTTACAGAATCCAAGACTCAGAGACACTGAGACCTCAGTTACCTTGTTGAGAGAATTTCCAGGCCATAATCTGATAAGGTGTTCAATAATGATACATTATCCACCAGCACGTGTACAAGATACATAAAGACCAGATTGGTTTTCACAGTATGATAGCCAGAAGAAGAACAGATGGTAAATATGTGAGTTATACTGAATACTTGAAATATTTTTGGAAAGTTTGCATTTATGGTTGAATGATTGTGTTTCTTGAAATGTGCTTGGGTCAGATCATGTTCAAGGTAATAAATTATGCCAGTCCTATCACAAAAACAGTGTGTACCTTCCTCAGAATGGGTCCTTCCCAGAGAAATGTATGAATCAGTGATAGTCCATGTTATAATCAGCCCCGATTCTACCACAGGTCTCTCTGTGGAATTCCATCATTAATTCAATTAATATTACTTAAGTCCCTATTATGCCTAACCCCACATTAGACATAATAGGCACTTATTAAATAAAATAATACTTGTAAAACAGTGAACACAGTGCCTGGCATACATTAGATGCATTATAAATGTTTGTTTCCTTCTTTCTTTCTTTCCTTCCTTAGACAATAAAATGGATTTAAGAGAAATTCAAGACCCTTGCATTCCAGAAGCCTGTAGTCTATTTGTGGAGTTAAGACACGAATACATGAAAAGATCAAGTTAAATTGCTTATAGATCTGCCCTTAGATCAGAGGTTCTTAACTCCTTTTTTTCTATTGTGGATCCTTTTGGCAGTGTGGTAAAGCCTATAAATCCCTTCTCAGAATGTTTTTAAAATGTATAAAATAACATAAAGAAGACTGAAAAGGAAACCAGTTGTGTTAAAATATTTAAAAGAAAAGTTCAGGGATTCCAGGTTAAGAATGACTTCCTTAGGGGTACATTCACACATTGATGGTACAGCCAACACCATCTCACCATAATCTATGATACTTCTTACCAAGACTTTGCACATGTTGCTTAGGAGCTAACTATTGGCTAAGTATGGGGACCATTGTGTTGAAGTTTCAGGGATATATATCATAAACATGCTGTCATGTACCAGCTTTTAAATAGTGTCATTCCAACTTTGATTTTGCATATGAAGATATTACCATTCAAAATGCATCCTACATTTAGATGTGCTCTGAGACAACATTCACAATAGTCTTGACACAGATTGAATTCAATACCAGTCACGCTTATGAAAGAAATATAAAACACTAAAGTCAATGTTTCAAAGAACACAACCTCCCCACCAGTGTAATGGAATTAGTTATTCATACACAATGCCAGAGGGGCCAACAGCTTGGGGTGACATGTGGCCTGCCTCTCAGCCAAGTGGAAGGTGTTGCTAGAGGCAGGTTGCTTTTTTTTTTAAACAGAGGCATGTGACCCGAGTAGTGGCATTTCACAGCTGAGAAGCCAGCTTGTGATACGCCTTTTGCTTAACAGAGAGGCATGCCACATGTCCCCCGATGCTGTGACTCTGGCTCCAAAGTGTTGCAGTACATTCCACTAGTATTCTTCTTATGCTCAAATATTTACATTGCTCTGTAATGTAAATGCATTGTACAATATATCAGATTGTGCCAGAGGAAGTGTCCTTGCTCAGAATGTGTTATCTTAGAGGCATAAGGTGAGGAAAGATGTAGGAAATGAGTAGATAGGAGACATTCAATTTTTAAGTAATCTTTAGGAAAGAATTAGAAGGGGGATGTCTTCTTTATATATATATATATATATATATATATATATATATATATATACACATATATATATATAAAAGACTAAAGTTGGAGGCAAATGGAAATTGTGTGTGTTTGTGTGTGTGTGTGTGTGTGTGTGTGTTCGTTTTGGGGGTAAGGATGGAGGAAGAGAGAAGGAGAGAAGAGAGTGAGTATATCAAGAAATGAAAGCTAAGAATTCAAGATATGTCTCTTAGGACTGTTAGAGTTGACAGGGTCTTTTGAGATTATAGGATCATGGGATTTTTTTTACTTCAAAAAACTTTAGAGATCAAGTAGTCATTTTATAGGTGAGAACTAATTATTTTATAGGTGAGAAAACAAAGACAAGAAACTTCCTGCTAGTAAGTGATAGGTCTAGGATTCAGATTCAAGTTTTCTGACTCCAAAACCAGGGTTCTTTCTACTATGTTATATTATACTCTAAAGTGGTATAGAGTTTGATATGAGATGAGGAAGAAAGTCTTCATTTTAAAAATAAAAATCAGCAAGCTGATCACAACAGATGGCTCAGCTCTGCTAACCAAACCAGCTTTGTAACCCTGGATAAACCATGTAGATACTCTGGACCTGAGTTACATTGCTAAAGCTGAATGAATGACAAAGCATTTATGAAGCACCTACTATATGTCAGGCACTGCTCTAGGCACTGGGGATAAAAAATATAAAAGTGAAAAAGTTCCTGCCCTCAGTGCTTAATTCTAATGGAGAGAACAACAGCACATGTAAGGGAATGGGTGATGACAGAGAAGGAGTTTCAGTCAGGAGAGTCACAGGAATTGTGACCAAAGTCATAGAACAATAGATTCTCATGTCCTTTACAGTATCAATGATAGTAATGATTTGACTATTGTCCTAATCACAATAATGGAAGGTTTGTGTGCAAGGAAGTGTCAGGGCAAAAGGCAAGAATCCTAGAAGGCAGAGGCATATTAGTAAATGCTTAACATCAAGCTTCCATATCATTATATTAAACCTAATCTGCATTATTCACATTCTTCCATCACTTTCTTAAATCTAGACAATCAACAAAACAATAATTCAAGCACTGATTTTTAACATTTTTCAGGTATAAATGCTCACACTGAAAATTTAACAATTAGTTTTCAAGAAACAGCAGTTTGAGCTAGCTCCAGCATACTCCTGCTGATAAACCTTGACTTCTTGGTGGATGGCTAGATGAAGGGAATAGGCTAAAAGATCCCTTACCAATATGTGAAAATTTTAAGCATAATGAAAATGCTAAATTTTTTAATAATATCTACATGAAAGACTGTCCTCTATTTAAAACATGCTACGAATACAATAATGTCAAAAAACAATTTATATAAAACATGACATTCTTTCAGGGAAACTCTTTAAGCCCATACCAGTCCTGCCTAGCCTTAAACCAGAGGTTTTGGATATTTCTTGTATCTTTGTCAGTCTGGTAAAGCCTATGAGCCCCTTATCAGAAGAATGTTTTTAAATGGATAAAATTAAATAGATGAGATTGCAAAGGAAATAAAATGCATTAAGTACTTATTGAAATATTTTTTTAAAAACACGTTCATGGACCCTGGATTAAGAATCTCTGCCTTAAACCAGTAGTATCTCTCCTGATTAGAATTAAATGCATCTTCCAAATTAAAGAATCAAACCAAAACACTGTATTAGCCACTTTATGTATAAAGATGACATCAAGCTATATACCTCTACTGGAAAAAATAATTAAACAGCTCTTTCATCTTATTGAGTCAATATCTAAATGTCATTTGGACTCAAAAAGGGTAAAATTCTTAATGTATGGCAAGGAAAGGGAGAGATTCAATACTATGATCTTGAATCTAGAGGTCACATTAAATTAATAGATAAAATCAATACCTAAAAATATTTTGCTCTCCTCCAGGCAAGATGAAGAGCAGAAAGAGATCAAGGAGAAAGCTATGGAGAAATATTAAGAGACTTAATGGCACCCTGAAATCAAAGATGATTGGGAAGGACATTTTTAAAGCCTATTCAATGCCACTGAACATTATATGATGCCAATATTAATCTATACCTTTAGAACTCTAAAATGAACCATAACAGATTTGAAAATTTTTTCTAACAAAAAACTCATACAATATTAACGATATATAGGGCCCATCTCCCTAAGGCAACTATGGAATTAATAACACTTCCACACCAAAAGGGAATAAGAAGATTGAAAGACATTCTTAGACAACATAATAAACAGGTCAGAAATCTGCAAAAGTTCTTTTGTAATAAGAGGAAATCACTACACCAACCAATGGTAAACAGAAGGAAAATCCTTATATGACAAATGAAGAACTCAAAATATTCTGGAGAATTCAACCAATAAATTGTATTAGAATTATCATAGACTTAATTTGTCCTCAATCATCAGACATATTGATTCATAAAAACTTAAGAATAACATTATTAATGGGCAGCTAGCTGGAACAATGGATAGAGTGCCATCTCATCTTCTAAATACTGTGTGACCCTGGGCAAGTTACTTAATATTGTTTGCCTCAGTTTCCTCATTTGTAAAATGAGTTGGAGAAGGAAATGGCAAAACCACTCTAGCATCTTTGCCAAGAAAACCTCAAATAGGGTAATGAAGAGTTAGATACGACTAAAAAAATTTGAATAATAATAATGTTATTAGTAGGTGTCACTACCACAAACACAGTAATATCTACACTGTATTAAAAGCCTTTTAATTATAGGCAGTTAGATAGCTCAAGTGGATAAGTCACTGGCCCTGGCATCAGAAAGACTTGATTTAAAATCTAGCCTCAGACAGTTAACTTGCTGGGTGATTTTGGTCAAGTCACTTAACCTTATAACCTCTGTCTATATCAATTTCTTCATTTATAAATTGGTGATAACAATCATGGAAGGGAAGTTCTATTATTATGAGGTTAAAATGAGATAATTTTTATAAAGTGTTTGGCAAATCCCAAAATGGTATATAAGTAGTAGTTATTCTAAAAACCTAGAAAGAGAGATCAAAATCATTTATGAAAAGGATAAGGTACAAATCATTCCTCTTGTCCTGTCTCTAGTGGAGTTATACTGAGGATGCCTTCAGTGATCCTGCAGAAAATGACCTCACATTCTAATATTTGTATCCAACTACCAAAAAAAAATAAATAAAGCTTATCCACTGCTGCAACAGTCCATTGAACTTTGAATGCAAAGAAATAATAGGAGGATAGTGACTTATCCTAGCACTTTTTCTAGCTAAAACCCCATCGAAAAGAAATGAGAACATTGATATAACAATGATAATATAATGTAGGCTGCATAAAGCACATGCAGTTACTCCCTATTTAATTCTAGGTGATCTGGCCCCATCAAAAATTATAAATACCTTGTTTCCAGCCATGGAGTGACAACACTGAAAGGACTCGGCATTTTGATATGACATGGCAGTCCTTGAGTAGTGCCTTGGTTTTCCCCCATGGGACCTAGAAATAGTTAGGTACCAAAGGAAATGGAGTGCTAGGCCTGGAGATAAGAAAACCTTGGGTTCAAACTTAGCCTCAGACACTTACTAGTTGTATGATCCTGGACAACTTTCTTGACATCTGTCTGTCTCAGTTTCCTGGTAAAATAGAGATAGTAATAGCACCTCCTTGCTGAGTTTTTGTGACAATCAATTGAGCTAATATTTGCATAGCACTTAGCAGAGTGTCCTTCACAAAGTAAGTGATTAATAAATGCTTTTTCCCCCCTTTCTTCCTTCTCTATCCCTTTGACAGGAGGAGGGAAGGGATGTGGGTTACTATATCAGTGTACAGTTTCTGGATTCTCCATATTACTTATCTGTGTCTGTGTGGTTCTATCTAGATGTGTGGCTCACATGGAGGTATGAATAGATATCTCTAGAGTCTCCTCTGACTACTCTTCTCTAAGGGAAACTTAGATTCCCACCGGGAGGGGAGCACAGAGCTAGCATCATAAGGATAGCCACTTTGCTCGCATTAGAAAAGGGATACCATGCTGGAATTATAGCTATCTACTCCCTTAAATATTGCTAGTCTAGGGAAAATAATTTTTAGATTCAAGCTACTCTTCTGATTTCTATCCCTTTCCTCAAGAAAGCATGCGCTAAGCTATGTACCCAAAGATTTGCCTCCCCACCAAATTCCCTCACACAAAAACATAAAGTGAATAGCAAATAAACAAGTCAATAACCGACAGAAATCAGAGAAATAACACATTAAAATATGCCAGACAACATTTGTATCCAACGACAAAAAAATAAAGTTTATCCAACTGTGCAATAATCCATAGAGCTGTGGACAGAATGAATGAGACCTCTCTCTCTCTCTCTCAGAAAAAATATCTCAGCTGAAGAGAGAGACAGAAAGAGACAGAGAGAGACAGAGGGGAGGATGGGAAGAGAGCTGGGGAGGACAGAGAGAGAGAAGACTGATTTCAACCAGAGGCAAATTCTCCCCAAGTCTTTAGTGTAAGAAGGTGGGGATGCAGACGTATTTGAGTAGTGTGGCTACTCTACATGCTGTCTTCTTCTCAGTGTCTTTCTCTCTCTCCAGGAGCCTCTCCCCAAAGAAAGCCTGCAACTTCATGTGCCCTCCATTGAAGCCAGAAATCCAAAGGACAGGGACCTTTCCTCCACCAAATTCTCACCAAATTCACCCCTTGTACAGGCACAGAGCATTTCCTACAAAATCAAGAGAGTCTTATGAAAATAGACTTGAGACCCAAGTTATATTGGTTAAAAGAAAGGACAGTTTGGGGCTCAGTCTCTTTGCTTCAACTCTTCCATGTGGTACCTAGTGAGCTTTGTCTCTAGACCCCCCCCCCCCCCATGAGAAGGATGGAGAAAAGGGTAGCACTCTTTCCCCTGAACTCTATACCACTCCCACATGGAACATGAACTCAAATAGACAAGCTTGCACCTATGCATTTGTCTGCCTTTTCACTTTGTGTTTCCTAAATTGAGTTTGATCAAAGGTTACAACTCAGTACAACTCTACTAGGTTTAAAGGATATTTCATGAGTTCAAGAGGTACAGAGATCCTGAGGCCAATCAGAAGATCTGGCTGGCAATGGGGAAAGGCTCTGCATCAGAGACAATGGCCACTGTTAAGAGTACTGGCCTAAACCTTGCTGTTTTGCTGGAAAAGATATACTAGGAATTGTTTAGACAGGACAAAGCTGAGGTGAAAATCAAAATATCTAATCAGCAATCTCACAAGCTGCACGGTATTCTGATGAAGTTTATGTATAACCTCTCAGAGAACATAACTGTAATTTTAAGTTGTTACTGAATTCGCTTTTAAGTCTTAGTATCAAGGAATGCTTGTTAGAATCCGTGTGTGTGTGTGTGTGTGTGTGTGTGTGTGTGTGTGTGTGTGTTTTGGAATTTCTTTTGTGTCTAGGAAATAAATACCAATCCTATACTGGATTCATATTATAGGTTGATCTTTCTATTTTCCTTTTGGAGGAGACCCTGGATGTGAGCCTAAACCTAATCTATAAATAAACTATCCTAGGAACCAGGGCAGATAGGCCCCTTAAGGACAATAAGAAGAGCAGATACAGTGCCCCAGCCCCTTGGGCTTGGCAGTTGTTTCTCGATGTTAGAATATGATAATATTTCTACATTAACTCCATCTCAAATGGAAGGCAACGGCATTGAGGGGGACCAGGAAACCCCTAACCCAGTGCCTGGCAAATAATGAGTCATTAATGATTGTTGATTGGTTGATTCTGGTTTCATAAGCAGACATGCATACAAATAATTGTGAAGGAAACAGTTAAAACCATGTGAATGTTCATAAGGCTTTAATTTTATTCCAATTATCTCAAGCATTTGTGTTTTTCTCCTATCACTCCCTGCCACTGGAAAGAGAGGAAGAAAGAAAGAAAAAGAAAGAGAGAAAGAGGGAGGAAGGGAGAAAGGAAGGAAAGAAGGAAGGAAGGAAGGAAGGAAGAAAGAAAGGAAGGAAGGAAGGAAAGAAGGAAGGAAGGAAGAAAGGAAGGAAGGAAGGAAGGAAGGAAGGAAGGAAGGAAGAAAGGAAGGAAGGAAGGAAGGAAAGAAGGAAGGAAAGAAGGAAGGAAGGAAGAAAGGAAGGAAGGAAGGAAGGAAGGAAGGAAGGAAAGAAGGAAGGAAGGAAGGAAGGAAGGAAGGAAGGAGAGAGGGAGGGAGGAAGAGTCACAAAACCCTTATAACAAAGAAGTGTGGTCAAGCATAACAAATTCTGACATTGACTGCAAACAAAAATGTGTGTAAGACACTCTCTTATGAAATACAATATTAGAAGGGGCTATCAGAGGTTTAACAACTAACTCCTTCGAATCCAGGCAGGATGGCAAATGACCTACTTTAAAAAAAAGTATAAACATTTGAAAAAATGATAACCCACCAAATTAATTGATTGTATCTTTTTTAAAAAGCATCTATTTTCAAATGAAATATTAATTGCCACTCCAGGAAATTTTCCACTCTCCTGTTGCATTGCTGTAGTATAATAGACAGAAAATGAGCATTTTTTTCACTGTTTCAAGCAAGGTATTTCACACCATGCAACAAAGGTACTACATTCCCCAAGAAGATCTATCATGTTTCCACCAAGCCCCAGTGATTTAATGAGCACCTTAGCAAGTAGATTGAGAGCTAAGGTTTATTCTTATTCTTCCATGACATGACTTTAATCTCAATTTCCTTAGTAAAATCATATTTCACTCCCTCTTTTTCTCTAAGAAATGTTATGGGGAATAAGTTAGAGAGCATTGGAAAAGTTTCTGAACTACTTAATAATAAAAGTTCAAATTTACATAGTGATTTAAACTTTATGGAGCACCCTCTTAACAGCCCTGTAAGCTAAGTGTAATATTTCGTTGGACTGTGAGTTCCTCGAAAGCAAGAACTGTCTTTTGCCTTCTTTTGTATCCCTAATGGTTAGCACATTGCCTGGCACACAGTAGGTACTTAATAAATGCTTCTTGACTAACTCTAAGTACTTTTATTCCTATTTTACAAATGGAGAAACAGATGCAGAGAGGCTGTGACTTACCCATGGGCACAGAGCTATTAACTGGAATAGCTCTTTAGCCCAAACTAGGTCTTTTGACTATTAGTGCATTACTGTTTCTACTATACCATACATAGAACTAGTTTTAGCATTACCAGTTAATATGGGTGATACAAATATGAGCTATGCTTATTACATAAGTACTTTTCTACTTAGAATTAAGTAAAGTCTAACAAACCCCACTCTGTGTTGGTGTCAGGACACCAACTAGTCATTGACAATCATAGAATCATAGATTCAGATCTGGACAGAATATCAAAGGCCATCTAGCCTAACTTCCCTGTTTTAGAGAAAAAGAAGCAAAGCTAAATGAGGTTAAATGATTTACCTGAAGTCCCACAAGAAGTGAGCATTGTAGGTGGGATTTGAACCCAGGTCCTCTGACTAGATCTAGAGCCATTCTTTCCTGTGAGGGGATGGGGAGAGGATTTGGGATTATCTATAAAATGAAGGAGTTAGATGATCTCAAAGATCAATCCTGGGTCTAACATCATTTATACCAAAATTCTAAGTAAAGATCCCAAATCTTATGTCAAATACTTATGATAATAGGAAAGAATCAAAGATACAGAGGGCTAGTAATTTAGAAGTATGATATGGTACACAGAAAGCTGAACTTGGAACAGGAAGACCTAGGTTCAAAATTCATCTCCAGTACTTACTAGCTTTGTGACCTCAGGTGCCTCATTTGCAAAATGGGTATTATAACAGCACCTACCTCACATGGTTTCCATGAAGCTCAAGTGAGAGAGTGAATGTAAAGTGCTTTGCAGACTTTAAAATGCTATGTGAGTTCCGATGATGATGATGATGAAGATAATGATGATGATGATGATGATGATGATGATGATGATGGTGATGTTTGATGATGGTGGTGATGTCTTCCTCAGCTTTGGCAGGGTAGACAAGAAGACAAAAGTAGATGATAAGGGAAAGAGGAACAGAATCTCTTTACACCAACTCTATACTCAAGCCCCTCTCCTCCACACACATTCACTCATTCATTCAATAACTATTTGGGCATAACAGACAAACACAATCCTAATAAAATATCTTTCAAAGAGAACTGATCAGAAGAGAATCAGATTCCATTCTATGCTTTGGTAGAATTTGAAAGTTACAAAACTCCTGCGAATAAATAAAAAATGAGGTTTTCTCTCTTCTGTATCTGCACAGAAACATCCCTAACAGCATCCCAAATAGTTTGAAATAGATTCTAATGATCTATCTGAATAATTTTATTCACGATATGCAAGTAATAATTACTTTCATTACTGATGAAAATTCCAAGAGTAAAAATGTTATCTAGACATTCTATTACAATTCTCTGTATGGTATAATGCAATGGTTCTCAGTGTGGTCTAGGGAATCCCTTTAGTATTCCTAAGATCATTTTAGAGTGTCCATGACACCAACACTATTTTCATAATAATACTAATAACTTTTCATTCTAATACAGTGATTATCTATAGCTATAACCCACATAAACAAAAGCCCTTTGGGGGGTTCTCTATATTTTTTATTAGTATAAAGGGGTCCTGAGACCAAAAAGTTTGAGAACAGCTACTATAAAAGATAGAAGGTTAGCTTTGGAGTAAAGAAGGTCTGAATTCAAACCTCACATTTATTAGCTATCTAATCCTGGGCAAGGCACTTAACATCTCTAGCCCTCAATGTTCCCATCTATAAAATAGAGAAGCTAGTCTCCAGCTCTAAATTTATGATCCTACATTCTTGTTTGTCATCTGTACTATGAAAGTATTTTCCATTAATGGTGCGATATCAACTTGGAAGAACTCTAATGGAATGCCTCCGGGATCTCTACTTGACCTTATATTGCTTAACTTTTTTTGGCAATTAGCTGGATAAATGCATGCTATCAAATTTGCAAATGACACAAATTAGGAAGGATACCTAATATACTAGATGATTCAAGACAAAAAAAAATGGATAGGTTAGAACATTGGGTCAAAATTAATAAGATGAAGCTAAATAAATGTTATACTTGGATTCAAAATCAACATTATAAAAGAGGAAAGTTTGGTAAGATAGCATTTTATCTGAAAAAGGATCTAGGGTTTTGAGTAGACTACAGGTTTTAGGGTCAATAGCATGCTTTGGCAACTGAGAAGACCAGTGTTCCTTTAAACCAAATTAAGAAAAGCATAGTATAGAAAATGAAGGAGGTTAAAGTCATATTGCACCACATCTGCAATATTGTATTCAGTTCTCAGTGCCACATTTTAGAAAAGACATTGAGAGGGAATGTCCAAAGGAGGATGGCCAAGTTGGTGAAGAACTATGAACTTTTGCCACATGAGGATTTGTTGGAAAAAGTGAGAATATTTAGCTTGGAGAAGAGAAAATGTAAGGGTTCATGAAAACTGAAGGGCTGCCATGCAGCAGGGTTAGACTTAATCATCTTGATCCCACAAGACATAACTAGAACCGAAGAGTGGAAGTTATAAAGAGGCAGATTTAGGCTTGATATAAGGGGGAACTTCTAAGAACTGCAGCTAACCCAAAGTAGACTGGGCTGCCTCTGGATGTAGGGGGCTGGCCTTCACTCAAAGTCTTCAAACCAAAGGTGGATAAACTGGTGATTGGATTGTAGCAGGTTACACACTTACAGATTGCACAAAGCAGCCTCTGCAGACCTTTCCAGCCTATGAGGACCTTTCCAGCTCTGAATTTCTATGATTCTGTGGTCATCAAATGAGATAAAATTTGCAAAGTGCTTAGCACAATATCTGGCACATAATAGGGACTATCTAAATGCTACTTGTCATTAGCGATTCCTCTTCCTCCAAAAGTCTGCTCTTCTATTCTATTGTGTATATAACATGGCTCTAAGTACAATAGTTCCCAGGAGTACTAAAATCACTGATTCTTTATCACTAAAATGAAGTGCAAACATGATAACTTTCTTTGGAAGATATAAAAAACAAGTGAATCTTTTAGCTAATCTGACTCATACAATTTCTACTTCAAGTGGTAAAAAAATCTAAGTTTCTCACTGATTACTACAAGGCAGGGAGAGAAAACTTTTTAAAAGGAAAATAAGTAAAATGTCCTCTATTTCCTTACTCTGTGTGCTGAGGTGAAGACACTTGTTATGGGAATCTGAAGATCTTCCCTGCCCCTAGGCCCTTTGCTAATGTGGCTACGTGACTCTTGAGAACCTTCCCAGGTTTGAAAGTATACTCTGTTCCTTAATAGGCTGAATGTGGTCATGTGGAGCCT
>CM053586.1:78698695-78715008 GCA_028646515.1 Pseudochirops corinnae | reverse complement strand
CTTACTCATGGTTCTTCAGACCATGAATTTTTTTTTTTAAATCTCTGTGGGGCTCTGCTTCCAGAAGGGAAAGCTCTGTCCCAAATCGCTGGGGTCCTCCCGGCTGCCGTAGACTTCCGGCTGACTGGATAATGAAGACTCCAGGACCGAGGCCCAAGACGACGATCCGGATCCAGACCGCTCAACGCAAGAGCACTGGTCTGAAAACAATCGCTCAGTCCCCCTGCTTTTTGCAGACCGAGGGCGGGAAGCTACAATGCGGAGTTGGGTGCAAAACCTCCGCCTTTTGCTTTTCCGCTCTGGAGACCTTTCGGCCGGAGGCTTATCTCCCTCTTTCACAATCCCCCCTCCTAGCAGCTGGTGCTAATCGCGCTCACCTGAGAGCTTTCTCTGCACCTCCCGCCGGCCGCCCCCGGGGCACAGCCATGGCTTCAGGCCAGGCTGGTTTCGGTTTGCAGTGCTGATATGGTTCCTCGTAGCCGAGCTGACTTTAGTGGGAAGTATCTTTGTGTGCGATTTGAAGTTCTAGGTTGGTCCAGAGTCCTATTCCATGGGTATTTTGGGGTGGCTATGTGAGAGCTGCGATTTATTGCTGCTGCTACGCAGCCATCTTGGCTCCGCCCCCCCCTTGACACATTTATAACAAAGCCCTTTTCATTCTCTTTGTTTTGTCTCATTAATCAGGTGAAAAGCTCAAATGAAGAATTTTTCTTTCAACACAGTCTGGTGGCACAGGAGAAGCTCCTCTTTATAAGCCCCTTCCTGTAACATGATTCCATATTTGGTCCAGGGCATTGGGGACTCCCCCAAGGAAGTTCCTTTTTGGTGTTCACAAGCTGCTGTAGCCTCTGTTGTCCAACCTTAGCCAAAGCCTAACTCTACATCGCCCCCATAATAGGAAGTTACTTTAAAATTGTGGCTCTCATTTGTGACCCTCCTCACCCCTCACAGCTCTACTCCAAATTAACTTGCTTATCATTTTTCTAAAAATTCAGGATCTTGGAATTAAACTGTGACTATAAATCTAGTGATGTAATTTTGAGTAACTCGGCATGTTTGTGGAAAAAGAAGCTGAGCCCTTGGTAAGCACGTTCTATTTCTGATAAGCTGTATATGGCACTCGTCATTGTTCAGCCACGTCTGACTCTTTGTGACCTCATTTGGGATTTTCTTGGTAAAGTTACTGGAGCGATTTGCCATTTCCTTCTCTAGATCATTTTACAGATGAAGAAACTGAGGCAAATAGGGTTATGTGACTTGTCCAGGGTCATATAGTTAATAAGTGTTTGAGGCCAGATTTGAACTTAGGGAGATGAGTCTTTCTGACTCCAGGTGTAGTACTCTATCCATTGCATCACCTAGCTACCTAGGATGCAGAAATGTTAAGATTGTAGTCCCTGCATTGCTGGAGTTCCAGCTATACACAGATAAATAAACGGGAAAGGGAATGAGCTTTTATTAAGTACCTACTATGTGCCAGGCTCTGCTAAACACTTTAAGAATATTACTGTCATTTGGTCCTCAAAACAACCCCGTGAGATAATACAAAATATATGCAAAATAGATACAAACATTTTTTTTTTGGAGGGGGTGTGTTGGTGGCAATGAAGCCCTAATCACTTTGGGAGATTACAAAAAGTTTTCTATAGGAAGTGTCTAAAAAAATAAAATTGAACCCAAGAAGAAAGCTAAGGATTCTAAGAGATGGAGGTGAGGAAGAAGGGCATTTCAGGTAAGAGAGACAGACAGTGAAAGGAACAACAATGGAGGATAGAATGTTCTATAGGAGAAACATTAAGGAAGGCTCATTAGGCTAGAATACATGATGCCCAAGGGAAAATAAACAGTCTAGAAAGAGGTAAGTAAATAAGCAATGGTAAAGGAAGTGTCAATTTAAATCCATTTCACACACACTGCTTTGGGAACCCTCCCTGCCTCCTCTCATCACTACTGCCATGTACTATGTGCCGGGCAACGTGGCACGTGCTGGGGAGAGCAAGTACAAAGAATGAAACAATCCTTGGTCTCTGATTGAGGATGGTAACACCTATGGCAGAGTTCAGCTACAGGACAAATGATAGGGCCAGGAGGTCTTAAGGGTTGAAGTGCAGTGAGGCTGGCAATGTCCATGGTTCCTTAGGGACCAATGACAATAAGCAGAATTGTTCTGTTAAATGGTGGTTTCTTTTCTTTTTTAGTACAACTAATCATCTTGGCTCATTTTGTTTCAAAGTGATTTATCATTAAAATTTTATCTTGAAATGTCAACAGTATCTGACAGTGTGGGCCCAATGACTCTTACCATGTGGAAAAGGAACTGTAACTGTTCTCCACTTTTAGTGGTATTTTGATTTCTATTGCCAGGTATGTGAAATCCACTGATATCTTAAACCCATCTTTTATTGGACTCTACTGGAGATGTTTGTGAACATTTGTTTAAAATGACCAGAGAAAATACGATCAACTTATTTCTAAAATTGACCCAAATTGTTATAGCAGAGTTGCTGTATTTGGCTATCTCCTGCTGCAGTAACCATGTTAATGGACTCTCACCAGTGCAATAGAGAACAGATGTAGTTTTTTGAAAACGCTGTCCCCGTCACATTTGCTCATCTGTCTCTCCTACACACATATAGCTGTTTGTGTGTGTGTATATATTTATTTATAAATATATATTTATACATATGGATATGTATATACATATATTTATATATATATGTAGCTATATATATATACATATATATATGTATATATGTATATACACATATAGAAACAGACTTGCCCAGGGTTGCACAGTTAATAAGTATCTGAGACTGGATTTGAACTCATGTCTTTCTGACTCCATACCCAGTATTCTATCCATTTAGCCACCTAGCTGTAGTTATAACATATATATATATGTATATATATGTACACATTTACATACACACATATAGTTATAGCATACACACACCCACACACACTGCACTCAGACTTTTGGGATGCCTTGTATACCTATATGAAGGTTCAATACATGGATATATCTGTATCTATACATAGATACAGATACATCCCTATGTGGCACCTTGAGTAACCCCTCATGCTGGGGCTATTAGCTACACCAGGTTAGAGACACTAACCATTCAAAACCATACCTCAATGGTCTCCCCCAATATTTGTACTTTTTGACAGCCAGAGGGAAAAGTTTGAAACAAAGGACATTTAATAAAAGAGGACAACCAAGTGTTAAGAAGAGATCCCCTCCTATGAATATGTAGCACCTGGTGGCATGCCCTAACTTTCAGAGTGGGTCCCCAGGATAATGGCTCTTTTGGGTTTAAGTGTTCTATAAATCCATGTTTTTTTAAAACCATAATTCATGAACCATCATGATTCTCAGCTTTGCAATTTACTACTTACGTGACAAAACTGCAGGTCATGTAACCTCCATGGGCTTCAGTTTCCTAAGCCTTAAATGAGGGGCTTTGAATAGATGACCTCTGAGGGCCTTCATAGCTCTAAATCTGATTCCTCTGGTAAAAACATTTGACTGTTGTCTTTTTCTGGGCACTAAATCTATACTCCTTGCTGGGTATAATATAATTTCTGAAAGGTACCGCATCTCTTCTCTGTCATGTTGTCTCTGTTGGTCATTTCTGCTTTTTCATAATCAATAAGCTGCTCTCTACTTCCATCTATTGGTTTCAGTTCTGTATGTATCTTTGTTGGACTATATATCTCATCTCCTGAGGTTCAGTGGCCAGAAGTTTTATTCTTGATTAAGATGAACTTATGTTCATTTAGTATATAATGGAGCTTGTGAGCCAGCTACCACATTTAGTGAGGGTAGCTAACTAAGCCAAGTTCTGTTCTTTGTACTCTTTGAATCTGGTGCTGATTTGAGGACCGTGGTCTCAGACAACTATCTCACTTAGGGCTAGGAAAGAACTAATTGTAATCCCATTACTTTCCCAATTAAGAGCTCCCCAACACTTAAAGAATCTGTATGGAGACTGGTGAGACAAAGCCTGCTTGACCATCAAGGTGATTTTTGATTGGCATGCAGATGAAGTTAGGACAAGAAGAATAGGCCAAGTACTTCTCACATTCTTTCCTTTATTATATATCTATATCTGCCCAGAACAAAACTTTAACTTTTATATTTTATCTTGTGTAGCACAGAATCTTACTTTCTCCCCATGTATTTATGTGTGAATGTTTGAAGGACCTGTGATTTCGACAGCATAGTAATTCCTTCCATCATGACAATCTAGCAGTTATCATGGTAGACATATGCCATCAAGGATGTTGCAGGATGTGTGGATTTGTAACCAGTAAGTGTCATGTATGGGTCAGGGTTTCTTGACAGCTGTCTATTCATTATACCATGATCCTATAATATACTTTGTGGTTCAGTCATTTTCAGCTGGGTCTGACTCTTTGTAAACCCATTTGGGGCTTTGTTGACAAAGATACTGGAGTGGTTTGCCATTTCCTTTTCCATCTTATTTTATAGATGAGGAAACTGAGTCAAACAGGGTTAAGTAACTTGCCCAGGGTCACATAGTTAGTAGGTATATGAGACCAGATTTAAATTCAAGAAGATGAGTCTTCCCGATTCTAGGCCCAGCATTCTATCGACTGCTGTGCCTATAATATATACATGCATACTATATGATAAATATATATATGTGTGTGTGTGTGTGTGTGTGTGTGTGTACACACTCAAATACTACCACACATATATACATATGAAATTATTAAATTACAATTCTTACATGTTTTCCTCTAGTTTCATGCTGTACATTAGCAGTTTCAACTTTTACCATCTTGATACTATGTTAGTCATTTTGAAATAATTCTTTCATTGAAATTTTGGCCATTGTACAAAACGTATGAATATATAATGTCTATTCTATTCCCTTTCATCAACTAATTCCAGAATTATCCTTCTTTTTCATGTTAAAAAAAATTTTGAAGTTACTGGATTTATTCTTTGCAACAATAGCCATGCTGTCATTTTATCATCCCTCTATGTTTTCAGATTTTCCCCCATAATATTTAATTCATTATTTCACTTAATAATAGCCATGCTGTCATTTTATCATCCCTCTATATTTTCAGATTTTCCCCCATAATATTTAATTCATTATTTCACTTAATAATAATATCAAACTAACCAGATAGAAATTTTCATGCCAAATGTTACCTTTTTATAGATTGGTGGTAGAGTTTCTCCTCACCCCCTTAATATCTTGATGCCTTATTTTCCCCACAAGCTTAAGAAAAATATATATTTAAAATTATTTTATAAATTTGTAGTTCCCTTAAAATGAAAGGAATGCCACTTGACTCAGCTGGCCTACCTTCTGTATAACTATACATATATTTTGTATTCCTTACCTTCTGTAGAGAGTTGTTTTCAATAAGTCAAAATGGCAGATAATAAATGTTTAAAAGTTTTCGTCCTGATTGATGTTTTTTCTTCAGATTTTCTTTTAAAAGTCAAAGATTTTACTGTAGGAGAAAAAGTTAAAAAAAAAAAAAAGGTGCTGTATAAGCCCTTTAGTCCGTGCTGGCCATGAGAGCATTTTTCAGCTTTCAGCTCTTCTTTGTTATATTCTCATTCTCTCTGTCTCTGTCTCTGTCTCTGTTTCTCTCTCTCTCTCTCTCTCTCTCTCTCTCTCTCTCTCTCTCTCTCTCTCTCTCATACACACACACACACACACACACACACACACACACACACACACACACACACACACACTGCAGATATAAATCCTGGTTAACTCCTATTAGAGTTAGGCCAGACGTCACAATAACTTTCTTATCAGACTTTGGCAAATATTTTATTCTCTTCAGTTATTTTAAATGAAAAGGCTATTCAATTGGCATATACATATCACAACCCCGTGGGTTAAAATATAACTTTTTACATTATAATGTATATAGATTAGATCTGAATGTGTGTGTGTGTGTGTGTGTATACACACACACATATGCATATTGAGAATTGGGTTTTTCTTTTAAATAAAGTGACTGCTGTGAGAAAGAGACATTTAGATGAAGGGAGTCAGTGTTTGAGTTAATGGCACTTAGAAGGTATGTAAAATTTCAAATACTTAATGCCAGTCTTTCATTTTCATTTGACAATTAGTTTCAGGGGATGACTTCAACATCATTATCCCTTAGATTAAATGTGGTTTTACTTATGTAATTCATATTGAATTACAATCTACCTTCAGATTTTTCATGCTTATGGGGAATAGGAATAACCCAGATTATTACTTACTGGGGAAGTTAGGAAAATTGAGCTGATGAAGCAGCAATATAGCAGCCATGGATCCTTGGGGCCAAACTAGCCTCTCTCCCACTCTTTGTCTTACAAGTGATCAGAAACAAAGCCTTCAGGCTAATGCTTCCAGGTTGTCTACTACACTGTTGTTTATGGACCTGGTTGTCCTTCAGCAATGGATGCACCTTTGTAGTGGAGCAGAGTGTCTATGGGAGTTTGGTGATTAATAGTAGTTTTCAGTGTGTGTTTTTGTGTTTCTTAATGCTGTATCTGTCTCTGATACAGATACAGAAGTTCCGTGTTCTAGAATGTTAGATGAGATCTTGGGTACAAAGAATACCAATGGATTGGGGTATTAAGCATTTGGAATTCACTACAAAGGTAGTCAGGTTATGTCCTTGAAAAAAAACCTTCTGAGTTAAGTCAACAGTATTTATTAAGTGCCCCTGATGGGCCCGGCACTGTATGAAGTTCTAGGAATACAAAGAAAGACAATTCTCTATTCTTTTTGTTCCTGTGTAGAAGGTCCCTAGCAATTGGAGACTGAGATATCTTGACAAAAATGATCTACAACTCCTAGTTTAACCAACAATTTCAAGCCACCACTAAGTTTTCCCCCCCAGAGCTATTCTCATGGAAAAATGGATCACTTTCCCTTTATTTTTCTTCCCAACTCCTTTTATGGAACTCTATAGTGATTATTTGAAAAACATTCTTAGAGGAGTCTCTTTATATTATAAATGATAAATAATGTACTCACAGCTTGACTAGTAATTTTTCTGTGTCATTGACCTGATTAATAAAGCCTGGAGTCAGAAATGGTATTAACTAGTAGTCAGGAGGATTGGGATATGACCATGGGCAAATCATTTCATCTATCTGCCTAGGCCTCAGATTTTTCATCTGCTGGGGAATGATCTCTAAGGTCCCTTCTAGTGCTAATGATTTATGACTCTAAATCTCACTGGTCACACAATTTGGCTTGTTGACTGGTCACTTGGCTATAAAGAAAGTACTGTAAATGCCATGCTGATAAGATGAATGACTGAGTTCCCAACTGAGAGGAATAGGGAATTTAAGAATATGGTTATTAATTTCAATGTGCAAGTATGTGCTCAATGTGATTTAATATTTCATTCTGGGTCTATCTCAGTCTTTGAAACTGTACTTTATCTACAGCTTGCTACAAAGCAAATTACTAGGGATATAAACTACATCTTGGAATTCTTCTGAACATTATTATTTCCTGAATGAAATAGGGCACAGTCATAAAATGAAAAGAATAATTCACCAAGTTAGAAAAAGCAAGAAGTAAGAAAATGTACAAAATTGGGGTGGCTAGGTGGCACAGTGAATAGAGCACTGGCCCTGGAGTCAGGAGGACCTGAGTTCAAATGCAGCCCCAGACACTTAACTCTTACTAGCCATGTGACCTTGGGCAAGTCACTTAATTCCAGTTGCCCCTCCAAAAAAGCAAAAAACTTTTTAATAAGTTGAAAATGTACAAAATAATTCTTTCAACAATGTTTCAGAAATAATTAGAGTGGTCAAAAAATGTGATGGACTATCCTATAAAGTAGTGAGCTTTCCACTACACCAGTAATGGAAAGGGAAGGGAAGATTCATTCACTGGAAAGGGGCATAGACTTGATCTTCTTTATAGTACTTAATAACTCCAACATTTTATATTAAATATTTCAGATAAAATAAGTATCATATGCATATATGGATATAGATATATGTATAGGCTAGAAATTAATATTAAAATCATTGAAAAGTTAAAATGTATTTTAGTGATAGAGATTTGTTCAAGCTCTAATTAAACCCTCTTTAGAGTTGCCAAGGTAGAAGAATCAAAGTCTCCGTATCTTAAGAAGGCAGAAACAATGTTTTATACTTCTTATGCTTCATATAACATATGTTGATTGATTTTAGAAGACTGATAGGTTTTGCATGTAGGAGATAGCTGTCTTTTTTTTCTATCGAGTGCTCAGCAGAGTTTTACTGCTATTATTAATACATGCTAAACCTCAGTTAATACTACCTCTCTGGGGAAGAAGTGAGGGAAGAAAATACCAAAAATCTAGAATATACAAAAACACTGAATATTTTAAGTAATTTTGCAGATCCTTCAAAGTTTCCTTTATGTCATTTCTAGGGCATAGTAGTAACAATAGCATTCAAGCCTCCTGAAGATCACTTTCTAGTCTCTTCTCCTGGTCTGTCAGATGGTTAGGGGCACAATCTATAGAATTTTCTAGCAAAGAAAACGACAAATATATTGCCAATAGCAAATAATGAGTTGCTTCTAAAAAATGACTTGACATTTACTTATGTTGCATTAGTTCCATTTTGTCCTATGGCATTCCTTCTGTCCCCAGAAGAAATTAAAATGATTTTTATTTTCTGTCTTTGGGACTTAGGAAAGGTAGAATAATTCTGGAGAGTAGGGTATTATATCTAAGGCTCTGATACAACTCTTGAGAATGATGGGTCCATGCCTCAGACATGGGCTGAATCTGAGATATAGTTAGCAGATAAGAACTTAAGGTCTTGTTACCGAAGTCTCACCTAATATCAGAAGGTTGATTTCCAGCCAATGGGGATGATAACAAGTGCAGTAATAGTGTGCAAGGTGCCCAAGGGAGGGGAAATACAGATATATACTTTTACTCCTCTTAGCTCACCAATGGATAACGTTGTAAGTAGACACACAGAGGCATCTAGGTAGCACAGTGAATAGAATGAGGTAGACCTAAGTCTGATTCCTTGCTCAGACATATAATAGCCATGTGACCATGAGCAAATCACTTAAGCTCCCACAGTCTCAGTTTTCTCATATGTAAAATGGGTATAACAATAACTCTTACCTCACAGGGTTGTTGTATCATTTGAGATAATAAATGCAAATAATTTTGCAAACATTAAAGCAATATATGTCATTTTCATTAACACTACCACCACCATCACTATTATTAGTTATTAGTATTCCCTCATCTGTGAAGACTTCTGAGAATCCTGACAATGCAGACACTTGAGGTAAATCATTATGAGTCAATAGCATGAGATAATGTTCAAAAATGTGAATTGGTTTTTAGGCTGCATTGATAAACATAGGATAGATGTACAGTACTGAGAAGGTTGACACTGCCACTGTACTCTGCATTGGTCATCCTGCAGCTGGAGTGTTGTGTTCAGATCTAGGTACCATATTTAGGAAGGTCATTGATCAACTCAAGAGAACTAGAGGAGGTTGACTAGGTTAGTGAATTGGTCTTAAGATCATGCTATGCCTATGAGCATAATAGAAAGGAAATAGGTCTGCTTCGCCTGGCAAGGAGGTGACTTAAATACATGATACCTGTTTTTAAATATTTAAAGGGTTGTCACATAGAAGAGAACTAGAAGAAATCAGTGGAAGCTGCAAAGAGGGAAGTCTGAGCATAATGTAAGGGAAAACTTCCTAGTAAATGGAGCTAGCCAAAAGTGGGAGGGACTGCCTTCAAGAGGTAGTGGGTTCTCCCTCAGTGGAGGACTTTAAGTAAAGGCTGATGGCTACTGTTTAGATAAATGGTAGAGGGATAGATTTTGTTGTTGTTGTTGTTGCAGATATAAATTGGTCTAGATAGGTTCTGAAGTCCTTTGCAAATCTGTTGAAATTCTGTTATAAAAGCCAAGTGCTAGTCCTAAATCTGTCACCAACTGATTGTGGGACCTTGAACTAACTCTGTCTCTGTGGACCTCAGTTAAGAGTCTTAAGCTTCTATGAGCCATTCAAAGCACTTCACAGATGTAACATGCTTGCAAAGTAAGAAGGGCGACTTCCTTCTCTGGCTTGTGGAGATACATTCCCTTTCCCTAGTGTTGTATTAGGTATGATATCCCATGTTTGAGAAGTGATCCTTATTCAGGTTCTGAAGAGCTTTTGTGCTTCTTTGTGTATTATCCCTCTGTGACCATAATGGCAGCACAACATAACTCTATGGTCAGTAGTTTGGTGCTGTCCCTTGCCATAGTGCTGGTGACATTCTCTCAGTTTGGCTGCTGTTTTTCATCAAGTGCTGGCTGGGGGAGACAAGGGAGTGGTCATAGAACAGCAAATTATCTTGGAGATTATCTACTCCAATAGTCTCATTTCACATAGGGTTAAACTTTCTATTATCCTTTCTGATATTTCCCTTAAACTAGAATTATGCCTTTATGACCACTAACAGAGCATCATAATTTTAAAAATACCACTTTAAAAAGCCCAACAAGTGCCTTAAGATAATATAATGTTGATGTTCTGTGAGTAGAAGAACACTTGGTTTTATGTGCCTGATTGAAAATGTGACTCTCATCCATATGGAATTTCCAGCAGAAATTCTAGGTACAAGATAGATCAATGTGGGTCATGCTCATAACAACGAAACTGAAGGAACCTATGACAGGATAGCATTACTGAGAACTCATGCCACATGGCTTCTTGTGACAAAAGCAATATGGTTTCTACAGGAGGGAATTAAACTTTCCTCAAATATTGAGGAAAATCAGCATTTCTAAAGAATAGTTTTGGAGTTAAGAAGACAGATTCAAGAACTGTCTCTGATGTATACCAGGCAAGTGATACTGGGAAAGTCACAATCTTTCAGTAATACAGAGAGCTTTTTAAGACTGCAAATTACACAGCTGCTAAGATGAGTAGGGGAGAATGCATAAGTATTTAGCTCTTAAAGGGATATTATCTCCTTAGACATTTCTGCCTAGTGGTCTTTGTGGTTGTTCAGTCATTTTCAGTCTTGTCCAACTCTTTGTGACCTTATATGGGGTTTTCTTGGCAAAGATACTGGAATGGTTTGCCATTTCCTTCTTCAGCTCATTTTGTAGATGAGAAAACTAAAACCAGCAAGTTAAGTGACTTGCCAAGGGTCACACAGCTAGTAATTGTCTGAGACTAAATTTGAACTTAAGAAGATGAATGTTCCTGACTCCAGGTATAGCACTCCTAGCTGCTCCAGACGTCATGGTAGCCTACAGTTTTATGAGGGAATGAGTTAAGACAGAGGAAATAGGTATGGCAACATTTGGTTGACAGACTTTTTTCTTCCCAGAAACCTTGCCCCCTTAATAAATAGCATGTGAGGCATTAGGAGCATATATTTGGAGTTACAAAGGAATTTAGAGACCATCTAGTCTAATACCCTCATTTGATAGATGTGGTCCATAGGAGAGAAATTACTTGCCCAAGGTCACACAGGTGAAGTGGCAGAGCTGTAATCTTGTATCCAGGTCTTGTGACTCCATGTTTGACACTTTCCAGTCTCTTTTCACTGTGCCTCAACACAAAGCCCTATTCTCCTCTTAATGACCCAGTTACTGGACATTTGTTGTGAGCACTTTCCGTGTGTATTGCACTATGCTGAAATTCTAAATTTTCTTACCAGGACAATATAGCTTGTCCACTCTTGGCAGATCTTATTATTTACAAACCACCTGTTGCTATTAGCTGTTGACAGTTCAGAAGAATTGCCATCATGAAGTATTTTTAAAATATGCCGATCTTTTCTTTGCCTCTGGCTATATCCACTTACATTTCCCTTATTTAAAGGCAACAACCATATTTTATTTAATTGGCTTAGAGAAATCTAAAATCAACAGTCCATAGACAATACCTGTTTACCTTTGTCTAAGAGCTTAATGACCTTGAATGCTGATCATGTGACAAATGGAAAGATAAAAAGTACCAGCACAAATTGTACAATATTAATGGCCTTAGAGATTCAGAGAAATTGAGGGATTGTCCCCAATAGTGGCAATTTAATTCACAAAAATTACAGTCTGCAGTTTTCCTGATGCCTAGACCTCTAATACTTTGTATTTTGCTATTCAGAGAACAATGTCTTAGTCAACACTCTCTATATATTATATATATCTCATATGCCAATATAATCATATGCCAAACAAAATAGATTCTATTCTCCTCAGTCTCCCCTGGTTACCTTCTATTGCGTTAGATGCAAACTCTTTCAGGATGCTAGAGAGCCATTTAAAACACTACAGAAGAAAAATGAATACTTCTTTTCCACAAAGATGATGTATAGGGAGACAGAATGGAATAGTTGAAAAGGCACAGGTTCTTTACTTAGATAATGTTAGTTCGAATTCTTTCTCTGACCCTTATTACTTGTGTGACCTTGGGAAAGTCATTTAACTTCCTTAGATATCAATTGCCTCATATTTAAAATGAAGGGTTTGAACTAGATGAGTTCTAAATTCTCTCTCAGTTCTAGATATATTTCATTACCAGAGATAGACATAATAGATGAAGCATAGAGATATGCCTGGAGGATATTGGATACTTCTAATTGTATGCTATAATGCCAAGCAAAGGCAACTTCCAAGGTTCGGATTACCAGCATAGCAAACCCCATTTATTCAGCAAACATTCACAGAACAGAGACAGTCAAAATACAGTGTAACTTGTTCCTTTAGCAAGTAAGTTCTCAATTCAATCCAGGTACTACTCCACCCCTAGACAGTACATTCATTTAGTCAGTCAAAGTCTCCTCTCAAATGGAGCTTAGTCTCCAAGCTTAAACAAAGTACATTCATTTGGTCAATCACAGAGCACCAAAAAAAAACCTCAAAGACTTCCCACCCCTGAATCTCAAAAGGGGCAGGAGAACACAAAAGGCCATCCACCCTTAAGTTACAACAAGGTTAAGATATCATCTCAGCATTGAATACCCAAGGAAAGGGCCTTCTTTCATCTTCACTGGAGGCAAGCCCTCAGCAATCTTAGTTCCTGGGGAGACAAGGCTCAACAAAGCCACAGCCAGTGTCCTCATCAAGTCACTCTCTGCTGGTAGAACAGTCCCAGAACCCCTGAAAACATCAACAAGGCCTCTTCCAGGATTTCTGTGCAGGTACCACAAGAAAATCCTCCTTCAGGGCTTCTGAACCAACAGCCAGGTTCCAGGACCTCTACAACAACAGCACTGTCCTTCACCATCAGGTGAATCTGGCAAAACAACATCAAAACAAACAGACAAAATACTGGCATCACAACCATGCCTCCTCAGTTCTTGGCAGTTCTGGGTGGCAGTTCTCAAAAGTCCTGGGCAGTTCCAATGGGCTCTTAGCAGTCTTTCTTTCAGCAACTCAGGCTCCACAATACTGGATACTGCTCTCCCAAAGTCCTTCTGACCTCCTCTCGGCTTGGTCCTCTCTCCTAATTCTCGGCTCCTCCCAGTTTAGCCCTCTCTCTTCCCATCAACAAGTCCATCCCACAAGTGGAATTCACAAGCTCTGGGTTTAAATCCTCAACCCAAAAACCAAAACAATACAGGGGCATCTCCAAATTCCAGCTGACTCTTGTCCATGAAGTTCTGGTCATTGAATCTCAAGAAAGGTACAAGGGAGCTGCAACAAATTCACGTTTAAAATCCTCAATTGAATTGGGAATTTCATATAAGGGGTGGAAATGCTCTCACACTAATAATGTAGGGGCCTCCATTCTCTTCTTTTTCCCTTTCCTATACACAACAGATTTTGGTTTCCTAGTCCTCTCATCTGAATAGGGATATTGCTTTCTCTCTCTTGAGTCCTCTGTATCTCTGCCCTGAAGAAAGGGTTGTGCTGGTAAACATTTAACAACTGATTTTCTGGGGAAAAGTATACATACACACTTTTAAGTTTATTCTGCGTCATTAATGCTATCTACATCACTTTCTTGTTTAGACAACTGAAAAACCAATCAATCAAGCCTTGATTTGTAGCATTTTTTAAATTTCAAAGTTGTAAATGCTCACAATGAAAATTTAACAATTGACTCTCCCCCAGATGGTTGTAACACGTCTCTTCCTGAGTACTACCTTTCCTACTCCCATGTGATTAAGCCCTATAAATCCTGGGAATAGGACCTTGTCTTCCCCCAGGCCTGGTAACCAACACACCCTTAAGTGATAGCCTGCAACTGTTATGACCATGACCTTCTTTCTCTACTTTTAATCCTATTCCCATTTCTGTTTGCCCTCCTACGTTATTTCCACCAGTCTGGCACAGATCTAATAATGTCATTAATTTGCCTAAAAACCTTCAGTGGCTCCCTGTTCCTATAGGATGAAATAAATATGTTATTGTCTGAAATTTGTTTTCCACAGTTTGACTCCATTTTGTATAAATTATTTGGTTTTATCTATTTATTATTTCTTTCCTTGTTCAGGAAAAAAACTCTTCTACCCCCATATCAGACAAATGTTTTAGTTTTCCACTTTATTTAGGCAAAGGTGATATGAGCTGAGATATTTATTTTAAAAAGGTGATTGGTCAATATAATTTGCAAACTTTATTCTACAGTATCTTATAGGGAAGAACAGATATAAGCCAATGATTAGGGCAATAATTGGGCCGAGGACAGGGTATATCCCTTTCTGGGAGGATGGAGGCAGGGTCTGAAACAACATCCTAGGAAAAATAAACAAAAATTAGGATTATATCAGGAACCTGTGTTTTTCTGAGTGATTAAAATCCAAGGGGCCAAAATAAAGTGAGGATCCAGGTACAATAGTAAAAGATTCAACCTGGAATTGTCAAAGCTGCACTAGGAGGCAAACTTCAGAATTTCCTCTAAGTTCTGGTCTTATCAGAATGCTTGGAAATCCATTTTTTTTTCATTAAAGGTGCATTTTTCGCCCTATTGGATTATACTTGGTTTTGCTAGGTAAGTTTGTATTCCAAGCTCTCCATTTCTCTGTAGTGGTGGCTACTATATCTTTTGTGATCCGAACTGTGGCTCCTCGATACTTGAATTCATTCTTTCTGACTCAGAGCTGTAATTTTTTTTGACCTAGAAACTCTGAAATTAGGCTGTAATGTTTCTGGGAGTTTTTGCTTTGGGATTTTTTTCAGAAAGTAAATGGTAAATTCTTTCATTTTCCACTTTGTCCTTTGGTTTTAAGAGATCTGGAAAGTATTCTTTAAAGATTTCTTGAAATATCCTATCTGGGATCTTTTTTCTTTGGGGGGGGGGGGGTCATGGATTTCAGGTGGTACAATGATTATTAAATTGTCTCCAGTCCAACTGTTTTCACATTGAGATATCTTACTTTTTCTTCTATTTTTTTCAGTCTTTTGACTTTATTTTAATATTTCTTTTTTAAAAATAAATTTATTTATTTTCTTGTTTACATCATTCATTTCCATGAGATTTTGAGTTACAAATTTTCTCCCCATCTTTCTTCTACACAATACCTCAAAACAGCCATCCCACTGTATAACACCTCCCCCAATCTGCTTTCTCTTATGTCCTCCCCCTCACCCCTCTGACTCTCCGGTAGGGCAGGATGGATGTCCCTACCACAGTGCCCGTATATCTTAATTCCCAGGTGGATGTAGTTAATAGTAATGATAATAATACATATACATATGTATTTTTAACATTTGATTATAGAATTTTAAATTCTAGATTCTTTCCCTTCCTCCTTTGTCACCCACCCCCACTGGAAGGACAAGCAATTAAATACAGGTTGTATATGTGTAATTATGCAAAACATCTCCACAGTGGGCATATTGTGAAAGACTGATTATATGTCCCTCCTTCCTATCCCCTCTCCCATTCTATTCTCTACCCTGTCCCTGTCCCTGTTCTTTTACAGAAGTGTGTATTTCCAGCAACCCTCCCCCTACCCTGCCCTCCCCTCCATCATCCCCATTCCCCCTACTCTCCTGTGTGGCAAGATACCCAGTTTAGAGTTTATGTCGTTCCTTCCCTAAGCCAAATTCAATGAGAGTAAGGTTGACCCTTTCCCTTTTGCCTTCCTGTTCTTCCCCTCCATTGTAACAATTATCCCTTGCCTCTTCCATATGAGATGATTAACCTTATTCTCTCTCCCTGTCTCCTCTCATTGTAATCCTCTCCCACCTCAGAATTTGACCTTTTAAAGTATCGTCCCTTCCTATTCAATTGAACCTGTGCCCTCCATGTACACATATATACACATACTCAGATATGTGTTCATATGCATATATAAACCCTCCTATATAGACATATATGTATGTA
>CM053586.1:78659419-78698195 GCA_028646515.1 Pseudochirops corinnae | reverse complement strand
AGAAAGCTTTTGAGAATCTTTTTCCATCTGGCAAATTCAACTTTTTAAGGCATTCTTCTCCTCATTGGCTTTTTGGGCCTCTTTTGCCATTTGAGTTAATCTATTTTTTAAGGTGTTATTTTCTTCAGTCAGGTTGTTGACTCTCTTTTCATGATTTTCTTGCATCATTCTCATTTCTCTTCCCAATTTTTCCTCCACTTCCCTCATTTGGTTTTCAAAATCCTTCTTAAGCTGATCTATGGCTTTTAGATAGTATTCATGTTTCTTGGAAGCTTTTGGTGTGGGAGTTCTGACTGTGTTGTCTTCCTCCTGTTCCATGCTTTGATCTTTTTTGTCCCCAAAGAAGGAAAGTAAAGTTCAGTTGCTATTCTTACTTTGTTTCCTTTGCCTGGTCATGTTGCCAGTAAATTACTTGATTTTTTAGCTCTGTGGAACTCTGCTTCCAGAGAGGAAAGCTCTGTCCCAAATTGCTGGGGTTTTCACAGCTGCCAGAGCTATTAGGAGGCTGCAATTTTTTTTGCGGCCCCCACCAGCTTTGGCTCACTGAAAATGCACCCCAGGACCACCACCCAAGACTATGATCCGGATCCAGGCCTCTCAACACAAGAGCACTTAGCCTCTAAACCATTGCTTGGCCCCCCTACAGTCTGCAGGCTGGGAGCTCTGAAGCAGCCACATTGAGGTGACTACAGGGCCTCCACTTCTGCTGTTTCCTTGCCCTGGAGGCAGTTCAGCCAGACTGCTTTTCTCCCCCAAATTTAGCTGAGTTCCACTGACCTTTCACTTAGTCCTTGTTTCTTATGGCTTAATAATTCTGTAAACTGCCACAGCTGCTGCTGATCCACTCTCCTGAAGGCTCCAGGTGAGGCTCATCCTGGCCACCCTGGGACCAAGCCACAATTTCAGGCTGTGCTGGTTTTCGGTTCCCAGAGTGATGTGATGAGCCCTTCCTGCCAAGTTGCCTTCAGTGGGAGATATGTTTTTTCTGTATTTTTGTGAATTTTGGAGCCCTAAAATTTGTTTAGAGTCATATTTTATGGGTATTTGAGGTGGCTATGTAAGAGCTATGGAACCTTGCTGCTCCTACGCTGCCATCTTGGCTCCTGTTTTAATATTTCTTGATGTTTCATGATGTCATTATCTTCTATTTGGTCCATAATAATTTTCAGAAAATTTGATGCTTGGATAATGTGTTATACTTCTATTTATTTCCCATTCCAATTCTTTTTTCCCTATAATTCTCATTTCTTTTTCATTTTTCCCTCTATCATTGACTTCTAAAAATTCTTATAAAAATCGAACTCTTTTAAAAAACTCTTGCTTTATCTCTTCCTAGAATTCTAGTTGAGCCTGTACTCAAACTATGTGTTTCTTCATAGTTTTGCCTATAAATGTTTCAGAGTAATTCTCTTTTTCTGGATTTGTGTATTGAGTTTCTCTGTCATCACAATAGCTTTTAATGGTGGGATGTTTGTGTTTGTTTGCTCATTCTTCCATCATACTTCCTGTCACGTTATATTAGGGCTGGATTTTGCACACTTCTGGAGCTCGTGTCCTCTAGGATCCTATTTCTGATTTCTTGGGGGTACTATGTATTATGTTATTTAAGGATCTCTGAGATGGTTCCTTGCTTAGTACACAATCTAAGACCCACAAACGGATCCCCACTTTGGGGCACTACTCCCAGGCAAAGTTTCTCTCCTTAGTCTGCTCTGTATGTATAACCTGGAACAATGTAAGGAGCAACAGAGATACCAGTTGGCAACTATTCTTATGCCCCACACAAGGTCAAGCCTCTCTTGTTAGATTTGGGACCTCTTTTTGCTCTGCCACACAGTCTCTACTAACACTCTGTTGCTGTTCCTGGCTGGACCACTTCCCAAGAAGTTCTAGATCTCTCTATCTGTAGATCTTATGTGGATGTGAGCTAGAAAAATGATTCACTTGTGATTTTTTTTCCTTGGATTTTCTGATCAGGACTTGATCTGGTGTACTTTTTTGTGGACGAATTGTGGGAGAGAAATATGCTATAATACTCCACGTTACTCCTCCATCTTGGCTGTCTTCCAGTTCCTTTCCAAGAAGAACTCTCATATATATCCAGCTGGGATAGGGGCTTCTAGAGTTTTGTGGATTGTGTAATTGAATGACTTATATGGGGATCACTTCCTTTCTCTATGTTATTAATATTCCTGGCTCTAAAGAAAGAGCTTTAGCTCAGAGTCTCTTTGGGGTCAACGACTTTTTGCTTTTCTTTAGTTGTTTCAGTTGTATCTGACTCTTTGTGATCCCATTTGGGATTTTTCTTGGCAAAGATACTAGAATGGTCTGCCATTTTGTTCTCTAGCTCATTTTATAGATGAGAAAACTGAGGCAATAGTAATAGGACTACAATAGGATCCCAAAGTGACTTATCCTAAGTCCCACATGATGGCTAGCATATATAGTGCTGCTTACTCCATCTCAAACTAACTCATTCCTCAGCAATCTGTTCCTGCTCTTGAGGTCTTTTGAACCCTCCCTCAGAGCTTTCAGTAAAATGAACATCTTTGTCATTGTTAGAAGTTTGCAGCCTTATGGGAGTTAACCATTGCTGTTGCAATCAGAAAGTTCTTGGGCTAATGCCTGGGGCCTGAGGGCAAAGACTGGTTGTCTGAATTTCAAGCTTTGTAAGTCTAAACCAAAAGGCCAAGTCATGCTGTCTTGACCCACTAACGAGAGAGTTAATACATGTTTTTCTCATTTATTTTCTTCTCTAACCCCTGTCTCAAAAGCAATAATAGCATTTTAGGGGTCTTTCTTCAGATTAATTGGTTAGTAGATAAATGGATGGCCAAGCTGACGTATTTTCCCAGATTTTCATCTTTTTTCATCCCTATTCTATTTGCCTATCTCCCTCTCTTTCTGAACAGTGTACTTCTATGGCTGATCCATCAAGAGGTTTCTTCCTCTTATGTTCTTTCAGACTGTAGTCAAGAGTAACCCTGGAGAATTTCAATTCAGACACTGCATAAGGAAAGAATGCAGCTGCTTTAAGCCCTGCCTTTCACTTTCTATTACTTAAGGTTCTCATATGCCTAAAAAATCTTGTTGTTTCTCATGTGATGTTAGACTAAGAATTGGAAAACATTCTCAGCTTGAAAAAAACATTTCAACTCAAACGCCTGTTTCTTCCCACTTTCTAGAAGTGAAAAGAGGAAATTTAATTTCTCAGATCACATTTGCTTACCCACATTTTTTAAAAGGTGCCAACTATGCCAACATCTCATTATCAGAAAGAATTAGTGAGACATTTCATGCATTTGTTTGGAAAATGCATAACTTTGTCAAGATTTCTCAAGAGCTTTTGCTCAAATTAGGCCATAGGGTCTACTCATCTT
The DNA here is from genome assembly GCA_028646515.1 of Pseudochirops corinnae. Taxonomy (NCBI): domain Eukaryota; kingdom Metazoa; phylum Chordata; class Mammalia; order Diprotodontia; family Pseudocheiridae; genus Pseudochirops; species Pseudochirops corinnae. The sequence goes on along the minus strand of CM053586.1, from coordinate 78,694,815 downwards.
GCCCTGCTCCATTCTTCAGTATTGTAACTCATCTCACCCATGCCTTACTCATAGCTGCAGGAGCTCTGATTTATCTCTTTGGGAGTAAACATACAGGCTTTAAAAGTTGAAAGTTCTTTGAGGGAGATAAGGTTGAGAAGTGATCAGTTGTTGGGGGCTGACATGTATATTCAGTAAGCATTTAACAGATGCTTGCTGAATGACTTCTCAACTACATATCTTGTCAGGAATTTGGTAGCTAGAGGTAACTAGAGGCATAGGGATGTATTGTAAGACAGAGTCTCTTCTTTATCACTTAATATCTATTTTTTTTAAAGGTACAGATATGTTGTAACGGATTTTTAGCCAATACTTAGTAGATTTTTTTTTCAAGCAGCCTGTGATGAAGAGATAACAGTTTAATAAATCACTATTTAAGTTAGAATGGAGTCATTATGATTTATTTGTTCTAGTTCTTTTACATGGCCCTTAGGGCTTAACATAGTACTGTATCATAATTGACTTCAGCTATATACTCCCTGCTCTGGGGTTCCCAGTACTGAGGATGATTGAAGTTTCATTCAGTATAGAATGTTCTGGGATTTCCTTAATTTAATATTAAAGTCAGAAAGACCTGAGTTCAATTTCAGCCTAAACTTGCCAACTTTGTGATCCTGGGCAAGTGATTTGACCTCTGTCTGCTTCAATTTCCCCATCTGTAAAATGGAAATATTAATAGCCTCTACTTCCTAAAGTATATATAAAATAAGATAATATTTGTAAAGTGCAATCACCTTTGCAAACAGCATAATATAATAAATAAATGTTAGTTAGCTATTATCATATTAGTAAAGGACACAATTGTTGGTTTCCATGGGCTGGAGAAAACAAAAAAAAAATAATTCAGCTTACTTACTCAACAAATATTTATTGAGTATTGCGTCTAAATGACATAATAATTCTCATATGCCCTTCAGGATGTATGAGGATGAAAATATTGAAATTCACATAAAGCACTCATAATCCACTAATATTAAACACCAAGAAGGTATAAGCAAATTACTTGGAACCATGGCGACACATAATCAGAAGTGCTGCCAGTCTCTCATCCCATGTGAAACTGCATATGAAAGCATACTCTGAAATATGCAACCGTCCTCTCAACTCTAACAGGTATAAGTGATGAAGGTCATTGCTCAGAATTTTTGCCTCAAGTGGGGATGCTATTGACTCCATATCCATGGAATCCAGTTATATTTGCTGTGTTATTTTACCAACATAACATAATAACTTCAGTTTGTCTTCTGGTCAAAGGTTAAAAGGGAAATGGAACAAAAACAGGTGACTGGATTCATTACACCCACACACACACACACACATGACAAACTCAGTGGTGCTGGACTGGGAACATCCTATCTTTCTTCATGAAGGACAATATTAAGAAGCAGCACAGAAATACTGCAAGATTGTAAAGCTTACTCAATGCTTTCAAAGTCAATTGTGATCTAAGGAGTAGGATTTGATTGGAAAGTATTGTTTTCAAAATGAGTTCTCCAGCAACTTGACATCTCGATGTTGTTGGGTGAATGATATTACCCAATTTTCAGGCACACTATTGCCTTTCAGAAATGCAGAAATAAAGGCATCCATTATGCCATTGGTTTTCTATTTAGATTTTTTATGTTGTTTTTTTCTTCTTTTCTCCCTGAAGAGCTTCTGGGAATTATTTCATGACTCTTCTATACACATGTGTGTGTGTACACACATAGACATGCACACATACACATACACACACACACAAGTTTTCTGAAATTAAGAAAGTAGTAGAGAAGATTGAGATAGAAGACCATAACCAGACTATGCTTAGAACTACTTAAAATCCTTCTTATGTTCTTTTTAACTTTCCAATATTTTAAAGTGTCATCATGTACCACAAATACTCATAGGAAGGTTTTTTTTTAATGTAATCCTTTCAATTTTTAATTAGCAAGGTTTCCACAATGCCACACAGGAGAGAAAGAAAAGGGGAAAAAGCAATAACTTGATATCTTTCCTTTCCCCTAAAAACTAAAAAGAAGGAGTAGCCAGGAAATAACTCAATAACTGCAGACATAGACTTGGTGATGAGTTCATTACTCTGGATACATGATAATATTGTGAACTTAACTCAGGATAAATACATTATAGAAAGATTATAGCTAGCTAGCTAGCTAGCTAGATAACATGTGGGCAGCTAAGTGATACAGTGGCTTGAGCACTGGGTCTGAAGTCATGAAAACTTATCTTCCTAAGTTCAGTTCTGGCCTCAGAAACTTATTTACTAGTTGTATGACTCTGGGCAAGTCACTTAACCCTGTTTGCCTCAGTTTCTTCATCTGTAAAATGAGCTGGAGAAGGAAATGACAAATCACTCTAGTATTTTGAAGAAGAAAACTTTAAGTAGAAGGAGGGAAGGCAGCAAAAAAACGCTTTGTGTAAAAGGTGATACTTCAGGAGAATCTTGAAGTGAAAGTTAGGAGGGAATGAATTCCAGTATGGAAGATGACCAATTTGTCATGGGGATGAAGATAGAGCTGCATTTGTGAAGGACAGAGAACTCAAGTTTGGACTGTAGTGTTCAGAAAAGGAAGGAATATAAAATAAGGCTGGAAAGATACATTGGGGCCACATTGTAAAGGGTTTTAAAGTTTCACAGTAGAATTAATATTTGATCCTAGAAGGCATTGGGAACCACTGGAGATTGTTAAATAGAGGGTTTATGTGATCAGACCTAAGGTTAAAGATAATTATTTTGGTAGTTATGTGGAAGATGAATTGGAAAGGTGGGGAGAAAAATTAGAAAGCCATTGCATTGTTTAGGAAAAAGTAAATGAAGGCTTGAATTCATGTGGTGGCTACATAAGAAAGAGGGGTCAGTTGCAAAGATGTTGAGGGATAGAATCAGCAAGATTGAGCAACTGAAGGGACATAAGGGGTTAGAAAAAGGAGCAATTGAAAATAGCACTATGATTATGAACATGGGATACTAGAAGAAAGTCTATATGTTGGGCTATGAAAAACCCTCAGACGCTTTTCTCTCCATAAGGAGAGTGTTAGTTCCCAGAACCTTATTTGTATGGTGCTTTTTCAGTTCAGGAGAGTTTTCATCTCCAGAATCCAGGTTGTTTTTGAATACAGACCAAGTAGTCAGATAAATAGAACACTTCGATAGTTAATCTTATCTTTTGAAACTCCGTTAAGAGCTGAATCCCAGTTTTTTCCCCTCTCTGGCAACTGACAAAGGCTAGAAACTCTCAAGATTCTTTGGTCTCACAGACAAATGAAAGATTTTGGGAAAAAGTAGAAACAAAACCTGCTTACTTGAATGTCAGATAAACTACCTTCCACCTCAATCCTTTGAATCCAAATTCCTGCCTATGTTGTGTATGAGGCTGGCATCTACCTTCAGGCTTTGAGGCTCCCTGTAGTAGTTACTATATTTCTAAATGAAACCAAAAAATCACTCATAGTCAGAAGTTTACATTTTAAAATTGACTAGAAGTTTCTGTTTGCCTTACCTTTTCCTTTAGTCTTGGTGGTTTTGTTGCTGGGGAGGAAGAAGGAAGGATGGAGTTGTTGAATGGTTTGCTGAGAACAACAGCGACAAGTAAATGGAGGTCAGAATTGGGAGGATGGTAAACTATAGCAGCAACATTTTATTAAACTTATCAAATATTCTGCTCATAGTCAGAGACCTGGGGATTCAAGCCAATGAGGAGTGAAGAAAGAAAGTCTCCCTTTATAGGTTTCCCTTTCCAGCTAATCATTCTTTTTCTTAATTTTGAAATGTTGCCTTCCTTCTTCTGCCCTTTTCAGTCTCTAGCATTTATTAGCTATGTCATAGATGATTTAATATCCATTTATGTTAAATAGCATCTGAAAATGTTGAGTCCGAGGAATAAATTATACTGGCCTAGGTTAAGTCCCTAAAACTGAGAAATTTTTTTTGCCTTGTTTTTGAGGGGGGAGGAAGGAAGGCAGGGCAGTTGGGGTTAAGTGACTTGCCCAAGGTTACACAGCTAGTAAGTGTTAAGTGTTTGAGGCCAGATTTGAACTCAAGTCCTCCTGACTCTGGGGCAGGTGCTCTCTTCACTGCACCACCTAGCTACCCCACAAAATGAGAAATTTTGAATTCAAGGGGGAATAGAGGGAAATGAAGCCAGGCTCTGTTCTAAAGCATACTTTATGAAAGGAACCACCTCCCTCCTGCTCTCTAGCATTAGTGTCTATTCCTTTAAATTCCACTGAGGGCTGAGTAAACTTTACCAGCAATGAAGAAGGAACAGAGGCATGTGTGTGTGTGCAGACAGAGATAGAGAGACACAGAGAAACTGAGGGAGAGACAGACACACACACACACACACATTCCCTTATAATTCCATGATGCAGAAATAATAGAAGAGGGTCAATTTGTGTATGATGGATAGAGACTCAGAAAGACCTGGATGGTCAATTCCTGCTTCTGATATCTACTGACTATGTGACCCTGGACAAGTCTCTTAACCTTTCCGTTCCCCAGATGTTAAAGACTATAAATTGTAGAATAGAATATTCTGCCTGGTTTAATGGAATTTTCCTCATTAGGAATTGCCACTACCACTGAAATCACAGGCCTGCTCTTCCTTCCTCAGAAATAATAAAAGATAAAGTTTGGGGAACAGTTCAGTGTCCAAGGGTGAAGATAAGTACTCAGATGCTTTGAATCCTGATTGAAATTTCTCCTTTTCTATTCAACTGTGCACAGTAATTCAGCTGAGAATAATGAACTGCACACTTCATTAAAAGTTAACTGGTGAACAACTAAACACCTAATTAGTTTTCTATCACCCAGCCTTCCCAAATTGCTTTACATTAAAATCTCACTGCAGGTGTCTCAACTCCTTTAGACCTTTTGGTTCAGATGGCTGTCCTGTTGTGTGCTGGTACAAAGCCAAACAGAACAGTCTTTAGTCAAAGATCTGAAGTTAGGCAGTCAATGTTTAAATCCTAAGAGCTCCTTCCCTACCATGGTAATACTTCTGCCAGCCATTTCATCTTAAAGATACAAGCGCAGTTCAGGTAAAGTCACCTTGACTTCTCTTATACAAAAATATGAATTTATGAAAATAAAGTTGAATTCTTGAAAAAAATCAAGGGGCTGATTCTCTGATTCTTTTAAGAGTATCAGATACCTCATGACATAAAACTATATTTCTGTTGCACTAAGTCAGAAAGGCAAAAATGGAAGAGTACATCAATTTTCCCCCACTAGCAGAGGTAACTCATGATAAATATGCCAAGCACACAGTTAGACAAAGCAAGAAATAATTAGCTTAGAAAACCCCAACCAAGTCAAAAACCATGAATGAAATAAATAATTAGAAGGCGGCAATTGGGAACAAACACCTGAATATGAAATTGGAATAGTAAACACTAGAGGGACTTCAGGGGCCATCTAGCTCCACTCCTTGTCTCTATCTCCTTCTGAATTTCCTTCTGCTCTCTTCTGATTAGTTTGTGAAAGTTTCACTGATGTTCTTTTTTTATCCTTTTTTGAATTAGTATCACTATCACCCTCATCGTTTCCCCCACAAATAAAAGGCTTTCCTTGTAACAAATTTCGTATGATCAAACAAATAAGTATTATTAAGTATTTGTCTTTCTGAAGACAAAAAGAGAAACAATTCCCACTGGATTTCACCAACTAACTTGGATTAAAAAAAAGAAAAGATGGGTATAGAAGATGGAGGTGAGGACAATGGTAGGTTAGCTCTAAAGGCTTGGCATGAAGCCAGGCTCTGGCCATATTGGAACAGGATATAGGTTGGGTTATGGGTAGAGGAACTCCTCTATCACAGACCCAACAAGTGGTCCGTCAAACCATGCTTGGAAAATACCTTCTCTTTTCGTGGTAACTTCCTCTTTCCAATTCCTGCAGCACATCCTTCTATTGCTTTTAATGACATGTCTTTGTAGGAATGTCAGGAATATTAATTTCCAGATTGAGAAGAAGATAAACTAAAATGTCAGCTACAGGAGGGCAGTGACTAGCTTTGGTTTTGCTTATGTTTACATTCCTCATCCTTAGTACAATACCTGGCACTTAATAAATGCTTGTTTATTTAATAACAAAAGTTAGCATTTAGATAGTGATTTACATTTTATAAATATTTTCTCATTTGATCCTCACAACCCTGGGAGGTAGGTTCTATTATCTCTGTCTTACAGATGAGGAAACTGAGGTAGACTGAGGTTAAGTAACTTGCCCAAGGTCACACAGCTAATAAATGTCTGAGACTGGATTTGAATTCAGGTCTTCCTGACTCCAGGCCCAGAGCTCTATCCATTATGCCACCTAGTTGCCTACTTGACTTGACTATTTCTCGAGGCATAAGGGGTTTGTGATCTGTGACTGAGGAAAAAATAGCCCTGCTGATAAAACCACAGATTATTTGTGTTTGTATAATACTTTAGATTTTTATCATATTTGTTATCCTATAACAGTCTGGTGAGATGGGAAGGGAAGAGCAAGAGAGGTAAATATCTTCATCTTTATCTTAGAATGAGTAGCTAAAGCTTAGTGAGGTTGCTGCCTTGGCCAGATTCACACAGTTAATAAACGGAGGAGTTAAGATTCGAACTTAATATCTGCTGACTTCAATTTCATCATTTCTTCCACTGGGTGACTATCTGCTTCAGCTCAGCACTATCTGATTGCTATTGTGTCTGTATATATCATACACATTCCTATCTCTGTGTCTTTGCTCCTACTGGTTCCTGCCTTTCTATCCAGATCCTATCCTTCCTTTGAGATCTGGCTTAAGACCCACCTCCTTCAAGAGTCTCTGAGTTGGAAGAACCTTAGAAATCATGTAGCTAAACTGGAATCTGTTGAAGAATTTCCTTACAATATTCCTGACAAATGGTAATCTAGCCTGTCTATTCAAACATCTCTATTAATGGGTACAGGGAAACATGGTGCCATGGAAAGAATGCTGAACTTACGGTTATAAAAGCTGAGTTTAAATCCTGGCTCTGCTACTTATTATTTCTGTGACTTTGGGCAATTCATTTAATCTCTGTGGGCCTCAGTTTCTTCATCTGTAAAATTAAGAGATTGTACTAGATGACCTATCTCTATTCCATCGCTAGGTTCAGGATCCCATGAGAACCTCTGAGTCAGCTCATTCTATTTTTGGACAGCTTTATTTGCTTTCTCCATGAAATGTCCTCTGTGTAACAGAATTCAGAATCCCAGAACTGGAAGGGTCAGAGGCCATCCATCTAACCCAAACTATATTTGAACAGGATATAGGTTGGGTTATAGGTAGAGGAACTCCTCTATCATAGATCCAACAAGTGGTCAGTCAAACTTTGCTTGAAAAATACCTCCTCCTTTCGTGGTATCTTCCTCCTTCCAATTCCTGTAGCACGTCCTTCTATTTCTTTTAATTACATTTTACCTGTTGTTGTTATTTAGTTCATTATATCTCCCTCTGGGTCTGAAGTTCATTGGTATGCATGTAATAAGTACTAAATAAATATTAAATGAATGAATGTGTACATGCATGAATGAATTGTGGCTTCTGGTAGCAATCCCAGTGAAAGTGACTTGCACTGTTCTGGTGAGACTTGTAATAAGGTCAACAATTTTATACATCTAATATCACCTTAGACATGGTGAGTCATTTACCGATTCCCATTTTACACAGTCCATTTAATGTCTGAGGAAAGAAATATTTTCTGAAGCATTCCTTTTCATGGTCACATTGATTGCTTTTGAGATAGAGTATAGCTGCTGACATCCTGATTCATAAAGATGCCTAAAGTTTCCTGTTATACAGGACAGCAAGTGCTTGAGTTCATTATTGGTGCTACTTTCTGATAGGAGTGATTCAGTTATTTCTCCACTGTACCCCTTTCCCTATTTCCTGGCTTCTCCTTTTGGTGAAAGGGGCATCTAGGTAGCATATTGGATAGAGCACTGGGCCTGGAATCAGGAAGACTCATCTTCCCGAGTTTAAACCCTGTATCAGACACTAGCTGTATGACACTGGGCAAGTTACTTAATCCTGTTTGCTTCAGTTTCCTCATTTGTAAAATAAGCTGGAGAAATGGCAAACCCCTCCAATACCTGCTAACAAAACACCAAATGGGGTCAAAAAGATTTGAACATTATTGAAATGACTCAACAATAACAACAACCTTTTGGTAAAGGTGATTTTTTAAAATTGTTCAATAGCTTCCCATGAGACATTTGACTCTGTTCCTGTATGATAGGAGGGGAAATACATGCACACACACACACACACATATGTGTGTATATATATATATATATATATATATATATTTTTTTTTTTTTTTCAGTGCATGTTCACATTCAGATCACTCAACAGAGAGACATGCACTGGTTTTTAAATTGCCTGTGGCTTGGCATGAGAGAGGTTGCTCAGGTCTTACATAAACTCCAACCTGAGTTGGTGCTCCCTTCCCTTGTAGCCCTGATCCTTTTCTGTTGCTTTTCCCTATGTGTTCCCTTACAAAAGGTCACCTTAGAATGATTAATAGTTGTGCCATCTTTGGCTTTAACACAGTTGTTTATAAATGGTTTGCATTTCAGTCACCTAGTTTGCTATGAAAGTAATCAATAGAATAAGGCAAAACACTATTTGATGGAATTCATTTTTCATTTCCTAAAAATCTTTATCTATTTTTTTCTCTTATAGATAACTGTAGAAACACGAGACCTAGAAGCAAACCAGGCAGAAATGTTTCAAATCAAAAGTATCCCCTTTGACACAGATTGGAATTATTTCCCATATACGAGTGGTAGCATTGAATTTTAGAAGGAGAAGAAACCTTAGAGATAGGCTAATCCAGATAACATATTAAAAGTGTTGGACTTACAGTCATAAACCTGGGTTTATGTCCTGGCTCTTATGTTTGCTGTGTGACTGGTAAACCTTGCTGTAGAATGAAGGAAAAAATACTTGCACTACCAGCTTCACATAGTGTTGTGAGGATCAAAATTGTCTAACCTACAAGAAAAACCACTCAAGCAAAGCTTTGTGCCAGTAGCACTTTATGGTCTCCTGTATTGAAATGAACCTCGGATATTCCTCATGATCTGAGATGTTCCTTTCTTCTAGGGCCTTATTTTTCATAAGGCTCAATACCAGATTTGATACTTGAACATACTTTTTTTTTGACAAAGCCTTTGCCCAGACCAGTAAGTGTCAAGTGTTTAAGGCTTGATTTGAACTCAGGTCCTCCTGACTCCAGGGCCAGTGTTCTCTCCACTGGGCCATCTAGCTGCCCCAATACCTGAATATTCTAAAGAAGCTATACAAGTACAGAATCCCATTGGTTGATAGATCTTGCTTTGTAACTCAAAAAATGATGCATCAACTAGAAATGGTATGTCAGACATTGTCTCAGGTTGGGCGAAGTGTGGGGTTTCTCCACTAAGTGTTCATAAGATGCTCATAAAATGGTACCTGCTAATGTTAGACAAGAGAGAGTGGTCTGGAGGTACAAAAATAAGTTGGAGGATTTTCCATGTAATTGAGTCACCTTCATGCTTGGTTTGATCACGATAACAAGGAAAAGCAAGGGTGGAGGGCCTCTAGCTAGCTTACAGTGATTGAACAAGTGAATTTACAATCCTCAGTTCACAGCTCTGGGACTTATTATACAGAACTTCTAATCACTATTCCTATGGAATCATATCGAGCTGATTAATACTGATTGGAATAGAGTAGGGGTCCAAATGAATTAGTTCTCACAATATTACAGACACAAGAACCATGATTATTTCTACATAAGAAGAAATCAAGTCCTACTGAAGAGATATGCCCAAGTTCATAAACCTAGCCGATGGTGGATCTGGGATTAAAACCTAGACCTTTTGAATCACATTCTAGTGCTATTTCTCTTTATCACTGCTTCTATCTTTGTCTCCCTATCAAGACTATAAGACTATTGGGAGTAGGGAGAATGCCATATACTTCTTTCTATATTCCTGATATCATTGAACACAAATCGGAAATATATTCTAGCAAAAGAGATCTGGGTTTGAATCTTGCTTCAGGCATGTGCTAGCTATGTGACTTTGGGCAAGTCATTAAGCTTAGTTTCTTTATCTGCAAAATGGCTATAACAATACTATTTGTCTAACATGGTAGTTGTGAGGCACTTTCTAAACCCTTTCCAAACAGAAAAAAAATACATCTGAGCTCCTGTAATTTTGCTTTTATTTGGATTTCTAGTATTTAGCATAGTGCTTGGCATATACTACGTACTTAATGAATGCTTATGGACTAGATCTGTAGAAAGAGTGCCACTTATTAAATGCTCAATAAATACTTTTAAAATTTAGCTGACTCATTTGATTTTGGACAATCATTTTCCTGGTTCACTGAAGGCCTGACATGACGTGGACCATAAGATGTCATATCCCAAGATGTCATAGCTTTTGCAATCTATTATTTCCAATATTTCTAGTTACTCACTCCTCTCCCATATTTATCATTTGTGCCTTGAAGACAGCAGTGAGTTTAAAAAAGGGTAACAGAGAAGCAAAGCTTCTTTCCATGTCAGTTTGATGAGGAATTGCCATAAAAAAAGGAGGTACACGTTCAAGATATCCTTAGAGATTGTTATGTTTGTTAGAGTCCGAGGCTATCACAGACCACGTTAGCCTCCACTGAGGTTTTCTTTTTAAATCAGAAGCATCAATATGTCAAAATGCAGTAGTTTGTGTTCCAGACATTCAAACACAAGGGAGGAATCAAAAAAAGAAAAATCAAACGCAGACAGCTTAATTTCTTTTTTTTTCCTCCTTTTTTATGTTTGTGCAGCTTGGAATGGCATTCTTTGAGGCTTTTTAACTAAAGGTCAAAGGGTGAGATGAAAACAAGGTTTTGATGCGTAGTACACTGACAATTCCATCTATAAGTTTCTGTAACAAAGCTTATGTATAACTGTAAACAAATTATACTTCTCAGAATAAGGGAAATAAAATTTCATGAGTCATTTCCTCTAAGGCGGGTTGAGAAAGGTTTTGACACAATGGATCAGTTTTATATAAGAATGCAGAAAGTTCCTTGCTGTGGCAAACCACAGTCCATTTAGCTCAGTATTCTGGCCTAGGCAGGGATACCAGGGAAGTATTGGGATGGGGCATGTTTGCCTGCCAACAACCTCAAAAATTTAGATGTGTGCCACAGACTAAATGATTAGCTGGTCCTTATATATCTTCTGCCTCCGTACATTCACACGAGATGTCCTCCATTCCTGGAATTCACTCCTTTCTATTCTGTCTCTCAGAGTCCTTCTCTTCTTTAAATTTCTGCTCCTGTACTAACATGACGCATTCCCTGATCTTCCCAGGCATTATTGTTCTCTTTGCTCAAATTTTGTGCATTCGCTTATGTATTTGTGTAGCCACTCCACTCACCCTTGGTACCTTTCATAAAGTTTCTCCAGGTTCTAGGCACTTTGTGAGTCAGAACCTTTTCTGCACTAAAACTCATGAGCCCCTACTAATATGTTTGTTTTTAACAGTGAAATCCTTTATTCAAGGCAAAGGCATTTGATGAAATAGTGTAGTAAATGATCAATTACAGAAAATCCTAACCCTTCTACAACCCTAGAACTCACTCTCCAAAAAATACAGACACCCTCATTGGGAAGAGTCGACCTGCAGAGGGAAGACATGTGAGATATACACAGTTTGGGAAACACATGGCTAGGGAATCTGTGGGGAGGAACACGTATGCATGGAGCATGTATAATGAGAGGAAATGCATGGAGGGGGCTACTCATGTCTCAAATGTTTGAGAGTTGTTCGTGTCTTTCAGAGATGTCATTATACTGTTCTCTGTTGGAAATATTCTTCCCTCGACTCCTTACTGGGTGCCATGTTCCCCCTGCTCCAACGTCATTTTAGCTACCCACTAATCTTCAGAATTATTTAATAGTCTTTTGAAAAGTTACCTAGTGGGGGATACTGTGGTTAATAGGCCTCTGTCCTGTCAGAGAGAGCTATAGCACTTTTAGCCAGATAACTGATTCTTTCACTGGACCTCAGCTGTACTCTTTGGCTGAGGGACTATCTTCATAGCCACCTACTATTCTATCCACCCTCCACTTAGAGATGTTGTGGTTAGTAAGTCTTTCCTTTGTAAGAGAGGGCTCCAGAGCTGTAAACCAATGACTGTAAACCAGTCCCCTTCAGTCAAGCTGCACCACAGAAAGTAGCAGATTGTATCTACTCTTCAAAATTCTTTTTCCTCTATTTTAACTGACTCACTCAATTCATTCAACTCTTATCTGACTTGTGACCAGAAATCCATTCTTATCATGAAAACATTCCAAGGGCTCTACTTCCTCAAACAGAAAAAAGGAGCAGAGTATAATGATAGAGAAATTATTTTTTATCTTTTTCCATTATGTTCTTCTGTTCTACAAAAATAAAAGGGATGGATTGGTCAGGAGAAGACTGGAAAGGCTGACTTTTGTTTCACTTCCCCAAGCAGCAAATCACAATCTGATCTGTCTCTTATCTCTCTACTGGTCTCTCCATTTGTATTGTGTCCTCCTAAAAGGACTAAACTGCTTGTGGGCAGAGATCATTTCTTTCTTTTCTTTGTGTCCTATCACCTAGCACAATACTTTACCTTGGTAGTCAGTTAATGAATGCTTAGTGAATTGAATTTTGTGGCAACAAGATCCAAACATTAACTACTTATCCAGTAAAGTTATGTTGCTTAATAGTATAGTAGCAGACACAAAAAACGAAATGAAGCTGTTCGGTAATGACCTCTTTTCAATTTTGACAATGTTTGCTTGTCTCCAACTTTGATGGATCTGTACCATTATCCAAGAGTTTTCAAAGGTCAATAAAAATGACTTTACAATCACAACTATCAGTTCTTTCAGTACTCTGAGGTGAATGCCTTGTGACATCCCACTGAGGACAACTAGGTTCATTGTTACCATCTCATTTTTGGGGGTTTTAAGTCTGCCAACTCTTTTTGTTCTATTATGCCTAGTCCAAAGAAAACAAACACAACAGGAGTGGTAAAGTTCTCTATTCTGGCTGTTGTACATTATCATTGTGCAATCTACCTTAAGTAGAGATCCTGTGCCATCTTTGTTTTTACACTGAAAGTGAATTCAATTCAATTCACCTACTATGTATAAGGTCACCGTGTAGCTTCTGTGTATACAAATGAAGAACACTCCATGGACTTTTCCTTACTTAAACTTGAGGATTATGTCCCAGAGGGTGGTAAATGCCCTCAGCTTTATCATTAGTATCGAATCGAAACAAAGTGGACAAAAACTTTCAGTACAATGAGAATGAAGCAAACATGAAGGGAACGATGACTACCTGCTTTCCATGACTTAACTCTCAATTCTCAGCAGTAGTTCATTATTGGGTCCATATCCCTGTCCCCTTTCTTTGCCAAGAAGAATGATCTCTGCAGTGGAAAAAACAGAATAAAAATTATAGGGATCAAGTCTCAAGACAAGCAAGGAAACTAGAAGAACATCAAATCCCAGGTAAGAAAACTCCCTCTATCAAGGAATTTATAGTGTGAGTTACCTAGAACAATGGGGGATTAATTAATTGATCAGAATCAGAAAGCCAGTGCATAAGAATCAGGAAAGGAAGCCAGATTTTCTTGCCTTTGATACCAGCTTCTACACACTTTGATAAGCTGCTTCTCTTCAGAGATTCATAGGAAATGGAAGCAAAGATTTCACCCTTTATTTGATCCTACTTTTTCCTTCTCAGCATAGTTAAAGAAAGACAAAACACCCTCCTTTTTTGTTATCCTTAGCTTCCCTCATCAGCCTCAGTTATTTAAAAGCTTTAGTCTTCCTAAATTAATTATTTCTGTAGGACCATGTTGTGTTCTTATAGTTATTCTCTTTTATCTGGCCTTGCTTCCATCTTCTGTACATTTTTTAAAAAATCTAAGTAAGTTCCTTGTTCATCTACACTGGTCTCTTCAAACAAATTTTATTTTTCTTCCTCACCAGAATTGTTTTCTTTCTAGTAGAAGGGAGGATATTGTCTTGTTACTAAAAAAATTCAAATGCATTTATTATTTTTAAAAAGATAAGCACTTTCTTGAAATTTACAGCATATCAATCATCTGTGACTGTTCCTGTCTCACCCTTGCACTCCAGCAGAAATACTACAAAGAATCTTGCTTCAAGGTATTAAAATGTAACATTGAAGAAAAGAAATTAAAATGCCCTCATATGTTCTTTATTTCAGAGTAGATGGAAATTTCATATCAGTAGATGCTGATACACTACTGAACTAATGCCAACCAAAGGCCAATTTGATTCAAGGATAACCCCAGGAGACAATGCCCTGATGTAGGAACAGCTTGTAGCTCCAAACCAGGGTGATCTAAGACGTAGGAAATGAGTCACAGAAGTCTGGCCTGGTCTTATTTCCATAGGGTTGATTCTAGACTCATCAGTTTAGATTAGTGAGGCGTTACAAGGTTTCAGATTCAATCTTCTACAACATCCTCATATTGATGTCAAAATACAACTTGTTCAGGTCCTAAAAGCACATAGGATTTAGGTTTGGAAAGGATCTTAGGAGTCCTTTAGCCCAATTCATTTTATAGATGTGAAAGGGTATGCAGGTACCCTGTCATGTGAAGAGTTGATGTGGTATAGGTAAAAGAACATTGGCTTTGTGTTTGTAGTTCACGTTCTTGGGTGTTGCCTCAGACAAACTGAGACCTGGGAAAGATCTTAAAGGCCAAGGTCTCCCACTGCATCCAGGGCCATTGCCAGTTGTCCTGACTTACGTCTTGCCTCTGGACTCCAATAACTCTGCAGGTGAGAGTGAGGCTGATGACTTCGCAGAGCCCTGACTCACTTAAATCCAATTCACCCTCATGATATCATTGGTCTTCTATAAGAACGAAGAACAAACAGCAGACAACTATAGTCACGTTCAGCTTTACTTTCCTCATCTGGAAAACAACAGCGTTAGACTGGATGGTCATTGAGGTCTCATCCATCTGTAGACCTATGATCCTATGATGAACACTACTTTTAAAACATTCTGTCTTGCCTGTTCCTACTCTTAAGTCACTGTAAATGTCATCCATGAGGCTGAGATTGTCTTCTTCCTCACATTTGACCTCTTAATTGAGGAACTTCCAAGATTACCTGTCTGTGATCACACCAATCATTCTAGAAACACTTTGGTCCTTGAGTGCAACTGTAATTAGCTATATTTATCTCAATAGTTATTTATTGTTTGTCTTCTACTAGTCTCCTTCTTAGTTGGCAAGCTCCTTGGGCAAGGGGAGAAGGAAAGGAGAGTCAGTTTTCAACTTTCTTTGTTTTTTTTTTTTTTTGGAGTGGGGAAGGCAGAGCAATTGGGGTCAAGTGACTTGCCCAAGGTCACAGGGCCAGTAAGTGTTAAGTGTCTGAGGGCGGATTTGAACTCAGGTCCTCCTGACTCAAGGGCCGGTGCTGTATTCACTGTGCCACCTAGCTGCTCCAGTTTTCAACTTTCTTTAACTAGCTATAGCACAAATCCACTACTGTGTCAGTCAGTTGCTTAAAAAAAAACCCACAAAAATTCTACCATGTGCCAGTTACTTGGCTAAGTCCTTGGGATGCAAAGATAGGTAAAAGACAGTTCCCTGCCTTTAAGGAGGTCATGGTCTAATGGGGAGGGGAGCTTAAACAGCTATGTAAAAACATAGATTATGCTGTGTTCTATCCTGTAGAAGAGATGATTTCAAAATAATCAAGAAAGGGAAGGCATAAGGGGGAATCAGGAAAAGCTCTCTGTATGTAAAAGGTAGGATTTTAACTGGGACTTGAAGGAAACCAGTGAAGCAGAGATGAAGCAGGAGAGTATTCCAGGCATGAAGGATAGCTAATGAAAATGCTCAGAGTCAGAAGAGAAAGTGTCTTGTTCAAGGAAGAGTAAGACTAGTGTCACTGGATCACAGAGTATGTGGGGAGGGGACTGGAAAATTTTAGGCACAAGACAGGTTGTGAAGAGTTTTGATTGCCAAAGTCAGAGGATTTTCTATTTGATCCTTGAGGTGATAGGGATCCACTAGAATTTATTGAATGGGGAGGGGGAAGGAATGGAATATGGTCCAATCTGAGCTGGGTGAAAGTGACTGTAGTGACCTGAGGCAAAGAGCTCTACCAGGAGCCTATTGCAATAGTTTAGGTTGAGTGATGAGGACCTGTACCAGGATGGTGGTAGCATCAAAGGAGAGAAGAGAGTATATGAAAGATGTTATCAAGGTAAAATTGACAGGCTTTTGAACACATTGAATAGGAGGGATGAGAAAGCGTGTGTAGTTATGGATGACACCTAGGTGATGAGGAAACTATGGAAGAGGGAGGGTTTTGGGTAAAAGGTGATGATTTCAGTTTTGGACATGTTGAGTTTAAGATGTCTATAGGACATTCAATCTGAGATGTTCAGTAGTGAGTTGGAGATATATGTACTTATACACTAGATACAGCCTGATTCTGAAGTTGTGAACCACATAAAATTATTTGGTTCAGGATTAGTGTGGTTAATTACAGTATTCCTTATTTTTCTTATGAGTTGAAAAGAGGGGCATGCTTAGGTTTGTATTTGGTACTCACAGAAAACTTTGGGATATAGCATCAGCGATAGAGCAGTAGAAATGACCTTAGAAGTCCTTCCTCTTCCCTTCCTACAGAATGAGGAAAAGAAGATCTTGTCCAATCATTTTTAGTTGTGTCTGACTTAATGACCCCATTTTGGGATTTTCTTTGCAAAGATACTGGAGGGGTTTCCCAATTTCTTCTTTGACTGATTTTATAGGTAAGGAAACTGAGGCAAACAGGGTTAAATGACTTGCCTAGGGTCACACAGCTAGTAAGTATCTGAGGCTAGATTGAACTGGAACATAAGTCTTTCTGAGTCCAAGCTCAGTGCAAAATCACTTGCTCAAGGTCATTCATGTTTCAAGTCAAAGATCCAGGATTCTTAGCCAGGTCTGTGGACTCCAAATTCATCCTTTTTTCCAACGGATTTGGAGTTAACAGATCTGATTTTTAATACCACCTCTCCTATTTATTATTCATGTATTCTTGGTTAAGTCACTCATTATCTCTGGGCCTTAGTTTCCTCATTTGAAAAGTGACAGGGGTTGAAGTAAATTACCAGATGACCTTCTGAGTTCCTTTCAGTTCTAAATTTTAAACCGACAAAACTCTTCAGCTAGACTTTTTGAACATGTCACATATTTTGAATATATGATTATTTGAACCTTTTCCTTATTTTATTTGTACCTTCCTGTTTGGAGAATGTGGTGACTGTTTATTTATTTTTTAAATGTCATGAAAGTCTTGTGGATCTGTTGTTGATTTAAAGCAAGCATTATTAAATGTTGTTTTGTTAATTCTACTTTCTAGGAAAAAATCAGGATGTCAGTATTTGTAAATATGAATGGAACAGAGAGCTTTTTTAGCTCTATTTTAAGATCCCATATTGATGTGATAACAAGCTGTGGAAATAAAACTTATAGGCTAGGCTGGCTTGAGGCAAAATTGTGAAGTGACTGAAGTTGCCTGTGGGGTCCTCCCACCTTTCCTGATTCCCTTTCTAGCCCTCTGGTCCTGTCTGTCTGGCAACAGTGAATCTCATTTGTGCTGATTCTTGCTAAGGTGTTAAGTGATGAGGGTTTTAGGTATGAACTTAGATATTCACATTGAATGAGAGGACTCAACTAGATGGAAATACCTTCAAGACTCAAAGGAATTAAACTTGAATGATCAAATAACATATAATGGGGTCAATACTGTATTTCGGAGTATAGACCTTGCCACAGAAGTCTCAAGCTATAAGGCCAACCCTCTTTTTCATCTATGGATCCACAGATAGAATAACAACAGTGTGGGCTATCTCAAAAATATTTTTAATCCTGGCAGTTTCCCTCATAAAATAGCATACACCTGGACTAGGTTCCTCTAATATCTATTCAGTTGTACTGAAAGTATTGAGGAGTCCCATATTATTAATCTCATGGTTATAGAATTATCAATTGTTCTTACAGAATCAGAGAATTTAATATTGGAAGGAACTTCAATGACCCTCTAGCCCAATCCATGTCCAAAAGGAATTCCTGACAAATGCATTCTTATCAGTTTTTGATGGGTGCACTTCATCCCTGGCTAGGAGCCTAGAATTCCTTGTGTTTCAAGAGATGCTCAAGAAATCCAAATCCATTTCTCAGACACCACCTGCTTAGCCTAGCTGTTTACTTAGTAAATCTTTTCCCTCTCTGCTATCAAGGAGAGAGTAGTAGTAAGCAAAATAGGATATGTGCCCCTTGGGATCTTCACTTTCTTGCCCAATCCTTGGCAATTCTTTTAAAGTCCCTTCTGGCAGTATCATTTGTATCTCTATCAATCTCCAGTCATCATTTATTTTGATAATTTTGGGGACATTTTCTGGTATGTCTTAGATACATGCCTGGGAAGACAACAGACCTCTCAATTGTTATTGGGTTGACAAATCACTGCCTCAGTACCTCCTGAGCCGTGAATCACCAATTACAACTGGTCCTGACTTCTTTTGATAGCTTCTATAGCTCAATTATATATTTCTTTACAGGATTAGCAGCTCTTTCCTCTTCAGAGGAATCAACTCCATCCTTTTCAGGAATGGTCTCATTTTAAAAAACTTCTAGGCATACAGTTTTTCTTTTTCCCTTCTTCTTCTGTGGGACATTTCCCTCCTCTACTTCAGAGCCTTTTTGTTTTTCAATTGAAGCCCTGCTTCCATGTAAAAAAGGTTTTTTTGATGTTCCAAAATTCCTCTTGGAATATTTTACGGATAATGAAGAGTTGACTGTAGTTTACATTAAGCTTAACTTCCCACAAAATTTAGAAAATAGGATTTTTTTCAGATGAGACAATGAGTGACAGCTGCCTCCTCCAAAATCTGCGAGGCAATGTGGGACTGTGGATACCTCATGTTCACTCTTGTACCTTATTTCTTAGTAGTTCTCAATAAGAATCTTGTACCAGTAGAAGAAAAATCACTTCAGAGCATATGCTGATAATACACTCATCTTCTATATCAGCAAACTACAGACTGAGGGCCAAATTCAGCTCTCTGTCTGTTTTTCTCTGGTATGATCTAAGATGGGTTTTTATATGTTTAATAATTATCATATCAATAATAACAATGTTTTTGTAGTTCAGTAGTTTTGGTCATATCTGACTATTAACGACCCAATTTGGGATTTTATTAGAAAAGATACTGGAATGGTTTGCCATTTCCTTCTCTAGTTCATTTTACAGATTGAGAAACTGAGGCAAACAGGATTAAACGATTTCTCCAGGGCCACATAGCTAGTATCTGAGATCAGATTTGAACTCAGGAAAATAAGTCTTCCTCACTTCAGGCCTGGCACTCTATCCACTGCACCACTCAGCTGCCCCTAATAATATTAGTAACAATAGCTAACATTGATAGAGCACCAACTACATGCCAAACACTGCACTAAGTTCTTTATAAATATTGTATCAATTGCTCTTCACAATAACTCTGGGAGCTAATTGCAATTATTAGCCCCATTTTACAAATGAGGATACTGAGGCAAACTGAGGCTAAGTGACTTGTCCAAGGTCATGCAGCTAGTACATGTCTGAGGCAGGATTTGGACTTCCTGACCCCAGACCCAGCGCTCTATCCACTGTGTCAATTTGCTGCCCTATAATATAACTTTAAAAAAGTAAAACCATGCTTAGCTTGCAGTAGGACAAAAACCGGGTTATGGGCTGGGTCTGGCCCTTTGGCCATAGTTTGCTGAGCCCTTTTCTTTTTCTTTCTTTTTTTTGCTGAACTGTTTTCTTTATAAAGAACAGTATAGAAAATTTTTTTTCCTTCATATTCTCAGAACATTATTTCTTATTATAAATGGGTACAGGAGGGGCAGCTAGGTAGCATAGTGGACAGAGCACTGATCTCAGAGAAAGGAGGATCTGAGTTCAAATCTGGAATCAGACACTGGACACTTTTTAGCTTGTGACCCTGGGCAAGTCACTTAACCCTGATTGCCTATCAAAAAAATAAATAAATGAGTACAGGATCATAGTACCACAGATTTAGGCCTAGGAAGAGCTTTGGAGACAAACAAGTCTAAGCTTCTCATTTTACAGACAAGGAAACTGAAGTCACAAAGTAATTAAGTGCCCAGGATGATCCAACTAATAAGTATCTGAGATAAGATTTGAACTGAGGTCTTCCTGACTCCCAGTCTAGTCCTCTATCCACAACACCATGCTGCCTCTCAAAATATAAGAGAAGAATACTTAGAAATCATCCTATACCCACCTGTCCTCATGTTCTGTATAAAGAAACTGAAATTATATAGAAGTGAAGCAACTTCAGGTCCCACAACTAAGTTATAGGCAGATCTCTTGACTATTGTCACTGCTCTTTCTATACCTCTCACTTAGCCTAAGGATATTGTAGGATGAAGGCTACTTAGCTGCCATATTGCTGTCACGTATGCTTTTCCTAGGGTTTTCAAGTGAATATAATTTTTTCTGACTTTTCAAGCATATGACACTGAAGAATAATATACTTGGTTTGAAAAAAAATCTGTCTTTACTTACCCCTAGGTTAAAAATGCCATGTGCCTTTAAATTGGGTTTTCTATCACCATCCAATTAATATTTAAGAAATAACCACATGGGCTAGGCACTGGAGAGAAAACACAGAAGGTGCAATCTACTTGACTTATAGATTCTGCATACTAAGTAGTCTCTATTAACATTGGTGTGACATTCTCTTACTCGGGACTCAGAGACTTATTAGCAAGGGGAATACAAGCCCCTTCTTGGAGCAGAGAATGGTATTTCATCAAATCAGGCAAAGAATTAGGATGTGAGATGTGTGTGTGTGTGTGTGTGTGTGTGTGTGTGTGTGTGTATAGGGGTGAGAATCAATTTCCAATTATTCTGGAAGGCTCTGCTCAAGTAACTGTGCTAAAGTAAAGCCCATTGAAAAAAGAATGGAGACTGACTGCTTGATGAATAGTCACAGAGAGCATGCTAGCTCACAAAGAGGCAACTCAGCCTGCTGTAGTTGTTAATAGTGAGAATGCCTTGGCTCTGCTCGGTTTAACCTTGAGATGAACATGATACTGAGCTTTCCAATAAGCAGAGCCAGTCTGGTTATTCTGTATTGCAAACTCAGGAGAGGCATGGTGCAATGATGATATTTAACAATTCTAGTTTGGTGCTTTCCTTTCAAATTGTCTGGTCAGTGTAGAATCCAGTTTACAGGTATTTCCTTCTCAGATTAGCCACCAGATTATAATAGTTTTTAAATAGTTCTTTGGGCTTTTCAGAGCCCTATGATTTTTTAAAAATTTGTCTTATTTTTCAGTTAAACTTTTATTGTTTTCCTTACCACTCCTTCAATTTAAAATTAAAAAAAAAAAACCTTTTAAATAAGCATAATTAAACAAAAACAAATTCCCCACATAACTGACATTTAAAAAATCTACTTCTTATTCTGCACCCTGTCTCTATCACCTCCCTCTCAGGAGGAAAGCAGCATGCTTTGTCATCAGTCCTCAGGAATCATGGTTGGTCATTGCATAGATGTGAATTCTTATAGCATACATTTTTTAAAACAGATTGACATTATTGCATAAATTATTCTCATGATTCTGATCACTTCACTTTGCATCAGTTGAAAGAAGTCTTCCAAGGTCTCTCTGAATGAACTCTTGTCATTTCTTACAATGCAATAATATGATAAATACATTCATATACTACCACTTGGTGTTGTCATCTTTGTCAATTTGAGTACTGTGAGAGAGAACCTCAGAGCTGCTTTCATTTGAATTTCTCTATTTATTAGTCATTCACAACACTTTTTCACGTGGCTATTGGTATCTGTCTTCCTTTGAAAACTATTTATGTTGTTTGACCATTGATCATTTAGAGAATGATACAGAACACTTTCAATCAATCAATCAAACATTTAATAAGTGATTACCACATTCTAGGAACTGAATATATAAAGAAAAAAAATTAAGCTCCCTCAGGGAATGTACATTCTATTTTCTTAATGCACTTTATATGCTTTACCTCATTTGAGCCCTATAACAGCTATTCTATAGGTATTATTGTATTGATGAGGAAACAAACTCCAAAGTGACTTACCTCTGGTCACACAACCAGCAAGGATTAGGGGAGAGATTTGAACTCAGTTTTTCCTTGCAGGTCCAGAACTTTATCAACTATATAGCAAACTTATTTTGCAGTGTAGAGAGAAGGGGTCAGGTTCACCAACTCAGGTTTGCAGAGCTAGCCTGAAAACCCAATCTTGAAATCCACCTTCATTTATAAGCTAGGCGTTCATGATTGTGAGGTTATATGCCTTCAGTAATGCTGCCATTAGTGAGGTGACTTGTGAGATTAAAAAAATATTTTCATGATACTTCTCATCTTATAAGTAGGATGACTGTAAAACTGAGGGATCACTGATGAATCTGAGATGGTGCCACTGTAGGCCATGTGGCCAAAGTTCAAACTTATAAGAATGAATAGGAAGTGTTAACATCACTTTAAAATAAGTTATTAATGATCCCTCTCTCCCCAATCCCTTCTTAGATTGTGGAGTGTAGTTGAAGGTTTTCATACTTTACTTTTGTAATAATTGAACAGCACTAGTTGCAAGATGGGTAGGGGCATCATTCCCCACTGAGAAGCCCCATGTTCTGGGCTTATTAGAGGACTAATTTCAGTCCAGGATGAACCTGGTCTCTAAAGAGAAGGGTCAGGTTTTTTTCTTGTATTCTTTTGCTCCTAACCCCAGAGTTCTATATACAGTAACTTAAAGCTTAGATTTGACTCAAGTCTAAGATCTCCACAAAAGGCAATAAAAAAGTAGTCAATATTCCCTCTAGGTCAGATATAGGACAGCTATCTATTTTCTACACACAGAAAAAATCCATAAAACAGAAAAGATTCATAGGTGTACATTGGCAAAGACTTAAAACGTGAAATGGTAACCCATAATTCTTACTATATTCTGTTGATGCTTAAAACATAAAACATTTTATGGTACTGCTAAACAGACATTTTACCTTCTCCTCAGCCAAACACTTTCTGAAGAACTCCTTTAAGGCTTATTTCTTCTAACAGGCCAGAGCTTGTGTTCAGGCCAGTCAATTAGAAGTTATTAAGTGCCAATTATGTGTCAATCGTTGTGTTAAGCCCTGGAAATACAAATACAAGTAGAAAGAAGATGGTCCTTGCTCTCAAGGAGCTTATGTTCTAATGGAGAAGAAAACCCATAAAAGGAAGCTAAAAGGAGACCAGAGGAGGAAATGGGAGGTTAAAGTTGCCCAGCCTTGGGGTAGGATGGAAGGAGTCCAGAAGGTAGCCTAGAGAAGAATGAGTCATGGTGGACTTGGGCCTCCTCCTTAAACGGAAGTTCTAGAAAGTTATTCAATCAGAGATTTCAGGAGACTATTTCCAACATCTGAATTCCATGAGGTTTCAGGATGAAGAGCTGGGGCATGATAGAGGAGGTCTGGAGTACATCCTGAAGAAAGTGGTGACCTTTTCTAAGAAGGAAGTAGTTATAGAAGATCACTCCAGTTGTCAGTCAGTTCCAATCTCAAACTCATGAAGTTGCCTCATGATCAAATTTGGATTCTCTAAGGTTAGAAATGTGGGTAGCTAGGTGGCACAGTGGATAAAGTGCTAGGTTTGGAGTCAGGAAGACTCATCTTCCTGAGTTCAAATCAAGTCTCTTACCAGCTATGTGACCCTGGGAAAATTGCTTAACTCTATTTGTCTCAGTTTCTTCATCTGTAAAATGAGCTAGAGAAGGAAATGGCAAACCACTCCTGTATCTTTGCCAAGAAAACCCCAAATGTGGTCACGAAGAGTCAGATGGAACTGAAAATAACAAAACAATGAGGACAAAGTCTAGAAATGTCCACCTTAGCACTGATGTTTACATCAGTACATAAATCCTGATACAATACATAAGTAGAAGAGGCAGGAATGGACTCAAGGTCTAGGCTCAGGATTGCCTAGGCGACACATTGCAGCCATTAGTGAGCAACCACCATAGTTGTCAGAGGTCTCTTTTTCCTTCCCCATTGTAGGTTGTCCTAGAAAAATTTCCATGCTACATGTTCAGGAGAAAAGAAGAAGAGAGTGAAAGTGGGAGTTGTTTCTCTCTTCAAGTGTACTGAGTAAGTGGATTTCCTAGTTCATAGGTCAATAATTCTTAATGCACTGCCCTCTCCTTGCTAGTATCACAGGGATCTAGGGATTGCTGAGTCCTTGTAAAGTCTTTCAGCATTGAACAGGTATGCCCCTGAAAGCGGCTAGGGGATGTAGGAGGAACTCCTCTCAGATTTACTCTCTTTTTTTTTTTTTTTTTTTTTAAGAAATAGCTATGTGAGACATTTTTGTATGGGAATGCACATGAGATTTATAATAGATATACATAATTAAAGTCATATCCCTGGGGGTTATAAATAGGAAGCATTAAGCTACTCAGAAGAAAACAAAATTATTTTGGTATTCAAGGTTTGTTTGAATTGGAATTAACCAGTTTTGCTTGAACTTTTATGTTGACATAGCTTTCTGGGCTTCTTCTGTCAGTGGATTGCTAAAGTGGATACTGAGGTTGACTTCAGTAGTTCCAGAATTTGTGATTTTGACAGAGAAATTGCTCCTTAGACCATCATGGATGATGGAAAGGCCTCTACCCCTTGGTAGGTGGTTTTCATGTGTTCCTCTAGTTGAAAAAAATTCCTTGCCCTTCAGGTAACCTGATAACGAGTCTTCTCAAATTTAGCTAGTCTGATAAGTCCATCGACAAGTATTTATTAAGCACTTATCACATATCAATCCAGTAGTGACCTATTTCTGAGCCCTTTTTCAGCTTGGTATGACCTTCTTGAGTTTGCTGCTCAATGGCTTAGCTTTTGAGAACCCAGAGACATCTCCAAGTTAAGAGGAACCACCAAGGTAGGATGTTAGTGGCGATTTAGAGGCAGATAGTGGTGCAATGGATAGAGCATCCGGCTCTGGAGTCAGGAAGACCTGAGTTCAAAAATGGCCTTTGGCACTTACTAGCTTTGTAACCCATGACAAGTTACTTAACCTCTGTCTGCCTCAGCTTCTTCAACTGTAAGATGGGGATAATAATGGTACCCATCTCCCAGAGTTGTTGTGAGGGTCCATGAGATAATATAAAATGCTTACCATAGTTTCTGGCACATGGTAGACACTTAAATGCCTGTTTAAATTATATTGGTTAAGATTTCATATCTGCTCTCAAAGAGTTCCCATCTGAAATGGTATGTTAGGACATTTCTTCTTTCCCACCCCTAGGCATTTCCTATCTGAAATAGAAACCTAGAAGAGCTCAGAAGACTATGATTCAGACATCTTGCATGGGACCAAATCTGAGTTAGAAGCTTTTCATTGTAGCTTGGGGGGGGGGAGGGGAACTATTTTCATGTAAAACATTTTGGAGTCGGCATCTCTTTGGGCTCCATTCTTTAAACAGGGTTACCTTCTTGGCATATTAACTCTTTCAGGTTGCCCCTTTAGCATTCCAATTTGGAAGAATAAATATGCCTCATTACATACCTAATTTACTTTTGAACAGGAGCTTGGATTTCTCTGCCACAGACCTCACTGCTTATAATAAACTGTATAAACATTCTGCCTCCTTTCCATTGTATGCTCTTGCAAGCCTAGATGAATGGTTCTCAATGTGTGGTCCAGAGATCACTGGTGGGTCCTTGAGACCCTTTCAAGGAATCTTTTCATCGTAATACTAAATAGAGTAAATATTGATAGAAGCCACATAAACAAAAGCTCTTTGGAGTTCCTCAGTAATTTTTAAGACTATAAAGAAACCAAAAAAATTGAGAACCATGAGTCTAGGCAATAATCCGACTTACGGTTATTTACCTAATAATTATCAAATAGCTCTGCGGTTTGGGTTTTCTTAATTTCTGAGTCTAAAATCTTTTGTTTTTCTATATAGATGAGGGGAGAAAAAGCAGAGACAGGCCCAAGCCCAGGGGCAAGGTCACTGTTCCAAGCCCTTTCTTAGTTCTATTCCTGGTTTCTTCATGGGCAGTTATAGCCAATTAAAAACTGAAAAGTGCTTTGCAGTCCCCTTGACATCTATACAAAGCAATACAAGCAGTGTTGGACTTGGTATCAGAAAGATGTAGGTATGAATTTCACCCTCAGATACTTACTTAACTATATAATGTTGAGTAAATTGCTTACCCTCCCTGTACCTCAATTTCCCAATCTGTAAAATAGAGTTAATGATAACACCTATATCACAGGATGCCAGTGAGACAATAGATACAAAGCTTTGTAAATCCTAAAAAGCTATTCAAATGTGAGCAATTACTCTCATTTGGTCAGTATCACCTTTACTTTGGATCTTCTCCCATCTTGTCTGTGTTCCAGACATTTTTAGTCTGTTCGCCTCCAAATTAAATTCCCTTTTAGTACTTCTAGTTTCATGACTTACCTTTCCTTTTAATATCTTATAATCCATTTTAGACATTTTAGGCCAATTGCTTTGCTGTCACTGGCAAGTCCTAAATCAAGTCCCCTTTTCCCAAGTCAGCCCTATAACATACCTCCAATAAATGTGTTACTTCCCCCAGGAGCATTTCCATTTTCAAAGACGATAGAAGCATGATGTGACAAGCCCAAGCCAGGAACCAGGACATGGGTTGCTGAGCAGAGGGGCCAGAGGCAGAAAGCAGTGTCTGAAATAGAAACAGGGCCAGTACCAAGATCAAGAACAGAGTCCAAGGGAGTGAGAAAAGGAGAGAGTGTTTGTGGTCAGCATGCAGGGCATCAATACTAAAGGGTATATATAGATTCTACACAGTTTCCTCAATTTGTTACACTCAGCATTTTTCTGATTCCAATGTTTTAGGCTTAGTTATATGAGACTGGTCCTATCTCCGGCTCCTTCTAGATCAAGGGTTTTTAAGTGTTTTTTTGTGTGTCATGAAGTTCTTTGAAAATCTTGTGAAGCTTATGGATCCCTTCTCAGAATAATGTTTTTGAACCCAGAAAATAGATAGGATTAAACATAACTGGGGCAGCAAAGTGGTACAATGAATAAAGCACTGGCCTTGGAGTCAGGAGGGCCTGAGTTCAAATCCAGACTCAGACACTCAACACACTGTGTGACCTTGGGTAAGTCACTTAACCCCAATTTGCCTTGCCTTCAGCCCTCCAAAAAAAACCAAAACAAAACATAATAGCGTTTTAAAGATTTTGAAGTATAGAGATAATATGTATGTAATATATTATATACATATTATCCCTATTGGTCCTCGCAACAGCCTGGCAAGGTGGCTGCTATTATTATCCTAATTTTCAAGATGAGGATACCTGATAGAAGTTAAATTACTTGTCCAGGATCATACAGTTATTATGATATTGAGATGGGATGTGAACTCAGGTCTTCCTGTCTCCATGTCCAGCACTGTATGAATATGAATTTCACAACTTAGTTTCCTAGAAACCAAACATACAGAGGAATCTAATATATTTATCAAAATACATTTTTTAAAATGGGGTCAGCTAGGTGATACAGTGGATTAGAGCACCAGCCCTGGAGTTAGGAGGACCTGAATACAAATTTGGCCTCAAACACTTATTAACTGTGTGACCCTGGGCAAGTCACATAACCTTGATTGCCTCCAAAAACCACCACCACCACCATCACCACCACCACAACAACAAACAAATTCACAGACTCCAGGTTAAGAACCCTAACTCTAAACTAACTGTGGTCTTCCCAATTGCAGTTGACATACTTCTCCATGACTATGGCTGTCTCTTAAGTGGTGATAGGCAATAAGTTAGTAGAAGAGAAAGCCCTTTGTAAACTGTGAAGTTATATAAATGGGAGCTATAATAATTTTCAAATTAATATCTGTCAAAGTCCTACTCTACTGATTCATGATAGTGCGGAGGTGACCTTAGGCTCTCAAGGGCCTTGCCAGCAGAGCTTGGTCTCTGGTAGGTGTTAATAAGCTAGGAAGCCTAAAATTATGGAGCCAGTGATAAGTCTTTTCATCTGTTGTCTGATAATCAGCCTTTCTAAACTCAGAATTTCACCACCATGTTGGCCTTAGGCTGGGAAATTTTTGGCCATATAGACATTAAAAAAAAAAAATCTACTAACGGGTCCCTTGATGCTTTTTATATATAGTTTTCCATATTTTCTCTCTGTGTGTTTGCTTTTTTCCTAGGCTGGGAGTGCTGGACTGTATTCCCACTTCTTAATATCCCTAGGTCCTACAAAAATAAACTGAAAGGCCATCTCTTCCATGAAGCCTTTACTGATACTCCCTGATGATGGAACCCCTTCTCCTCATTACTTTTTATAAATTTTTTATTTACTCTTCTTGAGGGCAGGCACTAGATAATTTTTTTTCTTTGTATTCACAGCACCTAACATAGTATATAGTAGATGGTCTTATAGGTGATTCGTATGTTTGGTTGCTAAGATATACAAGGGGATAGGGGCAGCTATGTGGCACAGTGGATAGAGTACCAGGTCTGGAGTCAGGAGGACTCAACTTCCCAAGTTCAAATTTGGCCTCAAACAATTACTAGCTGTGTGACCCTGGGCAAGTCACTTAACTCTGTTTGCCTCAGTTCCTCATGTGTAAAATAAGCTGAAGAGTGAAATGCCAAACCACTTTAGTATGTCTGCCAAGAAAACCCCAAAATGGGTCATGAGGGGTTGGAAATGACTGAACCAGAAGAACAAGAAGGGGACATAGGTAGAAGTGCTCACACTGAAAAAAAAAACCCACATATCTTGGGCAATTTCTTAACCCTTCTGGGCTTCATTTTCTCCCCTTTTAAAAGGAGATGACTAGAATAGATGGCTGTGGTCACCTTTCTAGGTATAGATCCATTAGCCTATGAACACCTTCAATATGATCCAATTTAACAAGCATTTGGGGCAGGTAGGTGGCGCAGTGGATAGAGGGCTGGTCCTAAAGTCAGGAAGACCCATCTTCCTGAATTCAAATCCACCTTACATACTTACTAGTTATGTGACCCTGGACAAGTCGCTTCACCCTGTTTGCCTCAGTTTCCTCATCTGTAAAATGAGCTGGAGAAGGAAATGGCAAAACCACTGTGGTATCTTTGCCAAGAAAACCCCAAATGGGGTCACAAAGACTCAGACACAACTAAAAATATCACTGAAATGAACAAGCATTTATTAAACATCTACGAGAGGGAAAAGCACAATGTTAGGCACTAGGAATACAAAAGCAGAATTTAAAACAGTCCCTTCCCTTGAGAAGTTTATATTCTACCTGGTGGTTGAAACAGAAACACATGAGTTGGTACATGATTTGAGGACATAGGGAGCATAAACAAGTCACAAAAATCAGAAAAAGTTTCCTGGAGGATGTAGCATGTGAGCTAAGCCTTGAGGTACTTACATAAGAAGGATAATTATTGCTGTAATTCCATAGCTCCTGCCATGAAACAGAAATCCCCGAATACCAACAGAAGGAGAATAGCCTATATTTTTAATTTTAAATAATTTATCTGCTCAGTCCTTTTTCCTTTGACCTGACAGTAGATTCTCATTTGGTTCATCCAGACGCTACTGCTTCCTTTTTTTTTTCTTTCCTTTAAACTGATAGGGTGAAAATGTCAAGATCAGGCCTCAGTATTAGGAGCAAACTGAAGGTTCAAGAACAGAACAGAATTAATCCCACTGAGGAAAATAATGGCCAAAAGTAGTTGCTCTGACGATGAAAAAACATCTGGCCCCTGCGAAATGTCAGCCCGATGACTCTGAGTAGTATGTCTTACAATTACTTTGGGTTCATTTCATAACCCTGTGCTGCATCCTCTGGTTCTTATGTGGTTGCTGCCTGATCTCTGCCTTGTACAGCATTTCAGGGTCTTCTTGTTAGTACATGTCTAAAGGGGTGCCTTTATAAAGGTCCACAAGCCTGAGTTAAAGCAAGCAGAGGATGATAGAATTTCGGTCACACAGCTCATGCCTTCCTTCTCTCCCCACCAAAATAAGGTAGGGGAAGCAATCAGCTGGGGAGAAAGAAGCCTGGGTGAGAAATCAATGAGTGATGGCCACTGAAGGAAGATATTCCTGGGCAGGTGGTTTTTAGAACAAAGGCCTAGATTTTTAAGCAACGCTGATGCCAAACCTTTCTTGATTTTCCGACTTCTTTAATTCTAGTGCCTTCTCCTCCGTTGATTATGTCCAATTTATCCTGTACGTGTTTTTTTTGTAGATAGATAGTTACTTGCATGTTATCTCTCCCGTTAGACTAGAGAAGAGGCTCCCTTTTGCCTTTCTTTCTATATCCCCATCACTCAGCATAGTAGCATTAATAAATGCTGATTGATGGATTATAGGTGATAATGACTTCTTCCCAGGTTATGTTCTTTTCATTCATGGTGTTGTTATTTGGTGTTTTAGTTGAGTTCAGCTCTTTGCGACCTCATTTGGTGTTTCTTGGTAGAGCTACTGGAGTCGTCTGCCATTTCCTTCTCCAGTTCATTCTATAGATAAGGCAAACAGGGTTAAGTGACTTGCCCACCCAGGGACACACAGCTAGTAAGGATCTGAGGCCAGATTTGAACTTGGGAAGATGAGTCTTTATGATTTCAAGTATGTGCTTAATAAATTGATCAATAATGATTGAATTTGGCTTGATCTCTATTTTTCTCTGTCTCTCTTTTCTCTCTATTCTTCTTCAGGGCTCTGTCTTTTAAATTGTTATCTTGCACACAGGAAAATTTATAAGGCATCAATGCCTTACACATTGTCCAAACCCATGATTTCATAAATTCCTGGAATAGAGACTCCCTCCAGTAATTTCATAAATATTTATTAAGTACTATGCATTTTACAAATATTATCTTATTTGACACTCACAGCGACACTGGGAGGTAGATGCTATTATTGTTCCCATCTTACAGATGAAGAAACTGAGGCAAACAGAGGTTTAGTGATTTGCTCAGAGGCATACAGCCAATAAGTGTCCAAGATCAAATTTGAACTCAGACCCTCTAGATTCCAGACCCAACTTGCCAAAGATCACACGGGTAGCAAGCATCAAATGTACAGTATGGAACACTCTATCCGTGGCACTGCCTAGCAGCCCGATGTAAACTGGCAGATCCTTTGTCCTTTATTGCCTTAGAGAACTGCCCGGGGCACTGAGAGATAAGGTGATTTGCTTTATGTACATACTTGTAGATAGTATATGTCAGCACTAAGACTTAAACCCTGATCTTCCTGACTCCAAAGCTGTCTCAATTTTTTTTTCCCACCCTGTCTCTGGTCTAATCTATGGTAGATAATATTTGATGAATGGAATTGTTTTTTTACAAACTTCTAAGTACACAAAAAAGGAAAGATGTGTGAGTAGGGGCTAAATCTTTGAAGTGTGGGCCTTTACTTGCAAATCAAAAAGGAAAATTGCAGCTTTTCAGCAGGAATGAAAACCCATACTTGTATTCTAGCCATTCTTTCCTGGTGCCTATTACCTTAAGCTTATCTCTCTATTTTTTTTTTTTGGAGGGGGAAAGACAGGGCAAATGGGGCTAAGTGACTTGCCCAAGGTCACATGGCTACTAAGTGTTAAGTGTCTATGGTCAAATTTGAACTCAGGTCCTCCTGACTCCCAGGCTAGTGTTCTATTCACTGTGTCACCTAGCCTCCCCAACACCTCTCTATTCTTTCAAGAGTGCAGGTTGCAGAAGCTATGATGTGCATATGCACCATATGGTGATGGTGCAAAGCCATAAAATAATAATATTTAGTAGATAATATAGTAGGCAATCCAGATAATATGACAATAATTAAGAAATGAAAGAGGCAAACTGATTATAATCCAGGCAGAGGGTTCAGACAGGTTGATGTTAGATTAGAGTCAGAAGGTGCCAGATGTAGAAGGACTGAACAACATCACACATAATGAAATTGACTCTATCTTTAGAGGAATCATCGGGTTTCCAACCTGGCAGTCGTTTCAGATCCAGCTGTTTGTGATCCAGGAGGATCATTGACTGGTTGAAGCAAAGGTCAAAATCAATACCAAAATCAAAGAAAAGTTAAATGAGAACAGACGACATTTGATTGCAGAAGCTCCAATCTAGCATGTTTAAATAAGCTGACTCTGAACTTCCTCTGATAAGAACTTGACCAACATAAAGACATTGGCTATCTCTTTTTTTCTTAAAGAAATTTAACCAATGTAAAAGAGCCAATAAGGAGACTGAAAGAAACAATTGAATCCAGACAACACTGCATCTCCTTGCCAAGTAACATTGCTAGTCAAAGGGCATCATTAATTTAGATTTTTAGCTCATTTGTAAAATAAAGTAGGGGATTATTATTATTGCTACTGTTAGTAACATTCATATAGTACTTTAAGATTTACAAGGTATTTTACATATGGAAGATTCTGAATTGTATTACCTCATAAAATGGCAAAAAGGCAGTTAAGAGGAAAACACAAACTTGCTGGTACCTTTGCATGGGCTCTAATTAAAGCAGAATAAATTAAGAGCATTTTTGGATGAATTAGAGAGAAAACAACACCAAAACCTGAAATGGGAAACTTAATGACATTTCTGGGGTGATTCCTTATTATCAGTGACTATTGTAGAACCACCATATTTGAACTCTGCCAACTGAGTACCCAGTGTTACATCAAAAAATGACCATGAAATTTTAAAAAGATAAAATTGGGAAGACTGATTATATAAAATCAAATAAGTGCCAAAGAAATCCATGCTAAAGGAACATAATTTTAAAAGTATTCAGGTATTGATTTTCATGATTTCTTCAAGAAGGGAAGATTCTAGAAGAATGGTACCATATAATATATGGTATTATTATTATTATTATTATTATTATTATTATTATTATTATTATTATTAATCAAGGAAAAACAGCCAAGAAAAAAAATCAACACCTACCAATCCAGATGTCTACTCATTTTTAGAAAATCTTTTTGAAAATGGTCTATGCAGGCATTGAGAATATCCTTGATGAAAATGCAAGAAGGAAAAAAAGCTATACTTTCTGATTTTCTACAACAGATATCTTCAGAGTCAGAGAGTTGAACAAGAAGTTCAAAGACTTTAAGATTCTGCTTCATCTATTGTTTATAGAATTACTTAAAAATAAACATTTAATGAAGTAGAGCAAAATATAATTTTGAATTTCCTCCTCAGACAAGGTCTCTTCCATCTATATTATGGAAAAATCATACAAGGTTTGTTTCATATTGAACCATGGTAATTTGTTCAATGGTCTACTGAGTAGGAATTTCAAGTGAGTTATAAAATAAAATATTCTCACCTAGGATTTTCACTAGAGTTATGGAGAATGTCTCATACAGATTCTAATGAGAAAAGAATTCCTTATTAGTGGTGAAAGTCTCCAATTGCCAATTTCTCCTGTTTATATAAAACAGTGTATGTGTGTGTGTGTATGTGTGTGTGTGTGAGAGAGAATAGATGTCTGTATTTATCTGCTTCTATCTATCTATCTATCTAACTATCTATACACATATACATAGGTGTGTATATATAGTTATAAAATTCTGGACACCATGAAATCTTCTCAATGAAATAATGTTCCTTCAAAAGAGATCAGCTAAAACATCTACATTACAGAAATAAAGTGGATGAAAAACTTATTCTCCAAATTATTACATAAATACAATTATTTATATACATAAATTATTACATACAAATGTATAACATACGAATATTATTACATACAGCCCATTGAGCTGGTCTCATAGATAGACACTACAGATGGATGATTTTAAAAGAGCCCCAGAATTGAATAGAAGTTATTTGGAGAATTGTAAAGTGCTTTCAATGATCTCAATGTGTGTGATGACATAAAACTTGATCTTTAAATTAGCAATATTCTCCCAATGAAGCTGGATGACTATAGATTATGCATAGAATGCTGGAATCTTAGAAAAATTAAAATCACAATTAACCCAAAGGGTAATGAAAGTCTTTCTATGGTGGGTATAAGCAGTATAAGGAGGGCATAGCAATGATAACTTACAAGTCAAAACTGATCAGAAGATATCATTATAACATGGGGAATGAATGGACCAATAATATAGTGCGGGTAAAGGAGAATAGATTGATGTTACGCTGCATGTGGTATACTGGTTGGTGCTTGTAAAATATTAAAAGAACCAGTGGAAACCTTCTAGTGCATTGGGGTAGAGCCTTTGTAAAATATTTTTTAAAAAAGACATAAGCAAAAATGGTGCAGTATGAGAAGGAATTGCGATTTAAACGCATGGAAGATAATGAGGCAACATCCCAAGTACCTAAGCATGGTCTAGTAGAAAAAGCAATGACTTTGGAGTCAGAAAGACTTTGTTTCAAGTTCTTACCCTTTGTCTTCCTAACTGTGTATCCACTGGTAAGTAGCTTAGCCTCTTTGGGCCTCAGTTTGTTCAAATGAAAACATTTTCTATTCCCTAAAGTCCAGTACTTCACAGAATGGAATATTTTATCTTATCGCTGCCTCTTAGTTTCAGGGACTTCTCTAAAGTTCCAGCTAAACTCCCGTCTTTCACAGGAAGCTTTTCCCAAACCTTCTTAATTTGAATGCTTTCCTCTATCGATGACTTCCTATGTATCCTGTACGCAGCTTGATTGTACACAATTGTTTGCATGTTGTCTCCCCCATCAGACAGAAAATTCCTCAAAGAGTCTTTTACTTTTTTTCATTTTATTTTATTTTTTCTTGTTTACATCATTCATTTCCATGAAATTTTTAGTTACAAATTTTCTCCCCATCTTTCCCCCACCTACCACCCCAAAACAGGCATCCTACTGTATAACCCCTCCTCCAATCTGCTCTCTCCTATGTCCTCCCTGTTGCCCCTCTGACTTTGCAGTAGGGCAAGATGGATCTCCCTACCTCAGTGCCTGTATATCTTAATTCCCAGTGGCATGTAGTTAATAA
The DNA here is from genome assembly GCA_028646515.1 of Pseudochirops corinnae. Lineage (NCBI taxonomy): Eukaryota > Metazoa > Chordata > Mammalia > Diprotodontia > Pseudocheiridae > Pseudochirops > Pseudochirops corinnae. The sequence continues at coordinate 78,659,711 of CM053586.1, read as the reverse complement.
TAATAATAATAATATATACATACATATATATATATATATATTTAACATTTGATTATAGAACTTTAAATTTCATGTTCTTTCCCTTCCTCCCTCATCACCTACCCTCACTGGAACGACAAGCAATTCAATACAGGCTGTACACATGCAGTTACACAGAACATCTCCACAATGAGCATATTGTGAGAGACTGATTATATGTCCCTCCTTCCTATCCTGCTCTCCCCTTGTTCTATTCTCTACCTTGTCCCTGTCCCTTTACAGAAGTGTGTGCTTCCAGCAACCCTTCCCCCCC
>CM053586.1:78630057-78658919 GCA_028646515.1 Pseudochirops corinnae | reverse complement strand
TTTTAAGACATTCTTCTCCTCATTGGCTTTTTGGGCCTCCTTTGCCATTTGAGTTAATCTATTTTTTAAGGTGTTATTTTCTTCAGTCAGGTTGTTGACTCTCTTTTCACGATTTTCTTGCATCATTCTCATTTCTCTTCCCAGTTTTTCCTCCGCTTGTCTTATTTGGTTTTCAAAATCCTTAAGCTGATCTATGGCTTTTAGGAAGTATTCATGTTTTTTGGAAGCTTTTGGTGTGGGATTTCTGACTCTGCTGTCTTCCTACTGTTCCATGCTTTGATCTTTTTTGTCCCCAAAAAAGGAATCTAAAGTTACATTGCTGGGTTTGCTTTGCTTCCTTTGCCTGCTCATGTTGCCAGTCAATTACTTGACTTTTGGGCTCAGTAGAACTCTGCTTCCAGAAGGAAAAGCTCTGTCCCTAATTTCTGGGGTTTTCACAGCTACCAGGGCTATTAGGAGGCCTCTGCAGCCCCTACCAGCTTTGGATCACTGAAAACGCACCCCAGGACCACCACCCAAGATCACGATCCGGATCCAGGCAGCTCAAGGCAAGAACACTTAGCCTCTGAATGATCTCTTGGTCCCCCTGCAATCTACAGGCCAGGAGCTTCTGAAGCAGCCACGTGGAAGCAGCCACCTCTGCTGCTTCCTTGCTCTGGAGGCAGTTTGGTTGGACTCACTTTTCTCCCCTGAATTTAGCCAAGTTCCACTGACCTTTCACTTAGTCCTTGTTTCTTATGAGTTGATAATTCTGGAAATCACCACAGCTGCTGCTGATCCACTCTCCTGAAGGCTCCAGCCGTGGCTTGTCCTGGCAGCCCCGGGTCTAAGCCATGGTTTCAGCCTGGGCTGGTTTCAGCTCCCAGCACGCTGTGATGAGCCCTTTCTATCCTGCCTGCCAATCTGCCTTCAGTGGGAGATGTGTTTCTCTATAATTTTGTGAGTTCTGGAGCCCTAAAATTTGTTTAGAGTCATATTTTATGGGTATTTGAGGTGGTTGTGGGGGAGCTGTGAAATTTTCCTGCTTCTATGCCGCCATCTTGGCTCTGCCCCTTTTACCTTTCTTTGTATCCTCAGTGCTTAGCAAAATCCCTGGCACATGATAGATACTTAATAAATGTTTATTGACTGATTGACATTGCAGTCCAACTTCCCTTTCCATCTGGTTATTCTTCATGCCTACAATATACTCCATCCTGATCTCAGTCTCTTAAAATTTCTAATTTCCTTTAAAGCTAATTTTACATGAGGCTTTACTTTATTTTAGTCATCCCTTATGAATACTAGTGCCTTCCCCTCAAATTATCTCATAATTATTTTATATTTGCTTCATACATACATACATGTTGTCTTCCTTCACTGAAATGTAAGCTCCTTGAGGGCAGGGACTACTTTGTTTTGATTCTTGTATTCCCTCACACCTAGTATGGTGTCTAGTATATTGCGGGTATCTAATAAATCCTTTTTGATGGATTGGTCAATTATGTAAATTAAAATTATTAGTAGTATTAATGGTACTCATAAAATGGAGATAATAATTCTCATGCTACTTACATCACAGTGAAGGCAATGTGGCACAGTAGAAAGAACATTGGCTCTAAAATCAAGGAACCTGAGTTCAGATCCTGCCTTTTGTACTTACCACCTGTGTGAACTTGGACAAATCACTTAATGTCCCTGGGCCTCAGTTTCATATCACTAAAATGAAGTGGTTGGACAAGATGGTTTCTGAGATGCTTTCCAGCTCTAGAGCTATGATTCTATTACCCAATAAGACACTATATATATGAAAGTACTTTGTAACTCAATCATTTTACAAATGTAAGCTATTATTATTTTTAAAATATTTTATTTTTTTATAATTACATGTAAAAATTTTTAACATTCATTTAAAAAAAATTAAGTTCCAAATTCTCTCTCTCCCTCCTTTCCCCCACCCTGAAAAGGACATAGGTTATATATGTGCAATAATGTAAAGACTATTTCCACATTAGTCATATTGTCCAAGAAAACAAACCAAAAAAAAAAATCCAAGAAAGATAAAGAAAATTTAAAAAATATAGTTTGATCTGCATTTGGACTCCATTTGTTCTTTCTGTGGAGGATTATATGATCTTTCACAATAAGTTCTTTGGAATTGTCTTAGATCATTGTATTGCTAAGCATAGATAAGTTATACACAGTTGATCATCCTTACAATGTTGCTATTACTGTGTTACCATACTCTCTTGGTTCTGCTTACTTCGCTCTGTATCAGTTTGTGTAAGTCTTTCCAAATTTTTCTGAAATCATCCTGCTCATCATTTCTTATAGCACAATAGTATTCATAATCATATACCACAACCTGTTCAGTCATTCCCCAATTGGTGGACATCCCTTTAAATTCTAAGTTCTTTACCACCACAAAGAGAACTGCTAAAAAAAATTTTGGTACATTTAGGTCCTTTTCCTTTTTAAAAAATCTCTTTGGGATACAGACCTAGTAATGGTATTGCTAGGTCAAAGGGTATGCACAGTTTTATAACCCTTTGGGCATAGTTCCAAATTCAAGGTATTATTATTATTTCAAAATATCCGTGATTTCTTAAGTATTTCTCCATGAACAAAGATAGAAACTTTTTTATATTCTCTAGTTGGTTCAAGAGTTTCTGGGAGGAAAGAAACAACATCATGTGGTGGCAAAGCTTCTCACAAAAAAGCCTTTTAAAATTCAGCATGGTTGGTTATGAAAGACACAGAGTCCATTGCCAGGTACATACTTAAAGATTTTCCATATTGCTAAGACTTGGCAGCTCTTGTATTCTGCTGGCAAATCCATTAAGAGTCCAGAATGAACTTTATGCCAAGATGAGACATCAGTGTTGGACTTTAGAGGATGGCTGTGATTACTATTTTAAAAGGACAACTGAATTCAACTCAACTATTATCTATTGAATATCTGTTAGGAGTCAGGCACCAAGCAGGGCATTGCAAGGAATACATAGAGAAGGAAGATATTGTCCCTGCCCTTGAGGGCAAGTACTGTAAAGGAGGCACAAGCAAAGTACCATGGATCCTCAGAGAAAGAAGAGGTCACATATGGTTTGAGCAGACCAGAGCAGATTTCTTGCAGATTGTTGCATTTGGTCTATTCCTTGAAGAATAGATATCTAGGGGAAGAGCATTTACATTGGAAGAAATAATATAAGCAAAGGCATGGGGGCAAAAAATCATGGGAATGTATTTGGGAAATGGAAAATAGTCTGATTTAGCTAGGATATAGAACAAAGAGGAAGAATAGAATATGTAGCTGGAAAGAGAGATTTAAATGGAAGATTGAGGCTTTTGGACTTTTATTTTGTAGGTAATGGGGAGTCAAATATTTTGAGGTGACATAATTGAACAACTGATGTTATGTTAATGGGGCAAAAAATAAGGATTAGAGTAGGGTGAGAAAAGAGATATAGAGGACAATTAAGGAATTCTTCCAATAGTCCATGAGAGAGATAACACGTCTACACAGATAGCAGCTGGCTCACCTTTGAGTTGGGAGGCTTACTTCTGCATGTAACAGACGACAGAAGAGGTAGAGGGAGGAAGGGGGAGAGAGAGAAGAAACAGAGAGTGTACGCGAGAGACAGAGACAGAGACACAGAGACAGAGAGACACAGAGAGACAGAGAAAGATGGGGGGGGGGGGCTCTTTTCTCAAAAATTGCAAACACATTGCAAAAATCTTTCCCAGTAAACAGTCTGATAGAAACATGAATGGAATGGAAGGGACTATGAGGAAGATGAGGATGATGAAAATAATAACAACTAGCATTTATATAGTGCTTTAAGTTTTACAAGGCCCTTGAAAAATTATCTTATTTGATCCTCATAATAACTTTGGGAGATAGGGGCTATTATTATTCACATTTAACAGATGAGGAAACTGAGAGTGAGAAAAGTTAAATGATTTGCCTAGGGTCACATAGCTAGGCAGTGTCTGAAGCTGGATTTTAACTTAGATCTTCTTGACTCCAGGTCCACTGCTCTATCCATTGCAGCATCTAGCTGCCTCCAGATTAATAGAGACATTACTGAGGTGCAATCTCCAGGGCTTGAAAAACTGATTGGATGTATTGCATTGAAGTGACTATGGGACTAAGCAGTTAAGAAGGATTTCATAATTTTATTATGAATTCCAATCGGGACAAGTACAGTAGTATAGCACATTTAAGGATTTAAATCAACAATCTAAATATAAAACAAGGAAAGATAGACTATATGCAAATGAGCAAGAAAAGGTCAAGGTGATCACGAGTCAACAAAGAAGTTCTGTAATTAAAAAAAAAGTAAAACAATTATGATATTGGAAAATAGGAGCATAGACTAAAAAGAATCATGAGGTTATCTTCCCATTATGCTCAGTTGTGGTCAGATTTCTATAGTCCTATGTCAAATTTAGGTATCTACATCTTAAATAATGTGGAGAAGTTGAAAGGAATTCAAAGCAAAATGATCAAGTTCGTTCAACTAAAATATCATCATGCACAGGTGAACAAAAAGTTGTCTCCTCTCTCTTACTTGTAGGTTCTGATTCTCTGAAGTAGAGCATAGTTGGAGAAAGGGAAGGAGCCGTACAGGAGAAGCACTGATAAAAATTCTTGAACGTTCCACTACCATACACTCTTCAGCCTCCCTGAAGCCCTGGACAGTGCTGGTTTTTATACTAATTTGATATATTAATGACATTGTGGTCAAATGGTCATTATTCTTAGGCACAGACAGCAGCTGGTTCACCTCTTAGTTGGCAGACTTAATTCTGCATATAGCAGAGGATAGAAGAGGAAGGGGAAATAGTGAGAAGAGAAAAGAGAGGAGAGAGAGAGAGAGAGACAGAGAGAGAGAGAGAGAGACAGAGACAGAGACAGAGACAGAGACAGAGGCAGAGAGAAACACACACACACACACACACACACACACACAGAGGATCTTCTCTCAAAAATTGCAAAGACATTGCAAAAATCTTTCCCAGATGTGAAATCAGAAAACTGAACTAAGGCATAGAAAAAGAAGAGAATAAAACAATATTTTAGGACATGACCAATGTGGTAATTTGTTTCACTTGACTCTGCATATTTGTTCTGAAGATTTTGTTTTTCTTTTCTGTGGAGTGGGGTAGGGAGGTAAGAGGAAGAGGAGAGCTAGGAGTAAGATTTTAAAAAATGAAAAGAGCACTTTGAGAATTTACTCAGATAAACCCCAGATCTATACATTTAGCCTCTCTTTTGCTCCTGATCTCCAGTAACACAGTCCCATTTCCCTATTGAACATCTCCAAATGGACATTCTGTAGGCATCTCAACTTTATTTTCCTTCCTTCCCTTCTTCATAACTTCCCTATTTCTGTCAAGGGTGCCACCATACTTCCAGTTATCCAGGTTGTAACCTTAGAATCATCATTGACTTCTTCCTTTCCCTCAAGGGACCTGCATATCCAACCAGTTGCTAAGTCTTTTAATTCTACTTTCACAATATTTCTCATGACTGTTCCCTTCTCTCTACTCACTCCTAGTTCAGGTCTTTATCATTTTTTGCCTAGACTATTGCAATAGCCTAAGTTACCTCCCTGCATTCATTCTCTCCCCTTTCCAATCTGCTCTCCATACAGCTGCCACATTGCTGTGGCACATCCCTGCTCAAAAATGTTCCAGTGCTTCTGCCTTGCCTGTAGGATAAAATATAAAGTCTTTTGCTTGGCTTCTGAAGTCCTTCATGATCTCATTCCAGCCTACATTTTTAGACCTATTACATGTTACTTTCCTTCGTATTATGCAACTTATGTTCTGGTCAAACTGGCCTAATTTGCTACTCTTTACCCAGTGTATTTCATCTCCTCCCTTTCTGCCTTTATACACACCTAGAATGCCTGTCACTCTCATCTCATGGAATTTTTGGCTTCTTTTAAAGCCCAGCATAGATTATAGTTTCTACAAGAAGGTTATCCTGAATCTTCCCTGTGCTTTATCTCTAGCTTGCAAAATTATGCACTGTATCTATATAATATATATAATGTGTGCATGTATGTATGTGTGTGTATATAATATTTGATTTTTGCATACATGTTGCTTCTTATTCAATAGAATGTAAATTTGAGGAGAGGGACTGGTTAATTTTTGTTTTGTTTTGTTCTGCACAGTGTCTGGCTCACAGGAGGTACTTAATGCTTGTTGAATGAATGAATGTATGCTTTTAGGGTTCTTTAGCCCTAGAGAAGAGAAGGCTGAAGTATGACTTTTAAAGCATTAAGAGTTGCTGTAAATGGGGTCATGATCAGTTTTCTATTCTATAGAAATATAAGGAAGGGGAAATAGGGTTAGATTTCATCTTAAAGGATTTAGGTTAACCATAACTATTTTCAAGCAACAATGGTTACATACTGTTTCCAGAGGAGATTATGGAATATCTTTCACTGGACTATCCTCAAAAATGTGAATTAATTCTTAACCTTTGAGAGACTTTCTTGGAAGGAGGTGTTTGATGGATGTGATTTCTGCCAGTGATTGATTGGTGACCTCAACTGAGGAATAGTAAAGAATTATGGGGGAGTTTAAGACTTTTAAATACTTAAAACAGAAAAGGAAATATGGGTGGGTCAAGGAAATAGGAGAAGTTAAGACAAAACCTAGGTAAATCAGATAAAATGGAAAAGAAAGGAAATTTTCTAGTTTTTAAGAAATAAAAATTTCAAATATTCTTTTCTCTATAAGATGATTCTTTGGGAAAGAATATGGAGAGATGCAGAGGGAAATTTGGGATATGTAAAAACAAAAGATGCTAATGAAATTTTAATTTAAAAAAGATATAAAAATTCCTTCTTTAAGACCCAAACTAAAACATTGAAATATCATACATCTTGGATTTTTTTGGAGTTCCTTCTAGGAACTTAATCTATAGACCTGAGCTGAAATTTAAAAAAATCATTTTCCTCTAATTTTGACTCAGCATGAATGATCAAATTCTGAAGGTAAGCAATTTTAGATGGGGAAAAAAGCTTTTTGATACCTAGAAGGTTATGGGATTCCTATGTCAGGTTACTGGGGTTTCTTTATTTAGGTAGAGTGAGCTCCTAGTGGTAGAGCATACCTACCTGTGAAGTGGGAATACCTGACATGATGTCACTGTCACCATCTCAAACCCTAAAAACCACTAGGAAAATTTCTGCTCTGTGATTTGAGCTATGAAAATTTCTCCAGATATTTAACACAAGTAGTTAGTTTTGGCTTTTCTTTTTATAAAACAACAGTCCCCATTTCCATCCCCCACCAAAAACCCTCAACAACCCAGAAACAAAGAGAAACGTTTAAATATAGACAGACCAGCAGGTGTATGGAGGAGGCATGGTGTTCAAGAAGAAAAACGAATAGGTTTTTACAAGATAGAAAAGGGAAAGATGTTCCCCATTTCAGGTTCTGTAAAACTTCTTTCTATTGAAAATCACATAGCAAGGGCAGGATACTTGGTTCCATGGGCAATAATTATAACTAGGCAATTTATAGTATCTATATATCCAGATAATTTAAATTTAGGAACATCATAGTGATCATTGTGGAAAATTCCATAGAACATTTTTCAGTAATCTAGATAAGAAGCGTCTACACTCAATTTGAAGATCAAGTGACACTGGTATTCAGCACATGACGTTAGAAAATTATCCTACCTGGAGATACTTCACCTGAGCAATTAACAGATTAGAGTTTTTGTCATTGTACCCCAACAAATTAATGGAGTCTGATGTCAGGTAGAACAAAATAAAAAACAGCACCCATGTGGCTATCCAAGTTACCTCTATTTCCCTGGATTGGCAACAATGGTAGATTCAGAATGGCATCATCCTTCCCATCTCAGCTCAGGAGGAAATCTCTTTGCTGAGAGCTTCTGTACACAAACTGCTTTCCTCATTCATTTCCCCCCTTTCTTTTGTTGCTTAAGCTGAAGACCAGCTGGGTATAGCAACAGAATCAAACATTTACTTTGGGGAAAAAAACATAAAGAGATAATTATGAGAGTTAATCATCATAGCAACTGGACACATGAGAGAAAAGAGAAATTGTTTCCAAATCATATGTTCTGTTTTTCCTTATTGCAAATAGGCTTCCGAGAAGGACAATTAGGATGGTGAAGGACCATGAGTTTGTACCTTATAGAAACTAACACAGATTGAAGTGCACAGAACCAGGAAAACAATCTATATTATAGCAACAACACTAAAAATAATCAACTTTGAAAGATCTGAGAACTCTAACCAATGTGTTGATCAGTCATTCTTTCAAAGCACCAGTGATGAAGAAAGCAACCTTCTCCTGGCAGAGAGATGAAGGACTAAAGATGAAGAAGGAAACACACATTTTTGAACACGGCCAGTGTGGGAATTTGTTTTGCTTACCTATGCATATTTGCTATAAGGGTTTTGTTTTTCCTTTTCAGTGTTGGGAAGAAAAAATAAATGCTTGTTGATTGAAAAAGATTATTCAAAAAAGATTGGTCAAAGGAATTTAGTGTGTTCACTCTACAGAGTAAAATATTATGGAAGGCAAGTTAGCTGTACTCAAGAATTTGAAGGATTGTCACACGAAGGATGGATCAGACTTATTTTCCTTGTTCTTAGAGGGCAAAACCAGAAACCATGTTCAGAAGTTGCTAAGAGGCAAATTAAAGGTTTACCTAAGGGAAAATGTCTTATCAGTTAGAGCTATCCAAGAATGAAATGAGATGTTTTGGTAGACAGGTGGTGGTTAGTTGGTAGACGGTTAAGCAAATTCTAGATGATCAATTGCCAGGTATAGTGTCGAGTTTTTTTAAAGCCAGGTCAAGGGTTCTTAACTTTTTTGTTTTTTTTTTATCTTTTTGGAGGGAGGAAGGCAGGGCAATTGGGGTTAAGTGACTTTCCCAAGGTCACACAGCTAGTAAGTAACCTTTCTTTTTTTTGACTGCATCATTCACCCCTTTGTCAGTCTGATCAAGAATATGGATCTCTTATCAGAATGTTTTTAAGTGCATAGAATGAAGCATGTGATTACAAAGAAAACCAATTATGATTAAATAAATTTATAAAAATACTTTTAAAAAATTCATGGACCTATATTAAGAACCTTGATCTCTAAAGTCTATTCCAATTCTGAGATTCTGAGATTTTGTAACTCTTATATTATAACCCTCATATTCAAGTTTTTACTTTGCCTTTTTTTTTTTCCTCTAAAGCCACTGATAATGCTATTATAGATAAAATCTTAAAACCTATTAAACTTCCATGAAAAAATGGCCAGGCTCAGAATATTCAGTCATCTCCTTCAATTCATCACTCAATGCCAACAGTTCTTGCAGAAAATCCCTGACATATGGCCATCCAGTTACAGCTTAAATATCTTCAGCAACCGATTAGAACATATTTTCTCATGAGGTAGTCTAGGCTGCCCTAGTCATTAGAAAGTTCTTTCTTTTCTTAGCAAAATCCTCCTTCCTTGTAATTTACAGCAAATGAGCCTCTTTTACTTTTTGGAACAACACAGAACAAGTCTGTCTCCCCCCAAAGCCTCTCTCAATATCATATTTTTTTGTTTGTTTGTTTTTAAAGAGCATTATGGGCATGACTCACCAGAAGTCTAATAGAATCATGCCTATTTTCTGAAGAGGAAAGAAAAGGGAAATTCAAACATAGAATTACTGTAGTCAAAACCCCCTAGTGGCTTAGTGTCAGTAAACAATGAAATCTGGGAGCTTTTATCAGTTGAGAATTCATCCGCGGATAATATAGTTAGCTATCATTTAAAGCAGTGCAGGCATTCCATCCACTTCCCTAAGTTGTCTTTTCTAATATCTTTTTTTTTATGCTGTTTCCTGCTTGAGCCCAAGACAGGTAGCCCTCACAATTAACTCAGTTCAAATGAATCGTGCTTATTGTATCAGTGACCTTTCATTTCACACAATCATTTGTCACATTCATCATATCTCCTTTCATGCTTCATAGCCTTCTTACTCTGATTTATTTCTCCTAATGACTCAGTGCTCAATTTCCAATTTCTGGATCACTTAACTATTAAACTGTTCTACAAATGTGTACTGTACTTAGGGGAAAGGTGCCTTCTCTTGCTTCATCTTGAGTATTGACAGAAATAATTGCCATCACACAATTTTGCTCTCAAACCATTAAATGTGCCAGTGCAAGACTATAAAAAAGGTAAATGAATATTTATAGAGAACAACAGAATGGAGACAGTCCTTACCCAGCCAGTTTACCATCTATAGTCCTGGTTGCTTAGCATTTTAAAGATGATCATTTGGCATTTCAATTTTTTTGGTCTTTAATTTTATTTTAGACTCAAACACCAAAACATAAATACCAAATAGAGAAAAGAAACAAAAACATATCATAAACTTAAATATTGGAACTTAAATGCAAAAAAAGAAAAAAAAGCATGTCAAAAAAGCAGAACATAAGAGAGGATTCAAAATATGTAACAATAAATTTTCCTTTCAAGAAAGCCGGTATGATAAATAATACACATTGTGTTGAGAACTGTCCATCTTTTCTTTGCTTCCTTGTAAGTTTTCTTTTGTTCTCTGCTGTGCACTTTTTTTACTTTGTTCTTCCCCCTTAGATGGCTACAATTAAGTTTGGGTATGTTTCTCTATAGCTATATATATCTATATACATATGTACATATACATATACATAAACATATATACATACATATATAGACATATACTTTCCCAAACTAATTTTACTCCTGATGTTTGTTTTCATGTTTGTGCATATCTCTTGTTTCCTATCCCTCCTGCCTCCTCTATTTTATTTCTACCAGCTACCTTGCCCTCCTATTACTTGCTTACCTCCTTCCAAGGATCCCTTCTCTACCCTCCCATTCCAATAAATCTAAACACCCTTCTATACCTCCCCACCTTTTACCTATTCCCTCCCCCTCCACTCTAAAGATCCCTCCTTGTCCTCTCCCACCTCGCTAAGACCCTACCATTTTATTCCTTATGAATTTAGAAGACTTTTATACTCTTCTAAATATATATGTATTGTTCCCTCTTAAACCCATTCCTGATGAAAGTAGGTTACCAAAACTACCAGCCCTCTTCTACCATCTAATTCCTCTGTATCAGTTCTTCCTCTTGCAACTCATTTGTAAAAAAATAATTACTCTTTTTAGATGTTCATAAATGATTTTACTTTTAAAATTTATGTCATACTCAGGTTTACCCCAATCTTTCTTATGAGCTACCCAATTATTAGTAAGAATCTTAGACATACATTTTACATATATAAAAAGTAATAGTCTGCTCTTATTGAATCCCTTATAATCAGTCTTTGATATGTACTTTATATTTCTCATGGCTCTTATATGTCAACTCTTCTATTAAGTTCAGTTTTTTTTAAACAAAGTCTTGAAACTCTTAGAGTTGATGAGATGTTCATTTTTTTTTCCATTCAGGATTATGCTGAACTTTGCTGGGTATGATGTTTTTGGCTAGAGTTCCAGTTCTTTTGCTCTTTGATATTTAGTGTTTCAAGACCTGTGGTCCTTTCATTTCTCCACTGCTAGGTCTTGTGTAGTACCATCATATTTAAATTGTTTTATTATTGTTGATTTTAATATTTTATCCTTGAGTTGGGGGTTTCAGAATTTGACTGTGATATGCCTATGAGTTTTCCTCATGGGAACTCTTTTAAGTGGTGATCAATGAATTTTTTTCTATTTCTACTACTCCCTCCCCCCCTTGCCTTCTACTTCTTCAGGACTATTTTCTTTAATTATTCTTGTATTATTGTGTCAAGATTTTCTTTTTGATCACAACTTTCAGTTAGTCCTATTATTTTTGTTTTCTGTTCTTGATTTATTCTCCAGATCTGTTGTTTTTTACTTTCTCTTCTATTTTTTCATCATTCATATTTTATTTAATTATTTCTTGATCTCTTATAATTTCACTGGCTTCACCTTGCCTACTTCTAATTTTCAAGACGTCATTTTCTTTCTTAAGATTCTGGATTTCCTTTTGTAATTGGCTGATTTTTCCTTTCATAATCTTCTTGTTTTTCTTGGATTATTCCATTTTTTTAAAAAGTTTCTCCTCCATTTCTGTCATTTGATTTTTAAAGTCTTTTTAAAGATCTTCTATGAATTCTTTTTGGGCAGGTGACCATTTTGACATACTCTTTGGGGGTGTCTTTACTTCTATATCCTCCTCTGAAGATGAACCCCAGTCTTCTCTATTCCCATAATAACTTACTATGGTTGAATTATTTCTCCTTTGCCTATGCATTTTTTTGTGGTAGCAGCTTAATTTTTATAATCACCTCTAGCCCTGAGGTAAGGGGGATGGTGCCTCTTGTTCCAGATCTTCAGTTTTCTCCTCTACCCTGGAACCAAAGCTAAATCTCCAACCTCCTGTAAGTGGCTACAGCCAAGGGCTTTCTACCCCACTGCTTCTGTACTGATTCAGAATGTGCTTGTTCCTTCTTACCCCTGCTGCTTTTTGTAGCACAGCTGCAGTGCCACATTGTGTCTGGCATTCCTGGTCAGAAGAGGTTCCCTCAATCTTTCCAGGCTCAGAAGCCCAAATCCCCTCACTACCCCTAGGGTAAAAGTTCTTGTGGCTGGGGTTGAAGCAGCTTCTCAAACCAACTAACTCCAGGGCTTGATGCTTGTTGTTAAAGCACATCCTAGCCTGGATTTGTTTACTCTTCACAGGGACCCTCATCCTGAGATTTTTCTTCTGATCTTCTCTGTTGTTCCCCTATTCTTACTTATTTTTACCTGAACTTTCTTCTCTCTAAGGTGCTATTTTATCTCTTTTGTGTGGGAAAAACTTGAGAGCTTGGAATTTTCTGATCTACTCCACCATGTTCCCAGAATCCTCTCATTTCGTTTTTAAAATAAATTATTTAGAATCTTTTGGACAAAGGAAGAATGAGTTGAAATGAAAGAGATAACTGATGGTGAAAATAGAGTTGTTTGACAGTAGAAAAATATGTGAGTGATGAAAAAAAATATCAACAGGATTTGAACACAAAACCACATATGACCAGATGTATTGCATTAGCTACCCTATTGTATAATAAATCATCAACTTTGTGAGAATTCAAGGAGAAATCACTTGGAAGGCTTAACTGATGGCACTTGCTTCTCAACATCATTCATAGAGGAGATTATGACACACAGACTCATTTTATTTCATGGCTGGTTTGTTCAATGACACTTAAAAAAACAACTTTGGCTGCCATGCTATTACAAATAAATCTACTTTAAGTAAATCTTTTATTAGTCTTGTTAGATTGTATCCAAATTTCTATACCTAATCCATGGACAGGTCAATATATCTCATAAAGCTTCATCAATCTTTTCTGACAAATTTCTTTCTCCTCTATGTTTTCCTACTTTGGACACCTGTTTTCAATATTTTTATTCTTGTCTCATCCCTTGAGATATAGCTATCTCTACATCAGACTCTTTTTATTTTCTTTCCAAATATCCTTTAGGGATTTCTATTTTCATCTGTCTGTTAAGTGTCTCATACGTTTAAGGTCTAATCTCTTATTCAGTTCTAGAATATCTACAAGAGTATTTGCAACCTCTGATTTGTGATTGGATTCATTTCAAGTTCTCTAATGCTCTGTGCTACTTGAAAATATAATATCCACAACTCAAATCTTCAACAATATTGAGCTCAGAAGATTCTTTCCAGCTCTAAGTACCATGGTTCTTGAAATTATTGTTTAATTTCTCTTTGTCACTTGTGTTCACTGTGTACCTTTCTTCTCTTCCCCATCCCTATAAGAACCCCATAAATGCCATGTTCCATTTATGTCTCTTTACATTTACTTTTGGACATTTCCTCTTGCATGGAAAATGTCTCTTCCCACCCACTACCCTACATCCCTCACCCCTTCTATTCATACATAGATCTGAACCCTATCTTCAAGGATTAGCTTAAGTGAGCACTATACTAGGCACACTAACTAGCTTTTATATAATGCCTTATGGTTTTGAAAGTGTTTTTTACAAGTATTGCCTCATGTTATTTTCACAACAAACTTGAGAGATAGATGTTATTATTATGTCCATTTTACAAATGAGGATTCTTAGGCAGAGGTTAAATGACTTGCCCAAGGTCACACAAGTAAGTACCTCAGTGAATGTCTGAGGCCATATTTGAAATCAAGATTTCTGATTCCAAGTCCAGGACTCTATCCATTGTGCCACTTAGATACCTTTGAATAGGAAACATAGCCATCATCAACAAATAGCAAGCAGTTTCAATAGATGGATGTGTCCTCAGCATCCCCTCTTTCATCCATCACAATTCCTTTATTTGCTCATTATATATACTACCTTTCACATTAGACTTCCCAAACAGTTGAGAATTACAAGTTGAAATATCATGGAATTGAGTTTCATACACTATCATCAAATATCACTTGTGTATTGAGCTTTTTGTTTTAGACAATATACCAGGCAAGTGACATGTTCTGCCAGAACATGAGACAGCTAGGGAACATAGTGAATAGATGGATGGAATTGGTGTCAGGAAGACCTGGGGGCAAATCTGGCCTTAAATACTATCTGTGTGATCCTGGGCAAATCACATACCCTCTGCGTGCCTCAGTTTCCTCATCTGCAAAATGAAGGAATTGGATTTGAAAGCTTCCAAGATCCTTTATAGGTCTAATGCTACAATTTTCCAACTTGTGCATTTCATACTGAAAGCCCCAATTCCATGTTAAAATATGCCTTGTAGAGTAATGGTTTAAATCACTTCTCCTCAACCAATCTTGTTTATTCATTGTCTCCGAACACATGCCTCATGTGCTTTGTAAACCTTTAAGTAATATACAATGTGAGTTATTTCCATTTCTTTTTTCCCTACTAGACTCAATTTCATGAGTATGAAGACCACATCTTACATAAACTTTTTACCTTCCCCCACCCTAATGTAGTTTTTTTGTGGGATATAAGTTGAAAGTTAAATGGATTCTTGACATAAATTGAATTCCTACCATGTACCTTTATTGACCCCCTGAAATACCTTCTTTTCTTTTTAATTAATCAATAAACATTCATTAAGGACCTACTATGTGCCAGGCACTGTTCTAGGTACTGGAGATACAAAAACAAAAATGAAACAGTCCCTAGTCTTGAGAAGCTTACCATTCTATTGGTTGACATAATGTGTAAATAAATAAGCACATGAAATACATACAAAAGAGTTAAAAAATTAAATTATCTTTATCCAAATTCTACCCAATCCTCAAGATTTCATTTGTGATATCTCTTCTGGACCAGAGTGATCTCTCACTGATATTTCAGAAATCCCGAAACACTTATAATCTAGACTACTCAGACATTTATTTTATACCCTTATTTTTTAATGTCATTTAATATGCCTATTTTTTCTTACCAACCAGTCATTTTCATTTAGTGAGTCATGAGACTATACGTTACAACTGCAAATACAATGACAGCCTTCAAATATTTGATGGACTGTCATTTGGAAAAGAGATAAAACTTGTTTGGTTGACTTCAGAGGTCAGAACTAGGAACAAGGGCTGAAAGTTACTAAGAGGCAAATTTATGTCATGAAAAGCTTCCTAACAATTAGAATTATCTAAAATCATCTAAAAAATTATCTAAAAGTGAAATGTTCTGCTTTGAGTTGTGCCATGAATCCCCCATCCTTTCATGTTTTCAAGTGGAAACGGAAGACCAAGAACTTTTGGGGAAATGTTGTGGAAAGGCTTTTTGTCCAAGGATAGTTCTGACCAATTAGCCTCTGAGGTGACTTTCAACTCTGAGGTTCTGGAATCAGTGGAACCTATTCCATTTAAAAAATTATTTTTAGTTTATGGGATAAGACAAACATTTCCATAACATAGTACATGAAAAAAGATGTGTGTATATGAAACTGCAAATCTACTATGTATAACTTGCTATTCCTTTCAAATATACAACAAAATTAGCATGTAAATCTTTATTTTTTCTTCTCTTTCCCTTCCCCCCAACCTAGAGATCTACCATTAGACACAAATAGGTGTGTATATGTATATATGTATACATATACATATATATGTAAAATTATTCTATATATCTATTTATGTCACAAAAATGGGGCATGAAAGGAAGAATTAATATAGAGGAAGAAGATGGGGGTAGAGGGCTGGTAATATTGGAACTTTATTCTCATCTGGGTTGAAGAAGAAACAACATATACATCTGAAGAGGTTTAGAAGTATTCTGAATCTATTCCATTTTCAGACAATCAATCAGTTGTGCATTTATTATAATTTTGCTATGGGCCAGACACTGTGCTAAGTGCTGGGGATACAAAGGAAGGCAAAAAAAGTCCCTGCCCTCAAGGAGTTCCTATTTTAACATGAGAGACAATGTGTTACTAACTATATACACACATGAGATCTATACAGAATAGAAGAAAGGTCATCTCAGAGAGATGGCACAGGGAGGAGAGAGGGAGAGTTGGGGGAACCAGCAGAAGGTGGTATTTGAGTTGAGTCTTCAAGGAAGCCAGAGTCAGAAATGAGGGGTTTAGAGCATAGTATTATACTGCTTATAAACACTTATCATTTATTTTTGATTAGGAAACTATGGGGAAAGTGGAATGGATGCTTTCAAAGAGTTGGCTGCCCAGGAAGGCCTATGCATTGCTCACTCAGACAAAATCTATAGCAATTCTGGGGAGAAAAGCTTCGATCGGCTTCTGCGCAAGCTCCGGGAGAGACTACCCAAGGCCAGAGTGGTGGTTTGTTTCTGTGAAGGAATGACGGTCAGAGGGCTTCTGAGTGCCATGAAACGTCTGGGAGTTGTAGGAGAGTTCTTACTCATTGGCAGGTAAGTCTCCTTCTTTTGAACTCATACGTGTGTTATATATCTACATCTGCCTGGTTGGGTTCATGACTTCAGAAAGGGAGAAAGGGGCAAACTCTGCTGAAATGTATGCGTTGAAAGCATGGTTCTTCTCACCTACTGACCAATAGTATGCAATAAGAGTAATAAAATAGCAGAGATATAAATGACAAGGTGGTAGAGCTATTTCTAGTAAAATGGGAGAAGTTGTCAGTGTTGCCTGTATGGTATTAGGAAGCTATTGATATTTTTCTTAATGTAAGTGCTCATGAGTTCATACTGACAGAGCATGGCACACAAATGCGCGCATGTGTGTGTGTATTGAAGTGGGAGTGGGAGTGAAGGGTGAGGCAGAAGAGCCTGGGAAAGATTTATGTTTCAAGTTCTGACATTTGCAAATGGTGCTGTATACAGGCAAGGGCAAAGGTGGACAAAGGGAAGAAAGCAGAAAAAGCCTCTTGGCATGTTTAGGAGATAATAGTGGTACTACTTTCATGCTTGCTTGTGTGGGGGGTGATTGGTGGAGGGGAGAGGCTGGTAAAAAGGAGGGATTGTGGGTGTGTGTTTGCATGTAGAAGTCTCTATTCTTTAATAAGGTGAAGTGTGTTCCACTGCTTTTCTCCGTGCATCATGAGTATTTAACTAGGACCAGCACTATGGTATTTCTCTGGGTTTTAGATGAGTAGTTGTCTTGATTTATCTTCCCATTTTTTAAAAATGAGAAAGCAACTGCTACTCTTATCCCTAGGAAGCACCATGGAGGTTGCCTCAATTAGAACTTGCCTTCTTCCTGTCAAACCACTACCACTAGATTTCAGAACTCCAATCCCAGCTCCCTTTCATTTCTTTGGACTTTCTTTTCATCTGGCTAGTTTTAGTAGAAGCAAATCAGACACCAGGCTGTTGAACCTAAATTCCTCTTGTGGTGATTTAAGCTACTTTTCCTTCTGCCCTTCCAGCTGAACTTTTCTTGGAGCAACTGAGTTATCTGAGCTATGGGCAGTGTAGAACGTGGGTAGAGATCCAACATCATTACCCCCAGAATACCTGAATATACCCCTTAAGGACAATATTCTCAGACAAAAGGCCGGCTTTTACCATCACTTTGACTGATCCCCTCAGAGAAATGGACCCCAGAACTCCATGACCTAATTAAAGCTAGATAGCAGATTTCCAAACGACCAGCTATGGTTCACTGTGAATTTGGGTAGGATTGGAATATTAGCAGAACATCTCATAATTTTACATATGCAGCTTCTCCAGCATTCAGATAAGAAACTCAGAAGAGAGCAGGCCTTTTAGAGGGAAACTTTATTTCTTTAATTGAGTGGAAAGGGAGTAATCAGGAGCACTATAGTGCTGTGCTCAGTGAAAACCCTTAATTTATCCATCAAGGCTATAGACAGCAGCTACTCAGGCCTCAGAATCACTTCAACCCTGTAATATATGTGTAGTAAGATTACTCATATTAGAGGGACTTCTTGTTAAATGATCTTTCTCAAGTTCAACCTTAAAAAAACCCATTAGTCAACCACATAGAAATGCTTTTCTTTAATATATCCCAAGAGGCTCTTCATCTAACTTTTAGGAAGCTTGTGTTGGAGGAAACATTAGAGCTTTCTTTAGCATATATAGGTGGTTTAATGAAATGTCTATGCCATAGTAAAAAAAACGCAACTTTGAATAATCCAAGCAAGAATGACTAATTCCATCATCATTATTTTCTGGTGCCCTAGATATAGTATTAATAAGTTATAAATATCTTAATGTGTATCTTCCCTATTCAAGTGTATATATATACACATAGATATAGATATAGACATGTAGATATAGATATAGATATATAAAAGTAAGAAGTAGTTTAAACTATAAAGAGAAATTTGGATTAGAAAGTTACAAAACCTTCTGAATAAAAGCTAATCTCTCCCTCTTCTGAATATCCATAATGTTTTCTTTGTATTCATTGGATTTCACTTCTACATTGTACCTTCTATTATAGTTATCTGTGTACACAATATTTTCTTACAAACTGTTCTTCCAGTGCCAATGTGCAGAGATGACCTGGGGTTCTCCAAGGTTGAATGAGGTCTGACAAAGTCTACAAAATTGGAATGGCTTAGTATGGTTCTACTGAAGGATTGTGTTGTGTGTCTTTTGTCTGAGAACTACTACTACTACTACCACTACTACTACTACTACCACCACTACCACCTAACATTTACATAGAGCTTACTATGTACCAGGCATTGTACTAAACCCTTTGCAATTGTTATCTCATTTGATCCTCACAACAACTTGGGGAGGTAGGCACTTTTATTATCCCCACATTATAATTTCTTAATTTTCAGCTAGTAACACTCTTTGAAAAAAGGGGGAAGTGAGTCATGGATCATTTATATGCCCATATAGATACTGGATGTGAGCATATTTACCACATCACACACATTTTCAAAAAGTGATTGGGATAAAGTAACACAGATGAATATAACCATTTTTCTCCTTCAGATGGAAAGAATTCCTTCATTTTGAAATAAATCCAGTTCTTGGCTCAGACTCTGTCCATTCTCATTATGCCTAGTCTCTGCCAGGACCCTCACATGTAACCAGAAATATGTTCTTAATACAGTTGAATTAGGAGGTTATTTACTGTAGTTAAGTCTCTCTCTTTTCCTCTCTCTTTTTTACTCACACACATATACTTTTTATTGAATGGGAGGGGGTGGGTTGGTATCTGAATGGGTAGAAGAGCTACTTCAGTCTTTCATTTTATTATTCAGTATTTAAATATGGGAAAGAATCCAAATTTAGTTGTTTTCAGGCCAAAAATAGGAGGGCTATTTATTATATGGTGGTTGTATATTTTCTCTGAAACATAGCATCAGGTTCATGTCTAAAAATGATTTATCATCAAGAAACCAAACAAAAGCAGATGAGCATTTTTGTGATAGCGAATGGAATGGTCACGACTCACAGAAACACAATGTGTATGTACGTCAAATCTCAAGGGCAAAAAATGACTAAATACCTGCTGACAAAATGAACCAGACTCTTTTTCTTAAGCTATTCCTGAGTCAAAGCTAGAGTCATGAGAGGTGTTGGGAAGATGGCAGTGGCAGATTTTATTTCTGGGAAAGATACTGAAAAGGAGGAATGGGGTGGAGGAAATCTAAGGGCCTTTCTAGCCCTAAAATGCCTTATGACATTCTTAAACAGCCATATTCTCTTGGTGATGCAATCTGGCTTTCAGTCATAGAATACCACAGTCCCCCAAGAATTAACACTGATTACCACACAAATGCCCATGTAGAGGCACACGGTAGATTTAAACAGGCTACAAAACATTACAAACAAAAGATTGTGGAGGAGAAGTGGCATAAAGGATGTCACTGGAGAGATATGTGACCAAAAAATTAAAAAGATGAATCTGATCAGGTAATGAGAATCAGAGACCTGATGGATATACTTCATTAGTATCCATAAAAAGTCAAGAAATCTAGAGAAAGGTA
This sequence comes from Pseudochirops corinnae, assembly GCA_028646515.1. Lineage (NCBI taxonomy): Eukaryota > Metazoa > Chordata > Mammalia > Diprotodontia > Pseudocheiridae > Pseudochirops > Pseudochirops corinnae. The sequence continues at coordinate 78,638,526 of CM053586.1, read as the reverse complement.
CTTCATGCATTGGGTGAATCTCCTGGGAAGGATTTACAGGCCAACATGGCTAAGTCACACAGGATGAGCACGTATGGATGAGTTTTGATCTGCATTGTTAAATGGAGTGTCCTCATATATGTAATCACAGAAGTGTTGAAGGGTAACACTATGTATGTTAGGAAAAGGAGAACATTTGGAGAATGATTGTTTAGTTGAGGCTAGACTGAGGATAATCTAGCTATACTTTGTGCTGATAGCCATTTGAATTTATTGCTCAGCTACAATGGTCTCTATTATTGTAAAAGTAATTGTTAAGTAGTGACTTTTCAATCATTGTTCATGATACATTTCTCTTCTTTTATACTGTTATAATCTCAAATTTCACATTACATATACATGAAAGCTAAGCGCCTACATCAAAGTTAGCATAAGGATTGAGGATGGTAGAAAAGCTTAAGGAGATTTAGTGTGTCTTAGCTGGAGTCTATGTCTCTAAGACTGAGGCTGTATTTGAACAAATGAAAGACTGGACACTCGTATTTTACCTTAACTTATCCTTACCACTAATTTAGAGATGGTGAGATTGTGTCTGAGCTTTCTTTGTATCCTCCACAACAGTTAGCATAATGCCTTATTCATTGAGGGGCTCAATAAATATTTGTGGGGTGATTCATTAGACCTAAGCAATAGTGGCTTATGTGATGATTCCAAGAGTGCTGAGCAGGGCTTTCTGCCACCAAACAACAACCAGAACCTACTTATTCTTTCCTTTTGCATCCTTTCTTTGTGTCTTAAAAATATTGTTATCTTAAATGGTCCTTTTTAAAAATGCAAATACTCTTGGATAAGCTACTTACTCTGGGGTTATTTAGTCTCTGTCTCAGTTTCCTTATCTGTAAAATGAAGATAATAATAACCTACTTCCCAGGATTGTAGTGAGGATCAAGTGAGGTAATATTACTGTAAAAATCCTTTGCAAATTCTGAAACATTATATAAATGCTACCTGTCATTATTGTTATCTTTATTACTTACCACTTCTCAAACCCGGGTTGAGGTTTGATTGATTCTAGCTGAAGGCTCTGCTTTTGCATTGCACTCTGGGCCTCAGTTTCCTCATCAGTAAAATAAGAGGGGTGCTCAAGATGATCCCTAAAGGCCTTTTCATCATTCTGTGCTACAGGGTAAACAATTAAGTGATATAGGAGTTCAGAAAAGGAAGCTTTAGTGTTGGATGTGATGATTGAAGAAAACAATGGAGGAAGGGCAATGTGAGCAGAACTTTGGAGTGTATGTAGAATTTGGACAGGTAGAAGAGAAAAAAATGAGTCTCCAGACAGAGGAAAATTATCAGAGGTTATGAACTTAAGAATGATTGTACCATGTCTAGGAGAGAGCTAGAGGGTTTACATTGGGGCATTATGGGAGATTTCAGAGATCGTGGGATTCCATTCAGTTCAACTCACATTTATCAAGTGGATTACTGTATACAGAGGATTGTTCTAGGTCCTGCAGTCTACGCAAAGTTTAAATAAGACCTGGTTTCAGCCCACCTAAAGTTTAAAGTCCAGTAGGGAGGCAAGATACAAGCATAGATAACACTAATGGGAAACAATATATGATAAATGAATGAGAAAGGTTCAAAATAAAGTGCTGTGTGAGGTATGAAAGGGAAAGGTCATCATTGAAAGACCAGTAAATTTCTGCAGGGACCAAAATTGGGAGCTTCACAGACCCTCAGATATCCTCTCATAGCTCTGATTCTCTTTGTAGTTAATGGTAGATGAATTCAGCCTGAGAGAAAGTTTGGATTATGGCTTATTTTTTTTTTGCTGATCTTTATAAGAATAATCTGTTTCCATCATGAGAGCCATTTTAAAGATGAAATTGTGAGTTCGAGAAAAGCACTTCCCAAACACTGCTTATTAGTAATTGTGAGATTTTTTTCCCCCCTAGTTGTACTCTAGCCCTCACTTGGATATATTCCCTGGCAACAGCCACAGGCAAACTTTTACAGGTTGCCTTCAGGGGTTTGAGAAAACACAAAACAGCACTAAAAGAATGAGGCATCCAGAACCTGAGATTTTGGCATGCTCTCTAATAATGAAGACTTTCTCCTCCACCACCCACCAAATACAGCACACTGTCTGGTGATTGAACTTTACTCCTGTCAATGCCAGTAGGGAATGTCATATAAGTTTGAAACCACCAGGGAGGCCTTGGGATGGCAGAAATTGTCTGTGTAAGAAAAGATGGATGACAGGAGTTTGTGTTTGCCTTTTACTAAGGGAGAAATGGAGTACTGGAAATGGTGAAACTGTATTTACTGAAATTATTCTTTCTTTGCATTAAAGATACTGTAGCTTTTTCAGCTTGGAGAAACTCTTTGGGATTTGAGATTACAAAATGCAACCAGGAGAGAGAAGTTCAATAGATGTGTTTGTGGATGAACAAATGTGAGTTGGTATTTAGTTTATACTGATACTCTTTGATTTAAATTTTTGTTTATTGGTTCAAATTATTTACTTTTCTATACATTAGTAATAATAATAATAACTTGCACTGGCAAAAATTTACAGTTGTCAGTTTCTCTGAAGTTTTATAGAGTGTTTTCACATACATTATCCTTTTTGATGTTCACAATCCTGTCAAATGGGAAGGAAAAGAATAGTTATCTCCATTTTATATACAAGGAAAGTGAGGCCCAGAGAGGATAGGTAACTTCCCTATGTTGACAACAACATTTTATACTGGACCTGGAGTCAGGAAGACTTTCATTCAAATCCTACCTCAGACAATTATTAGCTATATAATCCTAGACAAATCACCTTCTCTGAATGTCAGTTTCTCTTATCTGTAAAATGGGGCTGATATAGTAGCTCCCATCTCACAAGATTGTGAAAACCAAATGAGATCATGCATGCAGCACATTTTGCAAATCTAAAATCAAGCATTATTTTAGGTTAACCCCACTCCTTGTTCCTCTATCTCAGCTTCAGCTATGGACAGCTCCAGTGGTCACTGGTATTCCCTATCTGAATGACAGTTGACAAAGTGTACTACTGAGTGTCCAAGTGACAGAAGACAAATGTACTACTCTTCTACCTCTATCCTATCATCTCTCTTATAACTTAGAGTTGTGATCACATGAAGCCATTTTTAGGCACTTCTTCCTGAATTAAAATGCAGTCATGTAAAGCCAAGCACAACCAGCTTTCCAGAGAACTACTGCTGTGAACAGCTTTCAAGGCTCTTATTACATGGTATAGTGAACACCCTACTTATTCAATAACAAATCAGAGCAAAACATTCACAGAAAATCAAGGTACAGAGTTCACAATGTTACAGTTTATCACAGAAAATCCAAATACAACATTCACAACAACTTATCACTAAAATGACCACATAGTTTTCACCACAGTTGTCATAATTTTGAACAAAGTCCAATCATTTAGTCAATCACTTAGTAACTGAATTATTCAATCAACTCGATCATTCACAAAATGCAGAAGTCAAACTTCTACACTCAAGGGGCACACTAAGTAACAAATCAGTCACTATTCAGTCATCATTCACTATTCAATCATCAGAAAATACACAGGCCATCCACCCCTCAGTCACAAGTAAATCACAATCCTCTCAGTCAGTATAAAGTATCCAAGTAAAGTCTTCTTTCAGCTTGACTCTTCTTCCATGGTCCCAGCTCCTACCTGGATTCACCAAACTGTCACCTGGGTTCAAAGGCGGACAGCTATCAGTTCCTTGTTTAGTTCTCCATGCAGTTCCTGTTCCATGCTGAAGTTCCCAATGTCCAGTCCACCTTAAATCCTTCAGTCTCTGTCCTTGGGAAGTCAAGGCTTAACAAAGCCACAGACAGACAAAATACTAACACCACAGTCATGCTTCCTCAGTTTTCTGCAGCTCTGACTGGCCCTCAAACTCAGCAGCTCCTCAGCAGCTCCGCCTGGCCCTCTGAAGAAGCTCCACCACCACAAGTTCTCAGGAAATTCTGCCTTTCCTAGCTGGTGTTTTTCCTTATATACAGTATTGCTCCTCCCTATTCAGCCCCTTCCTGTCCTGTCAGCAACAGGGCTTTCCTGTTCAGCCCCTTCCTGTTATGTCAGCAACAGGGGTTCATACTTTCTGTTTCTTTAACAGAGGCTTAATTTGACACTTGGTGCCAAGTACCTCTTAGCTTAGCAATACAAAGAGATCTTCAAATTTCATTACTATTACAAGTCAGTAGTTTTTACTTAACAAGGAAATCCCCAGCTTCGACCTTATCTATCTCCTTTCTATTCACATGATCATCAACCTAGTTTGGACTCTCATTGCTTCTTGCCTAGACTATTGCAGTAAACTCCTAAGTGGACTTCCTGCCCCAATTGTATCTCTTTTACATTCTGTTGTTCACATAGCTGCAAAAGGAATATTCCTAAAGCACAAGTGTGACCATGCCCCTGCTATGCTCAAGAAACCGTAATGGCTCACTATTACTTTGAGGGCAAAGCACCAATTCAACTGGCTTTCAGCACAAATTTAACTGTCACAGTCTGACTTCAGACTGCCTTTCAAGATTTATTATATAGTCTTCCCTTTCACACATGCTAATGTAGGTACATAGCATTTGAACTTTCAACATTTGAACATTTCTATAGACTAATCTCTAGGCCAGGAAAATGCTTCCCCATCCCCACTCCACCTCCCCAAATAGCTAGCTTTCTTCTAGGCTCTGCTAAAGTACACAGGGCCCGTCTTGATCCCACGCACTTGGTACAGCCTTCTCTGTCATACTGTTGTTGTTCAGTTGTTTCAGTTATCCCTGACTCTTCATGACCCCATTTGGATTTTCTCAGCAAAGAGAATTGGGTGGTTTGACATTTCCTTCTCCAGTTCATTTTCCTCATGGGTTAAGTGATTTGCCAGGTTCATACTATTAGTAAGTGTTTGAGGCCAGATTTGAATGAATGAAGTTGAGTCCTCCTGACTCCAGGTCTGACACTCTATCTATTGTGCCATTAATTTTGTACATATTTTCTATTTACATTTTTGCCTATACATTATATTACTTCCCAGGAAGTCTTCTTGAGGGTAAGGGTTGTTTATTCTTTTTAGTCCCTTACATAGTATCTGACACTTTTTAATTGAATGAATTATTAAAGTCTCAAAAAATTTACCATAGCATCATAGCCTCATACATTTAAATCTGGAAGGGAGCTTAAAGGTCATCTCATTTTACAGATGAGGAAACTAACGCACAGAAGGAGGACTTGACCAAGGTCACACAGCCAATAAGCCAGAAGCAGTATTGAAACCCACATTCGCTCAGTTTCTACTATACAATATTATAAAAAATGCTAAGATGATCTGAGGTTAAACATAACATTTTAGGAAGGACATGGAATTGAAACCAGGTTCTCTGATTTCAAATCTTGTGCTTCTCCTACCTCCTACCACGGAAATGTAAATAGAATCAAACTTAAGCCATGAATGAGTATATTTTCACTTATATAAATTGGGGTAGGAGAGGCAAGAAAGGTAAATCTTGTACCAGGAAAATAGTATTGTGCAGTAAGGGCCTATAGTAGCATTAATTTCCTAGGAAAAGAGATGGTGATATAAGTATTTTAGAACATATAGGTTCTTGTAAAGCTCTAATGGTTAGGAAATTTTTGCTTATATCAACCCTAAATCTGCCTCTCCATCACACTTGTCCATTGCTCTGAGTTCTGTAAAGAAGAATAAGGATAATTCCTTTTCATGGCAACCTTGAAAACACTTCGGTACAGTCAGAGTCCTAACTAAATCTTTTCTTCTGTAGACTAAGAATGCCCAATTTTTTTCAACTTTGACACAATAAAAAGAACTCTGGACTTATATTTGGGAGACTTGGCATTGTATCCCAGTTTTGCCACTAACCACCTATGTGACTTTGTGAAAGTTACTTAATCTCCCCTGGACTCAGTTTCTGCTTTATAAAATGAGTGTATGGGACTAGGTAACATTTAAGTTTCCTTCCAGTTCCAAATATCATTCTGTAATCCTATAAATCTGTTTATAGTATGATCCCAGGTCCCTATACTATCCATCTACTTTTTTCTGGATGCTCTCTGGTTTATCAATAGCCCTCCTAAAATGTGGTACCCAGAACCTTGTGCTGTCTTAGCAAGGTAGTGAACAGATACCACCAGCCTCATTCTGGGTAGTATAGCTCGCCTATACAGTCTAAGCCCATGTTTGTATTTTTTTAACTTTTAAAAATTTTTTAAAAACATTTGATTTTAAAACTTTGAATTCCAGATTCTTTCCCTTCCTCCCTTGCTACCCACCCTTACTGGGAAGATAAGCAATTCAATATAGGTCGTATGTGTGTAGCTATGCAAAATATTTCCATAGTGGATATATTGTGAAAGACTGACTGTATTTTCCTCCATCCTATCCTGCTCCCCGACTTGTTCTATTTTCTACTTTGACCCTATCCCTTTTCAAAAGTTTGTGCTTCTAACTACCCTCTCCCCCCAACCTTCCCTTCCCTCCATCATCCCTCCTCTCATCCCCTTCCCCCCTACTCTCCTGTAGGGAGAGATACCTTATTTAGTGTGTATGTCATTTCCTCCTTAAGCCAAATTCAATGAGAGTAAGGTTGACCCATTCCCTTTTGCCTTCCTGTTCTTCTCCTCCATTGTAATAGCTTTCTCTTGCCTCTTCCATATGAGAAAATCTACCCCATTCTGTCTCTCCCCATTTGTTCTCATAATATTCCTCTCTCATCTCTCAATTTCACCTTTTAAGTATCATCCCTTCCTATTCAATTGATCCTGTGCCCTCTGTCTATGTATGCCTATACACATATATATATACACACACTCACATATGTACTGATACACCCATATACTCTCCTATATAGACATATATATGTATGTGTGTGCGTGTATATATATATATGCACACACATACATACATATACACACATTTATATTCCCTTCACCTATCTTCATACAGAGAAAAGTTTCATAAGTTACAATTATCATTTTTCCATGTAGGAATGTAAATAGTTCAACTTTGATAAGTTCCTTATGATTTCTTTTCCCTGTTTACCTTCTCATGCTTCTCTTGCTTTTTGTATCTGAATGTCAAATTTTCTATTCAACTCTGGTTTTTTATCAAGAAAGCTTGAAAATCCTCTATTTCATTGAATGACCATATTTTCCCCTGAAACATTATACTCAGTTTTGCTGGGTAGGTGATTCTTGGTTTTAATTCCAGCTTCTTTGACCTCTGGAATATCATATTCCAAGCCTTTTGATTCCTCAATGAGAATCTGCCAGATCCTGTGTTATCCTGATTGTGTTTCCACAATATTCAAATTGTTTCTTCTTGGCTGCTTGTAATATTTTCTCTTTGATCTGGGAACTCTGGAACCTGCCTATAAGATTCCTAGGAGTTTTCTTCTTGGGATCTTTTTCAAGAGGTGTTCGGTGAATTCTTTCAAGTTCCATTTTGCCCTCTGGTTCTAAAATATCAGGGCAATTTTCCTTGAGAATTTCTTGAAGGATGATTTCTAGGTTCTTTTTTTGATCATGGGCTTCAGGTAGTACAATAATTTTTCAATTATCCCTCCTGTATCTATTTTCCAGGTCAGTGGTTTTTCCAATGAGATATTTCACATTGCCTTCTATTTTTTCATTTGTTTGGATCTGTTTAATGGCATCTTGATTTCTCATAAAGTCATTGGCTTCCATTTGCTCCAGTCTAATTCTGAAGGAATATTTCTCTTCAGTGAGCTTTTGAGATTCTTTTTTCATCTGACAAATTGGGCTTTTTAAGACATTTGTCTCCTCATTGGTTTTTTGAGCTTTATTTGCCATTTGAGTTAGTCTATTTTTAAAGGTATTCTCTTCAGTCAGGTTGTTGACTTGCTTTTCATGATTTTCTTGCATCATTCTCATTTCTCTTCCCAATTTTTCCTCCATTTCTCTTATTTGGTCTTCAAAATCCTTCTTAAGCTCTTCTAATGACCTGTAACTAGTTCATATTTTTCTTGGAAGCTTTTGATGCAGGACTTCTGACTGTGTTGTCTTCCTGCCATTGCATGCTTTGGTCCTTTTTGTCCCCCCAAAACGAATCTAAAGTTGGATTGCTGTACTTGCTTTGCTTCCTTTGCTTGCTCATGTTGCCACTCAATTACTTGACTTTTGAGCTTTTTGCCACAGTAGAACTCTCCTTCCAGAGAGAAGAGCTTTGTCCCAAATTGCTGGGGTTTTTGCAGCTGCCAAAGATATTAGTTGGGTGTCCTCTTGTAATGGTAATAGAACTTGGAGGTGCCCCTGTATTGGCTTGGTTTTTGAGCTGAATGTTAAAACCCAGAGCTTGTGAATCCCACTTGTGGGATAGTCTTGTTTTTTTTTTTTATTTTTTTTTTTAAATTTTATTATAGTTTGCATCATTCATTTCCACAAGATTTTGAGTTACACATTTTCTCCCCCTC
>CM053586.1:78602613-78629557 GCA_028646515.1 Pseudochirops corinnae | reverse complement strand
CTGGAACCTGGCTGTTGGTTCAGAAGCCCTGAAGGAGGATTTTCCTGTTGTATATTTACAGAAATTCTGGAAGAGGGCCTTGCTGATGTTTTCAGGGGTTCTGGGACTGTTGTACAGGCAGAGAGTGACTTGATGAGGACACTGGCTATGGCTTTGTTGAGCCTTGTCTCTCCAGGAACTGAGATTGCTGAGGGCTTGCCTCCAGTGAAGTTGAAAGAAGGGCCTTTCCTTGGGTATTCAATGCTGAGATGATATCTTAACCTTATTGTAACTTAAGGGTAGATGGCCTTTTGTGCTCTCCTGCCCCTTTTGAGATTCGGGGGTGGGAAGCCTTTCAGTTTTTTGTGCTCTGTGATTGACCAAATTAATGTAATTTGTTTATGATTGGAGACTAATCTCCATTCGAGAGAAGAGACTTTGTCAACTGACTAAATGTATTGCCCAGGAGTGGGCTACTTTGACTAATCTACTGGCCAGGGGTGGGATACTTGGACCTTGATACTTTGCAATTGAATTGAGAACTTACTTCCTAAATAAAAAAGTTACACTATATTTTGACTTTCTCTGTTCTATGAATGTTTGCTGAATAAATGGGGTTTGCTATGCTGGTAATCTGAAAGCAAACCAGATCCAAACAGGTTAAAGCAGGAGTGATTACCTCTCAGAATGGTTGCTTGGTCCCCCTATGATCTGCAGGTCAGGAGCTCTGAAGCAGCCACATGGAGGCAGCTGCATGGCTGCAGCACCTGAGCTGCTTCTCCCTTCATGGGGCAGAGGCCAGACCACACTTTCAGTCTCCCTGTTCCCAAATTCCACACTGACCTTTTACTTTGTCTTTGGCGTATATGGGTTGATAATTCTGGAAACAGCCACAGCTGCTGGTGATCCACTTTGCAGAAGTTCCTCCAGCTGAGGCTGATTGAGGCCACTCTGGGACTAAAACCACAGGCTCATTCAGGGCTGGGCTTGGCTCTCAACACACTGTGATGGACCCTTCCTGCTGGCCTGCTGGGCTGTCTTCAGTGGGAGATTTGTTTCTCTCTGTCACTTTGTGGGTTCTGTAGCTCTAAAGTTAGTTTAGAGTCATATTTTATAGGTATTTGAGGTGCTTATGGGGGGAGCTCATGGAATTTTCTGCTTCTATGCCACAATCTTGGCTTTGCCCCACCATGTTTGTATTTTTGACAATGACAGAGAGCAAAACCTGGGTGGACCTAGGCTGGAATGTTCACTCTGACACTGACCATTTATGTGAACATGGGCAAACCAGTTAATTTCTATAAACCTTAGTCCCTCATTTGTGAGATGCAGATAATGATAACTGTAGCATTTACCTTAAAAGGTTTTTGTAAGGATAAAATGAGACAAAATAATGTGTGTGAAGAATTTTGCAGCACTTGAATCCCTTTGTAATCTTAGCTATTATTATCAGCTGTTGTAGTATATTACTGACTCTGATCTTATAGTCCACTAAAACTCTGAGAAAAATTTCAAACTCTTATCTAACCATGTTTCTCCCATCTTGTATTTATGATGTTGAATTTTTGAATTACAAGAGCAGGACTTTATGTTCTTCTTGATTAAATATCACAATGTTAACCCAATGTTCCAGTCTACTGGCATATTTTGGAATCCTAATTCTATCATCCAGCTAGCCCTCTCAGATTTGAGGTTTCTGAAAATTTATTAATTCCATTGATTAAACTTGTCAATCCTATGAAATCCAAAAATGAAAATACCAACAAAATATACTTATAAAATATCTAATGTCTTTAAAACCATGTGCCATTCTTAATATGCATCTGAGGTTTCAGAATAATAAATGATATATGATCAAGGGATATATACGTAATGTATTGTACTGGTAGATCATCCCTATAATACTTGACAATTTCATTTCTACATTTACCCCTTTATCTTCACTCACATTGTTTATCCTTAATTCAGTCTTTCATCATCTCTTACTATGGTAATAATCTCTTTTTTGGTCCCTCAGTTCCAGTCTCCCCCTCTCCAAACACATTCTCTGCATAGTTCACAAACTGATATTCATAAAACAGAAATCTAATTATACCATTACTCTAATTAAAAATTATTTAGTAGCTCTCTGTTGTTTTTAGGATAAAATGCAAAATCTTCAATCTGATATTTTCACAGTGTTTCGCAGTCTGGCTCCCTCCTATTTTTTCCAGTCTTATTTCATATTATTCCTCTTTATGAATTATCTATTCCAGACACAGGAAACTTCTAGTTGCTCCCCATATATACCATTGTATGTCCTGACTTCATATCTGTGTACAGGTGGCTCTAATGTCTGGAATGTATCTTTCTCTTCACATATGCCTCTTAGAATTCTTAGTGCAAATACAACCTCCTATATGAAACTTTTCCTGATGACCATGGTTGTCAGTGCCCTCCTTCTCTAGAAATTACTTTTGATCACTTTGCACATAATTTGCATTTGTATTTCTGTGTACATGTACCCCCCAAGTAGAATGTAAACTACTCAAGGACAGGGATCCTTTTTTGTTCTTGTGTGCTGTTATGGGAATCTGAAGATCTTCCCTGCCCCTAGGCCCTTTGCTTAAGTGGCTTAAATGGCTCTGAGAACCTTCCCTAATTTGAAAGTATACTCTGCCCCCTAATAAGCTGAATGTGGTCACATGGAGCCTGTGGCGGGTGGCTTGCCCTTCAGGAATGCCTACACCTTATTACTTTGTGATTGGGCCATGGGTCGAGAGGGCTGTGACATTGTCTGATCCAGGAGAAGGCTATATATACCCTGATGTGAGGTTTTTGCTTTGGGGCTCACTTTGGAAAGAGTTGTGTGATTTGGCCAGATGAGACTCTGGGAAGCCGTTGAGCCCCCCAGCTTTGAAAAACCCAGATGTTGGTGCTTCCCTCTCTGGTAACTGACTAGGTATGGATGTAATGGTCAGACGGCTGGAAGCCCATCTGATGATATGTTTCTTTGTCTGCTTGTAATTTCTGCTTGTATCATCTGAAGTTCAGGGTGTTGACTTTTTCCCCTGAACTAGGTAAATGATATGTGTTTGATTGATTAAAGTGAGACTGTTAACCCATTTTGAGTTGCTTTCCTTTAGAAAAGCAGATCTAAGGACCTGTGCTAGCAGCTGCCCTGGATATGCTAGGGTGCTTGCTGATACATGTGCTTGCCCCCAGCAAGACTTGCATGTTGTTGTTCAGTTGCTTTTCATTCATGTCTGACTCTTCATGACTCTATTTGCAGTTTTCTTGGCAAAGATACTGGAGTGATGTGCCATTTCCTTCTCCAGCTCATTTTGTATAGGAGAAAAATGAGGCAAAGTTAAGTGACTTGCTCAGGGTCACACAGCTAGTGTCTGAGGCCAGATTTGTACTCATGAAGATAAGTCTTCCTGGTTCTAGGCCCAGTGTTCCATCTACTGTATCACCCAGCTGTCCTGTCTTGCACATAGCTGGCACGTAATAAATGCTTGTTGAATTGAATTTACTTCTCTAGTATTTCTCTTCTGTTGGAGGTATTTTTTCCCCTTTAAGAATGTCAAATATGTGGGTGATAGACATGCTTATTGGTGCTCCTGACATTTTTAGTCTAGTTTTACAGCCTTCAGGGAGAAGTCATATTGTTGTAAGTATACAATGAGTAACTCTCCAGGAACTTTTACAGTGCTGAATATAAAGTCATTAGCCCCTGGATAGGAAATGATTGCATCTCTAATTAACTGCTTTGCTTTCTTTTCTCAAAGATACCAAAAGGCCTTCTTGGGGGTTCAGGAATTCTCTTTAGGAGGAAGTGACAGATCCTAAAGACACATTATGTCATATTCTAGCAGTCACTGGACTTGTTCAGTTTTTCAGACCCCTCATGGGGTTTTCTTGGCAAAGACACTGATGTGATTTGCCATTTTCTTCTCTAGTGGACTAAGGCAGAGGTTAAGTGACTTGCCCAAGGTCACATGGCTAGTAAGTGTTAATTGTCTGAGGCCAGATTTGAATTCAGGTTCTCTTGACTCCAGGACCAGTGCTTTATTCACTGTAACACCTAGCCACTCCCTAGAGTTTTCCTTAAAGATAAATGGCTTTTCCAGAATTTACAAAGAAACTTGATGTCGGCAATAAGTTAGAAGAAGCAGATAACTACTGAAACTGTGGGTTAGTTTATTAGTCTGCACTACTTCCCTTAAAATCAGTCACCCATGGATATTGGAAGACAAAGTCTGTGTGATTATCTTAAAAGCTAAATTAAATGTTATAGTGCTCTATACTTTTCCAGGAAAAACTGTGGCTGTGTCTCCATGACACCAAGACCACCAGCTGTTTTTAAAAATTTAGGGAAACAAGTGGTTAGTTCAGTGTAAAAAAAATCAGGCAAGTTATTTTTATTCATTGATCTGTGGAGAGGTACTTAATATTATGCCTCTACCACCACCTCATTATCATGTAGCTAACTGGAATATTTGGAATGAGGATATAAAAAGTCTCCCTTCCCTGAGTAAGCGTGTGTGTGTATAACAAATGCACATTTTTACAAACACACACATATACACACATACCACCATGATAAACAGACCCTGTCAAAACAGGTCTCAGGAAAGAGCAACAACAATGGTTCATATGTTTGGGTGGAGGGATTGTTTGGCTTTCTATTGTTTGATAATCAAATCTTCTTGATCTGAAACTGGCCTATTTCTTAAGAAAGGGTAGCACCTTAGCACCCCCAAAATGGAGCCCATGACTACTAAATCTGACATACAGTTGAAATGTAGAAGATTCAATTTTACTTCAGTTCTAAGGGTGGACCCAAGAAATGGTCATCAAGACCTTAGCAAGGGAGAAGATAATTCTTGTTAAGGCTGTTTTAAGTGACCTAACTAGACCGGAAGTAGTGCAAAGGCCAGCTCATTATTTTGTACTCTCTCTGTCTCTGTCTGTGTCTCTGTCTCTGTCTCTCTCTCTCTTCTCTCTGTCTCTCTTCACCTCACCCTCAACCATGACCACTTAGGATACATTTTGATTTCCTCCTCTCTTTTCTTCTTCTGGTCCTTCCTAATTTTCCTCTTTAGATTCTCATGCTTTGGGTTTGGAACTGATAGGCCTTGTGTCCTCAAGTTGAGTAAGCCCGATAAATACTTAAGAGAGGAACAGATTTGTAATCTAATTTCATCCTCTTTGCAGGAATGCTTCTATGTATGTCTGCATCTATAGGTTATTGTGAAAAATTATGTTTGCAATTCATTGAAGCAATTTTTTGATAAAATTAAACATTTATATCATGCTAGACATTTCCACAGAAGTCCCTGAGTTTTCTAGTTCTCATTAAACAACTCCATCTTCCTTTAGGAGAGTTGTCTATTTTATTGCATGAGATTTGACCCCTTATATTGCTCTATTGCAACGGTTCTCAACCTGTAGGTCACAACCCCTTTGGGGGTTGAACAACCCTTTCACAGGGGTCATAGGAGTTGTCTGAGGCCATTGGAAAACACATATTTCTGATGGTCTTGGGAACTGAGACCCTGCTCCTCTATGGATCTCCAGGCGGGTCTGCCTACATGCAGATACGCCCACATACAAGTATTAAAGGGTGGCGGCATTAGGAAGGTTGAGAACCACTGCTCTATTGGTCCAAAGCTCAGAAACCTGAGAATTACTAAGAAAGACAGTCCAAATAAACTCTCAAATCTTTCCTGGAGCAGTGTTACCAACAGATCAGTCAGTCCTCTAGGAACAGTCAATTTGGTAGTCCAATAGTCCCATATTGACACAGCAACCTGTATTTTTTTCCCCTTGATCTCAAAGCCCTCATTATTTGACCTTGAACCTGGTTGTCATTGTACAGATGGAACAGCAAGAAAGGAAGCACATAGGCGTTAGGACCTCTGGGTTTGATCATTAGGCGATTGTTCCAGTATGTGATTTTTACAATGCTGACATGGTGCTGTATCGTAGTCTGATGTTTAATCCTGTGGTGAATTTCCCTGACAGCTCACAGCACATTAAAGTAGTAGGATGAGTCATTTTTTTTTTATTTGAAAACTCTTAGATTCACTTTATTCTCCTTTGGTGCTCCATATTCTAGAAATCCTTTGGACAAGTCTACTTACATCTTCTTTCCCGCAGCATCTGATTAAATGTGTGTTGTTGCTGTATTTATGTCTTTCACTTTCTGGAGAACTTGTGTTCTATTCTTTTCCATATGCCTTATCTCTCTAAGGCCCTTGCATCCAATTTCTGATTTTTTATGTGATTTTTAAGTCTGGTTCTAATGATTTTTGGATGAGCCTAACTTGGTAAATTATTGAGTAAAAGACAAAGCAAAGTCGTCTTTTTTCTTCCTTTCTCAGTTTCCATTATTCAAGAGAAATCTTTTTCTCTGCTGGTCTTGTCTGAAATCTGCTTAGAAACTCTTGTTGGATATGTTTTTGCATTTATTGGCTTGAATGCCTCTCGTCTCAGGCTTAAATAATATAGTTCAGAGCCAAGGTGTGACTAAGGAAGAAGGCTGCAAAAAGATAAGTTCATATCTACGTAGTGGGGCCGTCTTCTGTAAATTCTGTTTACTGAGGGCTTACTTTTTGTTTATGACCAATAGGCACAGTGACTCATTCATTTGTCACTTGGTAAAGCAGAGATCTGGTCATGTTACTCCTCTGCTTAACAAGCTAGATTGGCTCCCTATTTCTCCTAGGATAAAATGCAATCTCCTCTCTTTAGCATTTAAAGCCCTTCACAGTCTGACTTCAGCCTCTATTTCAAAGGTTATTAAACATAACTCTCTTTGACATACAACCCCCCAGCCAGATTGGCCAGCTTGCCATTCCTCCTATAGGGCATTCCATTTCACAGAGAAACTATTCCTTTGTATGCGCTGTCCCCAATGTCTGGAGTAACTTCCCTCTTCATGTCTGTCTCAGAATCTCTAGCTTCTTTTAAAGCTACACCCAATAGCCTTTGGGTGTAGCTCTTGCTCAGAGCCTTTTCTGATGCCACCCCAACTTGTAGTGCTTTCTATCTCCTATATCTCTTTGTATTTGTAATTGCTTAAAAACAATTAAAAAAAATTTACTTGCAGGCATACATGTTCTTTCTTCCCCAGTAGAACTCAAGTTTCCAAAAGCCAAGGAGTATTTTGCTTTCATTCCTATAGCATTTTGCTCAGTGTCTGGTATATAGAAGAGAATTACAAGTTGAGAACTAGAAGTGACCTTAGAAGTTAACCACTCCCCCTTGTTTTGCAGAGGAAGAGACAGAAGTTTGGAGAAATGCAATGACTAACCCAAGGCCACACAGGTGATTCAATAAGTAAGTGGTTCTCAACCTGTGGGTTATGTTCAATTTGTAAGAATGAAAATACATCCTGCACATTACGATTCATAACCATAGCAAAATGACAGTTATGAAGTAGCAACGAAAATCATTTGATGGTTGGGGGGGTCACCATAACATGAAGAACTGTATTAAAGGGTCATGGCATTAAGAAGGTTGAGAAACACTGTAATAGGTGGTCAAGTTGACATTTAAACCCAGAACCCCCTGTCTCTAAACCTTATAGGTTTTTTAATAAATGCATGTAAAACTGAATTTAACAATCCACCAAACAATTGCCAGGCTCATTCATATTTTTTAAAGTGCATATGGAGGTCTCCAGCTTTAATATGTTTGAATATAAAAGCAAAGCACAATGAATATCTCTGTATCTAAGGCATCTCTATCACCCTAATCAATGCTCTACTTTCATTTAGCATATTCTTCTATTCATATTTTCAAAGGATTTCACAATTATTTTGTCTAGCAACCCCTGATCACAGCTATGGTAGAATACAATTGTCTTCATCTTTGACATATGTAAGTTGAAGGGCAAGGAGGTTCTTGTGACCTGCTTGTCATCACACAAGAACTCAAACCCTCCAGGCTTTTTGATCATTTCCCAACTAACTAGTGAATCATTTTCTCTTTCCAAAATGACCTATCATTTAAATTTTCTATCTCTATGTTTTTGTCTGAATTATACTGAATTTACCCAGATATCCTATTTTCACTTTTTAAGCAAGCAAGGGTCATTCAGATCCATAACTTTGGATTGTTTTAGGCTGCTGTTGCTGCTGCTGCTTTTCAACCAGGAACCTCATTTTCCAGCTGAATTTTAATTTATTTGCATTAGTGATAGATGAAGCAGAAACATTCTAGTTGCTTCTCAGGTTGTGGAGTAATGCTTGTAGAATTATCCATTTTAAAAGCAGAAGGAAAAGATGTCATTTTCTTTCATGTACAAAGCTAGTCTCATCTTGGATTCTTAAGAGCGAATAAATACGGAATATAGGAACAATTGAGTGATATTTTTTGACAAATTTCCTTTACTGACACCATATTTTAAGACCTAAATTAATTTTTTTTGTGTTCCAGAGGTTTCTGGGGCCCTTTAGCTGTTTCATTTTTTGACAGAAAAAGAGTACTGCAGCATCAGAATGTCATGAACTTAGGTTGCACTGAAATTGCTTTTTTCTTGTAAATGATGTTTATTGGGTTTTCAAGGTTTACTGTTTTTCTCCCATCATTAAACTGGTCCTTTAAAATATCATCTTTCAGTTTTATAAAGAACCAGTAAAACATCTGCTAGGACATGTGAGATGAAACAACTTTCACTCTTGAACACTTAATGGGCTATATTTGAAACTAAAATCAGTTCTCAATTAAGACGATACTAAAGATCATCCTGAGTTAATGACAATACCGATGTTAACACATCATTTCACCCTCTTCCAATGGACAGAAAACCAGATCTGTAGGCAAGTGAAATTTACAGATAATAGCAAAACATCTGCTGATGGGCACCTAAGCTAAGCAATTAATAACACAGTTCTCATTGCTTATTAACTAAGACTAATTTATAATGAACACCTAGTGTACACAAATAGACCTGTCATGCACATGGATAGCAAATGCATTTTGGCAAGAGATTACAGTGAATAAAGAATGAGTTCAGAGAGAGGAGAGGGAACTTTAAATGTTCACACAAAAGTTGTCACTTGTTAAAAAAAAAAAAAAAGGAAAGGAAAAAAAAAATTCCCTCCAAAGAGTCATTGGAAGAAATGAAGTGTTTGCACCATTGGATACCAAAGTCTTCACAGTAACTCTGGTTCTCTAACAAATTTGTGTCTCTTTTCATCATCATGATATTTGAGCAATATTACAGATCAAAAGCAAACTTGTCACATAGGAGAAGGTAGGAGACAAGAGAAAGGTGTTTATTCTTTCTTGTTATCAGTGTACACCTGTAGGATGCACTTAGCAGGAAAATTGAAGTATGAAGGTCAAATCAAAATACCATTATAGCCTGGAGTATATTATAGCTTTCTTTACCCATTGCACTGTTTACTTGCTAGAGCCAATATTAACTAGTAGCTATGGCCATTGAGGTCTTTGGAGAGTTGTAACTGGGACAGGGCAGTCACTCTTTTGTTCTAGCCTTTTGTTCTACCAGACTTTTTTGAGAGGAAGAAGTGCACTTCCTTCCCACAGTGGTTCAGAGCTCTCAATCCATGTGTCTCATTGCCATAGTATGCTTCTGTCCTAAATCCTCTCAGGGGTCTGGGAAGGTGGTGGGCACTGAGGAGAAGTAAGGGAGAAGGGTTGTGTGTCAGGCAGAAGACAGAGTATATGTGGTGGTGGGGATGGACCATCCACTCTCCTCATGTGACTGCACCAAGGATTAAACTGTCCTCCACTCATGCTCCTGTGTCTTCCTCTGTCATCATCCTCTGAACTACTGCCACCTCTTCCTAACTTTCCTCTGTAAGACTAAGCACCCCTTTGCCTCTCCAACTATTCTTTCCTTTGGTGGAAAAAAATCTCTAGCTATTTCATTTCTGGGCTTATCTTCTCTCCCTTGCTTTCCTCACTCTCTGGGACAACTAGTAAGTGATCTAAGCCCAGTGGCAGAGCTGTGCAACCCTCCACAAGTTGTTTAACCTCTGTTTGCCTTAATCCACTAGAGAAGGAAATGGCAAATCACTCCAGCCAGGAAATCCCAGTGGACAGTAATGGCATGCCATGGTCCACGGGGTCACAAGGAGTTGGACATAACTAAAGAACAACCATCTTGGCAGAGGAGAAGAGGAGCAAAAGGAAGCATCTTGGGTACCTAGTAATCCACAATCAGCTGTAAATCAAAGTTGACTTTAAACCAAAAGCACAAAATGAAGATGTGATTAAGGAAAAGAGTGAGCAGACACCTCTTGCAAAAGAAGGGGAGAAAAAGAGTTGGAGGGAAAATATAAAAGAATAGATTTCATGAAAGAGAGAGGAGGAGCTGTCAAAAAGGGGGCAAGGAAATTGAGAATGGGGAATCATTTCTGCCTGAGATAGCTGGAAAAGCTTCCCTAAGCGATTTCACCCCTTAATCAAGAAGTGCAGTAGGTGGGCTATCAGAGCAAAGCAGGAGAGGCTCTCTATTATTTATCTTCTATTAGGGAAGCTGTTTGGCAGGGCTGTAACTAGGAATTCTTGTGCCTGATGGAAATTTGGTTGAGGGTTGGGGAGAGAAGGGAGGGCTGGGGGAATAATAACAACAGCATAGAGTACAGTCCAACAGTGGTTCCATTTGCATTGGGAGTGGGGGCAGCCCATACCCCAGAGAGATTAGTTCTAATCCCCATGGTGCTGGGGTGGGGATGGGGGAGGTTTGGCTGTGGGAAAGAAGCTCAATGTCAATGGAACTCTGGGCGTAATAGTTCAAGGCTATTTGTGCTGTGCAGTGGGCTCTGTGGGCCACTAGAGGACTGTGAAGCAAGTCGTAGGGATGGCAGTTGCCAGGGTCCTGGGAAGGAAATCAGCCCCCAGAATAGTAGCTCCCTGGAGCAAAGGCCCATTTATCTCATGCTAGTTATGGTTCTGACGATTATGAGTGTCTCTGAGAGTCCATTTTCCACTTTGTATTTGTCAGTCTCACCCCCTTGCTTGAAAACTGGCTGCAACTTCTACACCTAGGGCTGATTTCGCCCCTTTTTGCATTTGAAACCTTATGATTTTGCAGGGTTTAGGGTTTTATATGTGCCTGGGCAGGAGGGCTTATTTTATTATTAATCTAGAAAAAAAAAAAGCTTGATTGCTTTAAGTGTTTTTCTTTCAAAGCTCTTCTATTTCTTCCATGAGACTTATTTCTGAGTCCTCTTAAGTAGAATTTCCAAACTACAGGTGGATGTAAGTTTTCCTTTTCAGAATTGTCCTTGATTGCGAGAAATTACACCATTTCATCCTTGCCCTCCTTCCCCCTTAAGATTTATTCTGCAGCTGTATATGCATCATTATCTGAATTGAACATGTGTACATTTGGCAAAATCCATCCTTTGCCAAGTTCCCTTTGGGAAGAAGAGATACAATTGCGGCTCTATCACATTGCTTCCCCTTCCTCATTACTCACAAATGTAAATGCTTGGCAAAACTCTGCACCTATATGGAAAAATCCTGAATTTCAAAGCACTTAGCACCTTTGCCTCTGACAATAGCCACCCCTGAGACAGTGTTCCTTGTGAACACCAACACACATATGTCAGACAGAGGCGGTGCAATCTCCCAACTCACAAGCAAAGCCTCTGGGACTTTGTTCCTGGCTGTGCTCACACATCCCACTGTCACTTTTTGTCTCACACCTTCCTGGGGCCTGTATTCTCCTTCAACGAAAGCATGATATCACTGTTGGCTCCATACCAGTCTTTTTGTGTTATCTGGCAATACCTATTCCTACTTCTTTCCCAAGTCTCCGGACTCTGTCTTAAGCAGCTCTGCATCTCCTGTTTCCGAGGCCTGGCTTTGACAGTGGCCCTAGACCAGTGGTTCTCAACCTTCCTAATGCTGCGACCCTTTAACACTTGGATGTGGGCATATCTGCAAGTGGGCAGACCTGCCTGGAGATGGATAAAGGAGTGGTATCTCGGTTCCTAAGACCATCAGAAATATGTGTTTTCCAATGGTCTTAGGCAACCCCTGTGAAAGGGTCATTCAATCCCCAAAGGGATTGCAACCTACGGGTTGAGAACCACTGCCCTAGACTGATGAGTGGTATGCATCACATCTAACATGCTATTCCTTGCTTGCTCTGTTCACCCCTCTTTATGACAAAATCACGGATGATAGTAGCATCAGCACTGCACTTCATTCTATCTCCTATTTGTAAAATATTGCTGATCTCTTTGTATTATCACTGGAAGACTTGGTGTAAAGCTAAGAAATGGGAAGACATAGTAAAGATCAAGTAGTACAGGCCATTCAGTCAGTAAAGCCCAGCTGCAACAGGTAATTAAATAGACCTGCTGAGAACCTGGAGGGCTTGTAAAATGCAGCACCTAGAACCCTGATGGACTTAGCCAGCAGTTCTCAACCTGTGGGTTATATTCAGATATCTGCATATCAGATATTTACATTACAATTCATAACAGTGGCAAAATTACAGTTATGAAGTAGCAACGAAAATAATTTTATGTTTGGGGGTCACCACAACATGAGGAACTGTATTAAAGGGTCGCGGCATTAGGAAGGTTGAGAACCACTGAAATTTAGCCTGAAATGGTGTATTGAAAATGGGCTTATATTTCAATTCATATTTATCATAATACCTCTCTGATGAGCAAAAAGGATAGTCAAGATGAGCTGGCTCTTGGGTTCAAAAGTGCTTCTCCCTCAGTGCTTCTCCCCTAACCAAAATTTAAAAGTTTACTTTATCTTAAATTTAAATTACTAGTAGAAGGATACACAGTGATAAAACTTGGGAGTTGGAAAGGACCTTAGTTCAAACCTATTCCCCAAGGCACAAATCTCTTCTACCACATTCCTAAAAGATGACCAATCTAGCCTTTGTTAGAATACTCTGACAGACTGATGGGAAGCTCTCTATTCTTCTTAGCAGTTCATCCCTTTTTTAAAGGTCAGCCTCTCATTGTTAGGAGAATCTTTATTGTTGCTCAGTCATTTTAATTGTGTCCAACTATCTGGAACCCCATTTGGGATTTTTTTGGCAAAGATACTGGAGTAGTCTTCCATTTCCTTCTCCAGCTCATTTTACAGATGAGGAAACTGAGGCAAACAGGCTTAAAAGTGGCTTGCTCAGGGTCACACGATTAGTGAGTATTTGAGGCTGGATTTGATATATGGAAGATGAGTCTTCCTGACTTCATGCCTGGCACTCGATCCACTGTGCCACCTAGCTGCCCCAGGAGGATCTTTATTGAGCCCAAATCTGTCTCCTACAACACTCAATCAGCTAAATATGAATTTTCTTCATTAGGAAACATTCTGGTGCTATGTCACCAACACTATATTCAGATCACAATCCTGAATGGAAAGTTTTCTTTCTGTGGTGAGTGATGACATTCCATCACTCCAGAGTGCAAATCATTCCAAGTGCATGGCCTCTTGGCAAACTTTAATTTTTCTCTCGTGGAACACCTTTTTTCATTAGTCATAAATTGAATTGACTGCTTGCAAAGCAAAGGGGCGTGAAATCATGGATTTGGCCACTTTTTATGTATGTGGCTTCAAGATATGAGTTTTGTCTTTAAATGTGATTTTGGTATTAAAATTTCTATAGAGCAGGACCATGTTAACTAGCCATGCTGATTTATTGTGAGTGACTTGTCATTCATTAGATACTGAGGGAAAAAAATTGTAAAAGAAAGCATTGAAAAAAATAGCTGATAGATTGAGGATTCAGAAGATCTGGGTTTTAATTTTAGCTCTGATAGTTATTACCTGTGTGACCACAAATGCTTGCCAAGTGAATGAATGAATGATTAAGCAAGTCATTTATTTTGAGTCTTGGATTTCACATCTATAAAGGATAGCAGCTGGACTACATGATCCATAAGGTTTTTCTATAGCTTCAAACCAATGTTATGACATTCTCAAGTGAAAGCTCTGATTTAAGTGCATCTAATTTCTCTTAGATATCTGGAAAACATTTCATTTCTTTCATGAAGTATCATGTAAATGACATCTCCACAAAGGCTTCTTTCACTAAGCAGAGTTGAGTTCTGATTGCCAATAATCCTCATTTAATTGACAGACTTTTCTTACTATTGATAGATCCCTCACCAGCTTTCTACTTCCTTAAATATGCCCTTTGTCAAGTTTAATGAGTTTCTAATATTTCTGTGGGTTCTCCCCTGGGATAGTTAGTGATTCTGAAGGACTCCCATATGTATGGGTGAAGGTGTTTGGGTACCTTTGTACCCAACTTATTACTTCAGTCAGTTAGATCCCTATCGTCTTGAGGGCACAATGCAAATTCCTAAGGTGCATGATTTGACTCCAGCCTTTGTTTTCATCCTTATTGTTGCATTTTGCTCCCCTTTATGCAACCTACATTGAAAGCAAATTACTCTATCTACCATTCCTTGAACATGACTCTCTGCCTCCCACCACCATTCCTTAGCACAGGCTATTTTCCTCATGCTTGGAATGTACTTAACTTCATGTCTCCAACTCTTAGAATCCTTAGCTTCTTTTAAGGTTCAGTTCATGTGCCATCTCCTGGAGAAAGTCTTTACTATACTCTTTCTTCTTTAAGTTATCATGTATATCTGTTCCCTTGTAGTGTTCCATTCTCTTGCCCCTATCTTGGAGTGAGGGTCATTTTTTTTTCCCGGATCTATATTACCTAGTACAATGTCATTCACACATAGCAGGTGATTAAAAAAACCCTTGTCAGATTGGATTGGACTGGATTTGCAGCTAAATGGTACAGTGGGTAAAGCATTGGCCCTGAAGACAGGAATACCTGAGTTCAAATTTAGCTTCAGATGTAAAATAGATGTGTGACCTTAGACAAGTCACTTAACCTCTGTTTATTTCAGTTTTGTCAACTCTAAAGTGGGGATCATAATAGCACTTACCTCCTAGGGATGTTGTGAGGATCAAATGAGGTTAAAAATTGTTAACACACAGCACAGTTGCCTGGAACATCGTAGGGACTAGATGAATGTTAGCTAGTGTTGTTTTCATCATTATTATTTGGATTGGGAATATTACTTGTCTTGTAAAATTTGTGAAAAGTTCTTTCCCTGGTACCAAGGACAGTTCCAAGAACGTTCTTGAGGGGAGTTTGTTGTTATGATGTTTCTATCCTGTAGCCTAATGAATGCTAATATTGCTATTGAACTTCATGAATCTTATTTATCAAGAAGTCAATATGAAACTATTGGTGACTTTCATTTCAGAAGGTACATGTTGTTGCTAGATATCTCACTGTGCTAATACAAATCAACTGGTCATGAAAAGACTACTGGCAATTATTTCCACAATTAGCTACAATTAACTGAAATAACTAGATGAATATGCTACCATTTGGGGACAATCAAGAAGGCTGTTTACTTGTGTTAGTCATAGCCTGGCTTTATTAATTTAAAAAAATGTACATCAGATTGGTTTATTAGCTAGCTATCTTACTATTTTGGTACAATTGGTAGACTAACAACAACTCAAATTTATATAGAACTTTGGGTTTTGTAGTGTGCTATCCTGATAACAAACCTACATAAAGAAAATATTGCCATCCCCATTTAACAGATGAGGAAAGTTTAAGCAACTTGTTCAATAAATCACACAAGTAATAAGTGATAAAATCAGGATTTAACCCTAGCTCTCCTTGTTCTATATATTATGAAAAATTTTAAATGTTTCAGTAAGTGATCAGGTTTCTTATAGGGCAGAGAATTGAAGGGAATTTCAAGATGACATTGCCACTTCTTTGTATAGGCATTAATCAGCATGTGTCTGGGATACTTCATACTTTCCCTCTCCCATCTCATCCCTTCTGCACAAAGTGGGCATATGAATCTTTTGTAAATCCTTTCTTGTCATTGTTGTTGAAAGATAAAAACTTATTCAACAATCAAGATCTCCTTCTGTAAATCCTTCTTTTATTGTGTGATTTTCATACTGAAAAACCTTAAATGACTCCCCCATTGTCTATAGGATCAGGTCTAAATGTTTTGCTTCAGCGTTCCAGGACCTTCACAATCTAGCTGCACCTGCCTTACTTCCTTATCTGCTATTACTCCTCCTCCCCACCCCCCACCCCAAATTGTTACTCCAATCAAGCAAGTATACTTACTATCCCCTTCCCTGCACTATGCTGTTCTCTCTCCTCATAACATACCACTGTCCTTCTTCTTTGCTTATCTAAATGTTGCTCTTGCTTCAAGATAATACAAAAATGCCAACCCATCCACATGGACTCCCTGATTACTCTAACAGCGGTTCTCAACCTGTGGGTCTTGACCCCTTTGGGAGTCAAACGACCCTTTCACAGAGGTCAGAGGGGTCGCCTAAGATCATCAGAAAATACATATTTCCGATGGTCTTAGGAATCGAGACACTACTCCTCTGTCTCTAGGCGCGTCTGCCCACATGCAGACACGTCCACATGCAGACACGCCCACATATGAGTATTAAAGGGTTGCAGCATTAGGAAGGTTGAGAACCACTGCCTAGGACATAGTCATCTTTCTTTCTTCTTTTACTCCTAAAGTATTTTTGTTAATTCCACTTGTTCATCATTTTCTTATTCATTTGGAGCTATTATCTTTTCACTTTCTATACAGAGATATGCTGTAGCTGTAGAATAATAGGTTTTATGCCAGAAGTGATATAAAATCCATTCTCTTCCTTTGTAGGATGCTATATTTTGTCAAAAACTTTTTCTGCATCTAATGCATATAATTAATTTTTTTTCATTCTGTCATTAATATGGTTAAGACTAAAGTTTTCCTAATATTAAAGCAATTCTGCATTCCTGGTGTAAATCCAACCTGGTCATAGCTATAATCTTTGCAATATATTTAGGCAGTTAGATGGTGTGGGGGATAGAGTGTTGGGCCTGAAGTCAGGAAAACCTGAGTTTGAATCTGGCCTCAGTCATTTATTTACTATCTGTATGACCTGGGCAAGTCGCTTTACCTTTGTTTGCCTCAGCTTCTCCATCTATAAAATGGAGATAATAATAGCACCTATCTCCCTGGTTTTTTGTGAAGATAAAATGAGATAATACTTATAAAGTTCTTAACATATAGTAGGTGCTATATAAATGTTAGCTATTATTATTATTGTTATTATTATTACTATTACTATTATTTTAGCCTAGTTGCTAATATTTTATTCAAAATATTTACATTAATATTCATTAGGGGTATTGATCTTTAGTTTTCTGTTTCTGTTCTAACTTTCCTCAGTTTACTTATCCAGACCACAGTTATGTCTTGAAGAAATTTGTAAGGTTCTCTTGCTATTTTTGCAGTTTATATAATGTTTAATTAATGCATCTTTGAATTTTTTTATATAATTCACTTGTAAATTCATTTGGCCCTGGAGTACTTTTTCTTTGGAAGTTCATTTATGAATTGTTCTATTTCTTTCTCTGAAAGGAAGTTTTTTAAATGCTCTATATTTTGTTCTATTTTCCTAGGTATCTTAAATTGTGTAAATATTCATTATTTTATTATGTTGCCAGTTATTTTGGCAAATCTTTTGGCAAAATATTTTGTAATAACATAATTCATTTCTCTTTCATTTATTGTGAATTATCCTTTTTCATTTATGATACTAATAATTTGGTTTTCCTCATCCTTTTTAATCAAATAAACTAATCATTTATTCTATTACTTTTTCTTTAAAAAGCTCCTATTTTATTAATTCTGTTTTTATACTTTCAACTTGTCCCATCTCTTCTTTGACTTTCAAGATTTTAGCATTTGGAATTTGGTGTTTAATTGAAATTTAAAATTTTTGGTGTTTTGGGTCTTTTATTGCATTCTGAGTTTGTTGATCTGTTTTATGTCAATAAAAGCATTTAGAGATATAAAAATATTAAGGACTTCTTTTTGTAAGGAATTATTTTTTGGTAAGGACTTCTTTAACTACATTACAAAGTTTTTGCCCCATTGTTTTCCTTATGTTTGATGAAATTATTAATCACTTCTGTGATTTGTTCTTTGACATATCTTTAGTATTAACTTCAGTTTCCAGTTGATTTTTATTTTTTTCCAACAGCTTTTCATTTAATATATTTTTGTTACACTGTGGCCAGTAAAGGATGTATATATTTCCATACTTTTACATTTATATTTTTGAGGTTTTTATGTCCTATGATATAATCATTCTTTTTTGTAACAGTCCAGGCATAATTGAGAAACGTGCATATTCCTTTCTATTTCTATTCAGTAATTTCCAGAGATCTTTCATACCTAATATTCTAAAATTCTATTTTGACCCCTAATTTATTATTTATTTTTTGGTTTGTTTTATGTAGGGCTGATATGTATAAATTAAAACCCCACACTATTATAGTTTTGCTTTCTATTTCTCATTGTAATTCATTTAGTTTTTAAGTATTTAGAAACTTTGCCATTTGATGCATATGTTAAACATAGAAAGCAATTTGTTGTCTAAATTTTTGGCCCAAAGTAGTTTCCTTCTTTGTTTCTTTTAATTAAGTCTACTTTTACTGTTGTCTCATTGAAATCATACCACTACCCCTCCTTTTTTGTGTTAAGCTAAAGCATAATAAATTTTTCTCTGATACCTTATTTTATCCAATTACTTACATTTCAAGTGTGTTTCTTGTAAACAACATGTTATTAGATTCTATTTTCCAATCTATTCTGCTAACTTCTTTCATATTTATGGGTGAGTTCATTACTTTTGCATCCATTGTCATAATGTTAGAGTATTGTTTGTTCCCTTCCATAATATTTTCTTATACTTTTTTCTTCTCTAAGGTCTTTACTCTTTTTATTTCATATTGTTACACTTCTCCCCTCCCCCTATTCCCTTTTAATCTTTTCTTTACTATCTTCTTCAAGCTTAGGTTTTGTTTTCTGATAACTAAACCCTTTCTGACCATACCCTAGCCGCTTATGCTTGCTTTTCCCCCTTCCTCTTCCTATCTGTGTTCTTGTTGAGTAGAATGTAGTACTACACCAAACTTTGTGTGTATTTTGCCCCTTAGTGCAGTTCAAGTGACATCAGGTCCCACCCACTCCTTCCATGTTTGTACATAGCTCTACTTCCACAACCTGATTATGTGTGTTACCAAGTTCCCTATGTTTTCTTCCATTTTTCTTGATGTATCATCATTCTTTTTCTTATAGCTTTTTCAAAACATCAAAAAATCTACTTTTAAGTTTTCTCTCTTAACTGACTACTTCTATGGTCACTTGTGACATTAGGTTGCTGAAATGACCATTTTAACATCTTCCATCTCCTGTAAAATGCAAACAGTTCATCCTTCTCTTCTGATTATTCACTTATACCTATCTTTTCTTGTTTTTCTTGACTCCCAGGTTTGTTTTTCAAAGTTTCTTTGTATCTCTATTCTTTTTTCATCTGGATTGTTTGAAAATTCTCTGTTTTATTGAATATTAATTTCTTTTCCATATAGGATTTCACTCAGTTTTGTTAAATAAGTTGTTCTTGTTTGTAGACCTTGGTTTTGCATTTTGAAATATCTCTATCTATATTCTTCCCCCTTTAAAATGATATCTGTTAAATCTTATGTGATCTTAATTGTATTTACTTGATATAAGTTCTTTGTGGATGCAGTTTTTTTTTTTTTTTTACCTCTAGTCTGGAAACCATAGATTTTGACAATGAAATTTCTGAAAGTTTTCATTTCAAGGTTTCTTTCAGGAGGTGATTGGTAGACTCAGTCTATGTACACATTTCTCTCTTGTTCTAATATGTCTGGGCAATTTTTCTTTTGGGCAATTATTTCTTGAAATATAATATCCAGGTTCCTTTATTGGTCATGGATTTCAGGTAATCCTATGAATCTTAAGTTACTTCTCTTTGTCTATTTCCCAGGTCAGTGTTTTTTTGATAAGAGATACCTTATATTTTTCTTTCTTTTGACTTCATTTTAAGAATTCTTGTTATCTCCTGAAGCCATTAATTTCTATTTAGCTGATTCTGATTATTAGGGAGTTTGTTGCTAGAATAAGGCTTTGTACTCCTCTGTTAAGTCATTGATTCTTTCCCCAAATCTCTTCTCCATAGTTCTCTTTTTTAAAAAAAATCTTTTAAAAACTCTTTCATTAATTATTCTTTTGTTGTTGTTGTTGAGGTTTTGATTGTAGGTGCTTTTGAGTTATTTGCCTCATCTGGGTTTTTATCTTAGTCATCTCTGGAATTATAAAAGTTTCTTCCCTCTCTCCCTTTTCTTCTCTCTCATTATTTTTATTGCTAAAGTAGTGTGGACCTGAGTTCTAAGTCTCCCTTATATTCTGAGAATCAAATCAAGATGATGACATTTCCTTTGAACCAGGAATATGTCTTTAGGGAAGATATTCCTTTTGCTGGGGTTAGGATTTTAATTTGTGCCTTCTCTTTCACCACTAACACCAAAATTCAAACTCCTTATCTCTTGTAATGGGTCTTTGTTAAAACCCTTTCCTTAATATGAAGAAAGAGAGGAAGGGGCTACATTTTCTTTAATCCTCAATTAAATTCCAGAATTCCATCTTTTAGTGAAATAAACCAAGTTGAGGCCATTTCCTAGGGAGAAAGAAGATGGAGAAGGGACTTAATTTAAGAGAGTAGCATGGCCCTGCAAAAGTAATAACAGAATGGCTAAAGCCACAAATGAGCTGAGACTTTCAATTGCCATTAAACTCAGACATTCAAACACATATAAAGGTTTATTTAGCTATATTGGCAATAGACAAAGAACTAAACTGAGATATAGCTATTTGTTGCTCTGGTGGAAGGGATGATAAGAGATCATAAAGAGAAAATTAAACTATTTAGCTCCTATTTTGCTTTTATCTTCTCTACCAAGGAGAATAACCTTCAAACTGGAGTCATGCGGAGAAGTGTAACCTAGGATAAGTGAGACGATTAAAAGAGAGCACCTTTCTTCTCCAAGTAGTTAAGGCTCACTTCCCAAGCCCTTCTTCCTTTCTTTTCCCCTCCTCATCTAACAGCAATTGACTGAGATATTTTTCTTACCTCTGATGCTTTAGATTCCAGAGCCTTTCAGTTTCATTTCTACTCTCTTTCCTCAGGGAATTTTATTTTATACCTGTGAAGCTTTTTTCCCCCTTCAGCTGAAGGCTTTCATTTTCATCCCCTAGGTGTTCTAGATCTAATTACCACTTGTCTAAGAGGATGTTTTGGATTATTTGGAAATCAGGTTGTTAAGTACTTGGATGGAGCTGCAAACTGTATTGTTTCCTTCTAAACCACCATTTTGGTCCAAAAACATTTATATAAACTTTTCCACACCAGGATTCATCTACTTCTTAAAACTATCTGCGAATTCTATGATTATATGGATGAAAAAAAAATATCTGTGTTATATGATTCTTTGACCATCTTTAAGAGAAAGCACTGGGACACCTGCATTTTTACCCCTCACCAAATGCTTAGCAAGTATCTCACTCATAGGAGATATTCAAGAAATGTTAGGTCATTAATTCTTATTAAATGTTCCAAAGCTTTTGTCCAGACATTACCGTACCTCCTCCCCAGGGAGCTGACATAGAACTGTGTCTAGTCAAACTCTCATGAGGAAAATTCTTTAATTACAATATTGAGCATACTGCAGTAAAGTGGGGAGAACACTGAATAAAAGTAATAGAAAGAATTTCAGGGGAATTAAGGACATTACTTCTATATGATTGCCTAGGATGGATGGTAATAATTTCTGATTTGTTCTAAGTAGAATCTTTTAATAAATTTCAGAAGGTCATATTTAAGTTGAAGAGAATCAGGGGAAATGTAATAGTAAAAAAACCCTACTTTACATTGATTTATTCATTATGAAATCTATCAGTTGATTAATGAATACTTATTATAAGCCTCCTATATGCTAGGTATTCTGCTGGGTACTAGAAATATGAAAATCAAAGTGAGACTCTCTTACCCTCAAAGAATTTATATTATTGAGGAAATGCAACATGTATATCGATTTTAAAACCTATAAGAGAAAGGGAAGGGGAAGGCGATTTATTTATTAAATGAGCATTTATTAAATGCCTACTATGTTCTAGGTGGGCAGCTAAGTGTCACAGTGAATAGAGCACTGGGCTTGGAACCAGAAAGACTCATTTTCAGAAAGACTCAGTTCAAATATGGTCTTGAACACTTATGAGCCATGTGACCCTGGTCAGGTCATTTAAACTCTGTTGGACTCAGTTTTTCTCATTTGTAAAATGAGCTGGAGAAGGAAATGGCAAACCACTGCAATATCATTGCCAAGAAAACCCCAAATGGTGTCATGAAGAATTGGATACAACTGAAAAAGACTTAACAACAACAAAATGTTCTAGGTATTGTGATTAGAGCTTTACAAATATTACCTCCCTTACAAAATGCAAACTATAATTAAAATCAATGCAAATTAATTTCAGGCAGTAGGGGAGAATAACAACTTCCTTCTAAGGAAGCTTCAAAAGAGTTTCAGGAAGCTGAGCAGAGGAGGCAGAACCACATTCTAGGCAGAACCACATTCTAGGAATGGTAGACAGGCTGTACAAAACTACTGAGGCAGGATGTGGAATTGTGAGTATATAGAATATGAATAAGTCAGTTTGGATGGAACATAGAGTGAATGAGGGGAAGTCAACCTAGAAATGTAGGTTGAAGCCAAATTGTGAAGAACTTTGAATGCCAAAGCTAGGGACAGGGACAGGGACTCAGCCTCTGTTGTCATTGGTGTCTTGGTAAGGACCTTCTGCCAACATAGATTGGCACCTTCTCTGCAATGAGTCTTAAGGAATTATCTAGAGCACTGAGAGGTTAAATGACTTGCAGCAGATCACACAGTTATTATGTGTATGAGATGAGACTTGAACCAAGGTCAAAAGAGTGGTATGGTCAGAGCTTTGCTTTAGGATTATGAATATGGGGGTTGTGTGGAGAGAGGCTCTGGGTTAAAGGAGACCAATTAAGAAGCTGTTGCAAGAATTCAAGCAAAAAAAAATGAGATTATAAACTAGTCAGTCAATAAACATTTATCAAGCACAAGCAAGGGATTGTGCTAAGTGTTAGAGATACCAATATGAGAAAAGAAAGACATATCATGCCCTCAAGGAACTTCCAATCTAATGGGAGAAGATTATTGACAAAAGAAAGCCGACAAAGGGAAGGTGGAGCGTGGTGGGGAAGTCAAAGAAATCCAAAAGCTGGGTGGGAACAGAGTAAGCTGGATGTGTGAGTAGAGAGCAGTTAGGTGGTGGTATAGTGGGTAGAATGTTAGACTTGTAATCAGGAAATCCTGGGTTCTACCTCATATACTTCTTAGCTGTGTGACCTTAGACAAATCACTTAACCTCTGTCTGCCTCAGTTTCTTCAGTAAAATGGGTGTAATAATAGCACCTACTTCAGTACTGTTGTGAGGATTGAATGAGATAACATCTGTAAAGCACTTTGTATAAAGCACTTTGAAAATGTCAGCTTATAGTTATCATTACAGATTGAGAAATATTGAGAAAGCAAAATTAGGGGAAAAAATTGGCAACTGATTGATTGAATATAGTTGGGGTAATAAAAGAGAGAATATGAGAATAAAGAACTCATGATGATTCCTAGGTTGAGAACCAGGTTTACTGGGAAAATGGCATAGTGCCATCAATAGAAACAGGGACATGGGCAGAAAGGTGAATTTAAGTAAAAAGATTATGAGTTTAATTTTGGACATGTGGAGTTTGAGATACCAACTGGATGACTGGGTGGGGATACCTTGAAGTTACCTGGAGATGTACGCCTGAAGCTCAGGAGAGAGAGGAAGACTATATTTAAAGATTTGGGCAGCATCTGTATAGTATGGTAATTGAATCCATGGGAGTTGACAAGATCACTGAGAGAGTATAGAGAGAGAAAAGAAGAGGAACTTGGACAGAGCCTTGGAATATACCCATGTTTGTGAGTGGGAATGATTCAGCAAAGAAAATTTGAGGAGGATCCATCCAATTGGTAGGAGAAGAACCATACCAGAACATGCTCATGGAAATCCAAGGAGGAGACAGAACCTAGGCGTGTACAACAATGTCAAATTGCAGAGATCAAGGAGGACTGAGAAAACAGCATTGGATTTAACAATTAAATCACTGGTCACCTTAGACAAGAGAGTAGTTCCCATTGAGTGAATGTTTCTAAAAGATGAAGCAAATCTGAAAGTGTTTCTAAGCATTAGGAAAGGACTCATTCAGTAAGGAGAGACTGAGAATTGGATGTAAGGGATGAACACTCAAGTTTGTAGTGGAGACTAGGAGGAGAAAATATTAGTGGCACAAGTAGAGGGGTTGTGTGTTGACAAGAAGGGCCAATTCTTCTTTATAAACAAGAGCAAAGTAGGGGATAGTTGTACATGCTGATGAAATGGTTTTAAAGATAGATGAGGGAACATGTTATAAATTGCCTTGATTTTCTTTTTCAGTGAAATAGAGGCAAGATTTTCTGTTGAAAGGGAAGAGGAAGGGTGGGTGTGGGTGCCCCGAGACTTAAGTATTTGTTGTTTGCATATCACCATTTTTTCTTTGCCTCCTCCTCCTCCTCCTCTTCTCTATTTCAGTGCACTATATGTATCTCTCTAGGCCAGAGGTTCCCAAACTTATGTGGTCTGCTTCCCCCTTTAAAAAAAAATGACTCAATGCTCCCCTAGAAATCTACTTTCTTTAACCCTTTAATGTTTTTTTTTAATCTGTGTCATTCAAAAAATATAAAATATATATTTTTAAAATGACACCTTAAATTTAACAATTTATTATAAATTTGTGTTTTTCTTACATTGAAATTTTGAGGACACAATATTGCATCATGTAACTGTATGGTATTGTGTTATAAACAAGTCATTACATGCACATATTCCTGCTGATACATGCTGAACTTCCCAACAAAGTGTGACCTGCTCCTCACCTACCAACACTTGTTTGTTAAGATCCGTTGGGGGACTTGACCACTGATTGGTTATAACTTGCATTTTGTGTGTTTATTTGAAAACTAATGTAATCACTACAACCTTAACCCAACATACAATAGATGAAACATGTATAAATGGTTTTTCAAAATTTTCTTCTCTTCTTTCCTTATGCTTCCACAACTCCCTTATTTTCATTCAACACCCCCCCAATTGTACCCAAGGCTACTATGACCCCCTTGGATCATTCCAGTGCTCCCCAGAGGGTGGTATTGCCCACTTTGGGAACCTATGATTCTAGGTAGTCAAATGATAAGTACACTGTCCAAACTGCCCAGATTCCAAGACACCACTTTCTTGAGTGTACCAACATTCTTGGACACCCTTTGTGCACTTTTGCTACTATATCTTTTTAGAGTTGTATTGCATGTAGGGAAGGACATCACTTGCAGCATGTTCAGCATTGCCCTTCCTGGTTCAAACCTCTTGAACTCAAAGTTGCCACCCAGTCTGGGCAATCCACTTCAAAAATTATACTTGATCACCTACTCAGGTGTAAAGGCAACCACACTGGGATACCCAGGATGGCAGCTAGCACAGGTTCTTAGATCTGCTTTACTAGGAAAGATAGCTATTTAAGGGGTCAACAATGTTTTTAAAATTATGTTCACTAGTTCAGGGGAAAAGTCAGCACCCTGAACTTCAGAGAAAATCCAAACAAAGAAAATAGAGAAAATACAAGCAGAGCAATAAAGACCAACAGACAGAACTCTGACTCCCTGAATCAACTATACGCTTTACATACATACTTAGATCAAGAGAGCCTTTACATATGAGCAGTCAGGGATCTCTGAACATATGACCACTCAGAATCTTGACCAGGGAATCACAAGACCTTTATCATAAGCAAACTCCCAAAGCAAAATATGAACTCAGAGTACATATACACTCAGAGCCAGAAGGCACCACAACCCTCATGACTCAGAAATTAGCAAAAAGTGTGAAAGTGTGAAAGCAAGCTTCACCTAAGCAAGCTTCCCTTAAGGGGCTCTACCTGAGGCCCATTAATGGGTGGTAGAAGATCTAAAATCCCATTAACATTACATCAGGAAGGGAAACATAAAATACAAAGGCAGTCAGATGTATAGGCACCTATTTAAAGGCCCTGCTCTAGTTCCTATGTGGTCACATTTGCCATGAGCTTGCTATGCCCTAATACCAAGTCACAAATATGGTTGACCAGAGACAGGAAGAGCTCTGAGTCTATTCTATGGTAGAGCCTGTAAGCCTGAAGATGCCACTGAGGAGTGAGAAGGGTTAGCAACATGGCAAGTGGCAGTGAGAACAAGGGACTCGACCACATGAGTTTGTCTCAGCCCATAAAACTCAGAAAATGGTAGTGCCATCAACAGAAACAGGGACATTGGCAAAAGGGTAAATTTAAATAGAAAGACAATGAATTTAATTTTGGACCTGTTGAGTTTGAGATACCTATTGGATAACTAGGTGGCGGTACCTTGAAGCTATTTGGAGATACAGACCTGGAGCTCAAGAAAGAGATGAGGGCTAGATTTATAGATTTGGGAACATCTGCCAAGAGGTGGTAGTTGACTCTATTGTGTAATTTCTTTCCTGAGTAGGTGAACAAATATCGTTCTAGATGTTTGGGAGTGACCTTTGAATTCAAGAAGACCCTCATCCAATGATTGGAGCTTATTGGTGCTTTCTTCCTCTCATATGTGCCCAAATAATTTGGTCTGCCAGAATCAGAAAGGATAACTCTGTCTATGCTTCATGGGATGCCCTTCATTACATATTGATACCTTTTTAAAATTTCTGACTCTCCCCTCCTCACATTGAACCCTCTCTTTTTTTTTTTTTTAGAGAATATACATTTATTGTTTTTTATTTTTAAAAAAAATATTTTATTTTTACATTTTTTTTTTTAATTTGCTCATTTACTTTTAATTTACAAGATTCGGTTCCACAATCACTTGAGTTTCAGATTTTTTCCCCTCCCTCCACCCCCCCCCCCC
>CM053586.1:78545867-78602113 GCA_028646515.1 Pseudochirops corinnae | reverse complement strand
TTCATATCCTTTGACCATTTATCAATTGGGAAATGACTTGCATTCTTATAGATTTGACTAAATTCCCTGTATATTTTAGAAATGAGGCCTTTCTCAGAGACACTGGTTGTAAAAATTCTTTCCCAGTTTCCCACTTCCCTCTTAATCTTGGTTATGTCTGTTTACCTTCTATAATGAATTGTGGGATGAAAATCTCACTTCCCTGATACTTCCTTCCTTCTCTATTCTTGTTCAAACATTCTTTTCATTCTTTTACAACCCCTTAAGCTGTCCTCTCCTCTCCACATCTGGACTCCTATAATTATAAGCAATCTGGCTGTCCACTTTTATTCTGTTTCTTATCACTCAATCATGGGACCATCAAAAATGATTATTTGTAAGCATTCTCATTCTCATTTAATAAAAGACGGTGTTTACAGCTCTGACTAGGATACCTGCAGTACACACATCCAACTGGGGAAAAGGCTATCATCATAAAAGGATTAAGAGAAAACAACAACAACAAAATCCCAGTAAGTTGATGAATAACAGATGCCATTGCCTTTAAAAAATAAATTACTCACCTTCCAAAATGTTGGAAGCCCTCACTGTACTATGGGTCTCTGTGTTTCTAGGATCTACAGTATATTGTGATTTATCCAGCCTCCTTTCTGAAGTCTAGCTTTCCCCCAAAGAGAACGAACATAGTGGTCTGTGGAACAGCATGATACAGGGGAAGGAGCATTGGATGTTTATAAGATATAGCTTTAAAGCTAGAAGGGAATTTGGAGGTCACCAAATCTAATCCTCTGACTTTATAGATAAGGAAATTGAGGCACAGAGGTAAGGTGACTTGCCCAGGGTCAAACAGCTAATAAATGTTAGAGACATACCTTGGACCCTGATCTTCCTTGAGTTCCAGTCCAATTGATGTGTTTACCTATAAAGAGGGTTAAGGTAGCTTGAGACCCTAAAATACCAACACACCGGGTGCTGCCAAATGAATTTGACTCAAGTCTTCTCTTGGTCAAAGAAAAGTAAAGTTTATTAAAAGTTCACCATATTGGGTAGACTCTTAAGGAGCCTAGGTACCTGTAAGGCTTGCATTGGGCAAGCAGGCCAGAATCATCAGATACAGAGTAAATATGTGCTAGGTCATTCTATGGTGCTGTCATACCACAATGGAGGGAAGATCGGGTCTTATATACAGAAAAATTGTGGGAGGAATCTAGGGGTAGCCTAGAGGAGGAGTTTGGGGAGGGTCTTTAGGAGGAGTCAGATGAGGTCAGACCCCAGTAATGAGTGATTAAGGGTGGGAAGTTGCTGGAGGCTACCTGGAGAGGACAGACAATGGTGGGCCAGGCCAGTTCAAGGGTGGAACAAGAAGATCAAGGTTGGGAAATTGCTGGCCAAAGGAGGGCTAAAGACTTGGGCAGAGCCACAACTTAAGGCCCATGGCCTCAGACAAATGCCTTACTTGGGAAGATTCCAGGAGAGCTAAAGGGTGTTCCCATAGCCTGCACCTCATCACAATGCTCTAGCACAGTGATTCTCAACCTTCCTAATGCCGTGACCCTTTAATACAGTTCCTCATGTTGTGGTGACCCCCAACCATAAAATTATTTTCATTGCTACTTCATAACTGTAATTTTGCTACTGTTATGAATCGTAATGTAAATATCTGATATGCAGGATGTATTTTCATTGTTACGAATTGAACATAACCCACAGGTTGAGAACCACTGTATCTAGCACCTATATCATGTTCTCTTTAGCATTTGGAATCAAAGGACTTGGCTTCAAATCCTGCTCCATCACTTGATACTTGGGTGGTGTCAGGCAATTCACTTAACTTGGGTCTCATTTTTTGTTATCATTCAGTCTTTTCACTCACGTCTGACTCTTCATCACCCATTCTTTGGTTTTCTTGGCAAAAATACTGGAATGGTTTGCCATGTCTTTCTCCAGATTTTTTTTACAGAGGAGGAAACTAAGGCAAACAGGGTGATGTGACTTGCCCAGGGTCACACAGTTAGTATGTGTGTGTGTCTGAGGCTGGATTTGAACTCATGAAGATAAGTCTTTCTGATTCCAGGTGATGAGGTACAGCCTCTGGGAGCCCCCTTGAGCTCTCCTGGAATCTTCCCAGGTAAGGCATTTGCCTGAGGCCATGGACCTTAAGTTGTGGCTCTGCCCAAGTCTTTAGCACTCCTTTGTCCAGCAATTTCCCACCCTTGATCCTCCCGGCCCACCATTGTCTGTCAGCTCCAGGTAGCCTCCAGGAACATCCCACCCTTAATCACTCATTACTGGAGTCTGACCTCATCTGACTCATGAAGACCTATTAACTCTTTACTCACATATAACAAGAACCTCGTAATTGTTCTGTTTACCTCTCCTGCAATCCATCCTACCACACTTCTTCACAAAACTCTACTTTGAAAAAGTATGAATAATTCCCCATTGTCTGGAGGTTAAAGCTCAAACTCATTAGCCTGGCATTGAAGGCCCTTCTATATTTTTGCTGCAGCCTAGTTTTCTAGGCTTATTTCTTATTGCATCTTCTAGGGAGGAATCAATGCTTGTCAGGGATTAGGGAAATCACTGGTGCTGAGAATCTCCCCATACAGACCTTGAAAGTAAGCCTTGCACAGTCCAAATCAGAATCCAAATTAGCATCAATCAGAAGCCTGGCTCTGTCAGAAAAACTGAAATCTGCGCAGAATGAAAGGAGATGGGAGGCAGAGAGCCAGAATAGAGAAGTCTACATGGGATCAGGAAGCATTTTATAAGGACCACCTCTGAAATGAGTACCATAGTCTGTCTCTAAGATACATTATAACTTTATGACTGTGTCATGTGTTCCTGATTCCCGCCCAACTTTAAAACATGGGTGTATGGGATGAGTGAAAACTTCTCAATTTGGGGTAGTTTACTTTTCAAATTGCTTCTGTCAATCACTTTTGGCTTCCTTTGTCTCTTTTCCCACCTTGGTGGGACCCTCCCCTTATCTTTCCTTACTGTCCCTGTTGGGGAAGTATTTGGTGAAGTATGCCTCTCCATCAATGAGAGGGGAAACAGTCGGGGAAGGATCTTGACTAAGTTAGGTTATAAATGCCAACTCTATCTTTTGTAACTTGCCTCTTTTTCATGATGAGTCATGGGGAAGACTGCCCTCTTCTCCCGGGGAAGAGAATAAAGTCCTGTTCTTATCCTAAGAGATCTCTGTGTTTATTTCTTTTCACTAAATTAAGGATGAAGGATATTTTTCATCTCAAACATGGGCATGGTCACAGGCTAAGTCCACCATGTTTATTTTGTACTCTTTGCTACAGCACCATTCCAAGCTATGAAGGTGAGGCCATGGAGTCATCATCTACTTATGCTTCAGACAAACCAAACTACTTAGCATTCTCCCAGTACCCCTGGGCTTTCTCACCTCTGTTTCTTTGCTCAGATAATTTCCTTTCCCTAAAATGCTTTATGGCAGAGGCCATATCTTACACATCTTTCTGTTCCCTGCAGAACTTTGCAAGTAGATATAGTTAATAGATTTCTATTAAATGAGTGAGGAAGGTGGTATGGAAGTTGGGAGGAGGGATGGGAGGGAAGGAAGGTAGATGGAAAGTTATTCACGAGGTACTTGGATATAACACTGATGATTGGTAGGTAAAATAATGGATTCTTTGAGAGGGAAAGTAGAGTTAGCTTATGAGAGAGCTGGGATAATGAGGGAGGTGTGGTACTGGTTTAGCTGATTAGTGAGTAAGCAAGCTGATGAATCATGTGATTTCAAAGTGGTAGGAAGTTTATCTTCAGTGTAAAAATGAGGCAGTTTTTTTTAGATGTTTTCTTCTGTATCCTATATTCTGATGTCAACTTGAGTGACCTTGGTATTCATGCTTTTGAAACACC
This sequence comes from Pseudochirops corinnae, assembly GCA_028646515.1. Taxonomy (NCBI): domain Eukaryota; kingdom Metazoa; phylum Chordata; class Mammalia; order Diprotodontia; family Pseudocheiridae; genus Pseudochirops; species Pseudochirops corinnae. The sequence continues at coordinate 78,598,219 of CM053586.1, read as the reverse complement.
TAACTCTCTCTCATAGACTTTTAGCTCCTGAACCAAGAATCTATTCCACTTTTTTTTTTCATGGTGGAAAGAGTACTGGATTGGGAGTGGGGCATTCCTTAAAAGAGTATAATAAGCTGCTTACCTTCCCTGAGGGGGAGGGGAAGGCCAATAGGAGTGCTCCGTTGCTGCCTAACTTGGCACATCCTTCTAGGCCCCTTTGTGACTGGGAATGGCGAGACCTGTGCTTTCATCCTGCTTCTGTCTCTATTGTATCCTACTGGATAATTCAGAGATATCTCTTAACCTCTCAGGGCCTTGGTATCCTTGCTTGTAGAATGAGACATTTGAAGCTAAGGTCCATTCTAGGTAATATTCTATGAGATTGACCTGGCTTATTTTACATTATATGAAGATTTTTAATCCTGATTCATTGGTGGGTTAGATATTGTAAAATGTTGGTGAGAGCTAAGGGCACATCAATATTAAAGGCATGCACTTTGAAAGGATGGCAACTGATCAGTCAACAAACATTTATGAAGTAGCCTAGCTGGGCATGAGGAATACAAAGACAAAAATGAAACCAGGATAAGCTGATCACCCAAAATCTTGTTATCGTCCTGGTTGACTCAGTTGTGAACACTCAGCACCTTCTCAATGCCTCCAGTTTAATTTCCCCTCATATTGAAAGCTGGAGGGTAGAGCACTAAACTTCCCCCAAAGCTTTCCTTTATAGATGGAACTTTCCAGGTAATTTTCCATCTTCCGTCAGCAACTCTGCTTGGTTTGTACTTAAGGGAACATTATCTCTGGTGCTGCCTCCCCCATCTTTATCAGCTTTCTTTTGTGTGTTGTTTCCCCCCCATTAAGGGCAGCTAGGTGGTACAGTGTATAGATTGCCAGGGTTAGAGTCAAGAAGACTCCTCTTCCTGATTTCAAAGCTGACTTCAGACACTCATGTGCTGTGTGACCCTGGGCAAGTCACTTAACCCTGTTTGCCTCAGTATCCTTATCTGTAAAATGAGATGGAGAAGGAAACTGCAAATTACTCTAGTATCTTTGCCAAGAAGAAATCCCCCACTGGGGTCATGAAGAGTTGGACGTGACTGAAAAAAAATCACTGAACAACAATATTAATATTGCATTAAATTGCAAGCTTCTTGAGGGCAGGTACTGTCCCCCTTTTTCAAAATGTATACCCACAGGTATAGCACAGGGCTTAGCACAGTGGCTGGTATTATAAGTAAGCATTGAATAAATGTTTATTGAATTGAAATGAATTAAAAGCATTCCTGGCCTCAAAGAGTTTATATTCTATGGGCTTACAGTGGTTAATAATTTAATATGACACAAACTATTTCTTACTATTGTCATGAAGTGCTTTGAAAGGATTAGAGCCCTATTCTCACCCCTAAGCCCGGGTTGATACTACTTAGTCCAAATTAGCCCTTAATGATTAATTATACAAAATTCCTAATGTGAATATAGATTCAAGGTGAATATTTCCACCTGGCTTTACAGATTCTTTTACATTCCTTACAACTTTAACATTCTTGTATGAGTTCAAAGATCCACAGATTTTCTGGGATGGGTACTCTTATTTTGCAATCATTCCAGAGGGCAATCACATTCATGCCTTAGTAGGTGATCTAATGAGTTGCCAGAAAAGTTGATAACTTGGTGGCCAGCATTCTGCAGATCTGATAAGCCTTTCTGTACTAAGCTAGGCTGGTATTAAGACAACAGACATACAACCAATTGCTGAGCCCACACTCCAAGATCAGCCTGGAAGGACCTTCTCAGGTGTATGCTCTGTGCCTTCAAGAACTCAGTTACCTACATGCCATGTGGAGGCATCAGAGGAGGACTTCAATGAAGAATATCAAACATGCTTCTTTAAAAACTAGTGTGTTTGACATTGATTTTTCACCTTCTATCCAAACACGTGGCTGGTAACAATACTGGCTTCTTTCAGAGGGGACAACCAGGTAAAATGATTTCCTGAAATAGTCTAAGTCAATGGGAAAAAAGCTTCAATTAGTTTGATAGGACCTTATAAATAGAAGTTCTAGGCTTTGAGTAATTCAGACTGATATTTACCACTCAGACAGCCTATCATCAGAGTCATTGACCTTTTAGGGCTGGGGGTAATTGCTTCCAGTGGTTCACCCAATGCAGCAATTTAGTCAAGTGAATCCAGATCACCCTTAAATGTTTCTGCACCAAAAAAACATGCAATAATTTCATCTCAAATTACCCAGTACTCTCTCCCATTGCAACTTAATTTACTTAATGATAATACCTTTTATTATATAGAGCTTTTTATATAGATTTTTTTATAGATTTCTTAAAAATGGAGCTAAAACTATATTTCAGAGTGAGTGACTTTGGAGTCAGAAGACTCAAAAAGTTTATATCCATTGTCATTTACTGTCCTTGGACAAGTCACTTAAACTCCTTTATGGATAAGTTTTCTTATCCATAAAATGAGGATATTGGATTAGATGTCTTTGAAGGTCTGTCCCTTCCATCTCTGAATTTTTGGTCCCATCTCAAAAATTGATAGGCACAAAATGGAATAGAATTTCCTGCATTTTATTGGTGGGGACCCAGCCATTTAGCAAAGCCTAAAATTACCTAGTGAGTCAGTAATGAAGCTGGGAATCATATCTGCTTCTGACTATCCTATAGCTTATTCAGGATTTCTTGGTTCCTCATCCCAGTTCCCCATCCTCCAAGTCTCCTGGGCAAATTTGTTGAATAATTCCCTCATTTGTGTGTTCTACAATTCTCTCTAGCCTTTTAGCAACAAGCAGTTGGTAGGTTGGTACGGTTTAAGGGGGAATGTGTGCCAGCGCTCAGAGTTTGATAGCCTAGTGTGTGCTTGTAGGCAGTTCCACCCACAGTGGTGGGGGCTGCTTGTAGAGAATGCAACATGGGATTCAGCTGCAGAGGGCTGCTGATAATTGAATTAGTTGCCACCCTTCTGCAGCTGCAGTCTCATTCTGAATGATTTTGTGAACAAGAAAACAGAGGAAATGTCCCCGTGTTGTGTGTGAAGTGGCCATGTGAACTTCTTTCTGCAAATGTATTGTGTCTCCCTGTGGGGGTTCAGTCAGCTTAAGTGGCTTTCAGGTGATATATCTATGTTCCCTGCAGAATGCAGTATAGGGGATCATCACTTGCTTCTTTTGTTCAGGGCTGTGAAGACAATTGGCACATGGCACTGTATTCACCAAGAGTGACTCATCTTTGATGTAAAGAGTGCCCACATACTTTTGCCACTTGTATGAATCTCACTGAACTAATAGATTTTTGTTTCCAGGGCAGCAGCTGGAGCAAAGACTGGCTCCTGATATAACCTTCTTGATGACTGAGTGGCCTAAGGTGCCAGATTCAAGGTTCTACCTTAAACTCATTTCTAAAAGTAACACCAATAATAATTACTCACATTTCCATGTAGCTTTGTAATTTACAAAACACTTTAATCAAAATAACTCCTTAATATCATCATCTCTGTTTGATTCCTGATGTAACTAAGGCTAATAGAAATTGTATGAGTTGTCCATAGTTCTTCAACTAACATGGCAGAGCTAGGTCTCAAACCCAGTACTTATCCTCCCACACCGTGGTGCTCCTCTCTCTGCCCTAGCTTATCAAGTCCTTTCCCTCCCATCTCTCAAGTAGTTCAGGGAACAGATGGTTGTGGCAAGGTCGAAATGACATCCGGAGGAGATAATTTGGACAAAATTATGAAGTATTAATTAGACAGTGGGATAGTGTAGGCGAGGAGTCAAAGGTCCTTCGGTGTGCTCATCTACCATGAAAAATAGATCACTTTACCGTCTCCTATTGTCTTCTGAGATATGAGGTTTGATAATGTTAATATGGCTAAAATAGATCTTAAGTGGTAATTACTAGAGAAAAATAATATACACATCTGGGGAAATGTGCAAAATTTCTGAAATAGTAGATAGTCTTGAGGACCTAAATAAAAATTAATTTATTATGATGGGAAAATGGAATTTTGATTATATGTATTTAATTTTAACTGTAATATAGTAGGAATGACCAGGAGAACCTTCTTCCCTCTCTCCCTCCTCACCCCTCTTCCAGTCTACTTTAGTGAGGTCTCTCCACAATGAGCTGGGCATATTTGCTCTGCAGTGCTGAAGGATGGACACTTTGGGATGATGTAGCAATCCCTTATTGGTCTTTGATTGTGGGTCTCTGGTGAAGATAGCTGGTGACAAAACCAGAAAGAGTTGCCCATTCATTAGGTTATAAGAAGAACGAAGGACAATTTCTGGTTTGTAGAGTATGCCATTTAAGAATAAGATGACTTCTTTCTTTGACTTCCAGCAAGGAAGAGAAGGTATTTCCTCACTGTGATAACCATATGCTATGGTAAAGAGAAACTATGGCTATGACATAAAGACTGTGACAACTATATACATGTTAAGGAGAAAATGTGGAGTCAATGACTGGATTTTAAGTCTATCCTGCCTCTTTTGCTTTTGGAATTCTTGTCCTGAGTATAGAGTGACTGAAGAGTGATCCTGAGATGTCTATTTTTCACCTTGGCATCTACTCTTTGAACTCAAGGATTTAAGAGTTCTGAAGTTGGACACTGACTGCAGAAGATGATTTCTGCAACTACAGTACTTCTTAGAGGAACAGAGCAGAATTGCCAAGAAGATTCAATTTCTAAATGGAAACATTGTGAATATGTTTCTATACGTTACCTATGACTTGAGATGGGGAACCCTTCTCAGAACAGGTGCTATGGGTCAGAACTCATGCAGACCAAGATCAGTCCTGGGGGCAGTATGATTTTGGAGAGTCCTCTGAGGGGTCTCAGAGCTTTTATTGTACTCTTTGGCTCATTATGCCCCAACTCCAGAGTCCTAGGGGAAATCTCTGAAACAAAGCTTGGATATGGCTCATATCTATAGCTTATGTCTTCCCTTTAATGGAATTAATAGTCCCTTTTCTTATAGAAAAGATTGCTCAATGTACAAAGTAAGTAACAGGTATAGGACAACTATTTATTATCTTGACCATAAAGTGATTAAAACACCTACATTAACAAAAACTTAAAATATGAAATACTTGGTGGGATTAATGAATAGGTATTTCATTTTCTCCTCTGACCTATACTATCTACACAATTTGCAGGTCCAGATCTTCTGGCAAGCCAAGGCGATATCACTTTTTCCTTAGAGAAGCATTTAGTTGCAGGCATCCCCTTCTACACATAGTCATCACTGAACTCTGGAACTCTTAAACTTTCCAGTTTGTGAAGTGGCTGCCAAGGCTAGAGTGTTTAATCACTTGTGTTCAGAGAAAAAACACAAAGCAGAAGTCATTAATTTGAGGTCCAGTCACCATCTCTCTTAGGGAATTATATGTTCTCTCTGCTGTGTGTGTGTATTGCCACCATAGTTTCTTGCAGTCCTAAGGAAAATTGCCTAGCCTCAAAAGATATATTCCAAAAGAAAAAGAAAAAAGAGAGAGAAGAGAGAGTTCTTTTGCCTTAGTTGCTGTTATAGCCTTCTGAGTAGGGACATCTCCCTGGCTCATTCAGCAAACATATTTAACACAACCTCACATTCCCTGGGACCAATAAAAGATTGCTATGTCATTTCAAAGCCCAAATCCTTTATTGCTGAGGTAGAGCACATCTTCCCATGGGGTCCAGTTCAAAGTGAGGTGCCCCAGCTCAGCAGATGAGAAGGCTACACTGATTGCCCCCTATTATTTTAGCAAAATCTAACCAAATGACCTTGAGTTTGTGAGCACACTGGGTCAAATAGTATATAAGAAAGCTGCAGTAAAGTTTAATTCTATAAAATACCCAGGGACCCTCAGTGTGAGCTCAAAAGTGTCTAAGAACAAAATCCTCCAGCTAAGTTAGCAGGGGTTTTTTGGAGGTAAAGGGGAATTGGAAGGAAGAAGGTGAGGTAATGAATACCATGAATGTATGTGAAACAGGGGATTTGGAAGACATAGGACCTTGGTTGCCTTCCCTGTTAATATTGGCAGCTCAGCCACACAAATATGATGTACTGATGAGCACATGAAAAGGAAGAAGCCATTGAGGAACCATTCCAAGTAAGGTACTGCACAGTAACCAACTTAGTCTCAACAGAAATAGCTCCACGATTTGGCTGACAGTTCTCTCTGAGCCCTTCCAAAAACTATGAGCTCATCAGTATCCCTTTCATTCCTGAATCAGCTCATGAGTTACAATGATAACAGGTTAGACCTTGGTACTTATTAGTTAGAAACATTACTTGAAAATCACGTTTTGTTCAGGCTTCTTTAAGGGAAACTATTTGGAACTGGGGATACAAACTATGGCCTGAGGGCCAAATCCTTTGTTTTTGGTTAAGACTCCAGAGCAAAGAATAGTTTTTAACCTTTAAAATATGATAAAACTTTATTTTTAAAAATGCAAAAATGATTTTAGTTGTTAGATTCATTAAAAGCAAGTGAGTGAGCCAGAATTAGCTGTCTAATGTTATATGTAAAATAGGCATTCTACAAATTAATCAGGTATTAAGCTAGGCACCTACCATGTCAGAGACAAGATTCAAACACTCATGTTTTGTGTTAGACATTTTGATAGTTAATATGGGGTAAGATTAAAAGAAGGAGATATAGATAGTAACTTCTTCCAAAGAAGACATGGTCAGTATTGGGGTAATTTTCTCTTTTAGATTCATTATGATCTTGGCTATGGTTTACTCCAGGACAATCTTCAAAAACAGCTTATGGATAGTTTTCATCTCAGGTTTTCCAAATGTAGGTAAGAGTTCTCAGCTTCTGTACATATACTCTGAATGATAAAAGTATATATCAAGGAGGATAGTCTTTATTTCATAGAAAAATATAGACAGTTAAAGGACCGAAAGGAATCCATAAACATATTTTAAAATATTTAAAGCACTAAGTCCAAAGATACTGCTTGGAAATCAATCATGTCTTGTGACATTGGAACAACCAAAGTTCTTTTCCTTTGGACCTAGACTGCCTGAATCACTCACTGAAGCAGAAGATAATAAAAAGATCCTGGTTCTTTGCTTCCCCAAGTCACAGGTTCCCTTTGCTGCCTGTAGGGGATGCAAGGACAATCTTTCTCCAAGAAAGACACTATTCAGGAATGATGTAGGTGATCCTCTTCTCTCTCCAAGAAGAGTGATATTCAGAAACATTGTTTGTAAACTACATACCAGAGCCAAGTGGACAATAAAGTTTTGTCCTCTGCCTGTGTGATTCTGCAGGAATTCTGTTATGCTTTGAATTTTTCAACTCAGGTTCTAAGGTTGGAAAAGATCACTCTCAGGATCTCTGCTTCTGCCCCTAGGCAACCCCATAACTAGTTACTGGAAAGAGAAGAGCATGTGAGTATGTGTATGTCCCCCCTCCACACACCCACATCCACCCATTCATTTTCTCAACCTAGATTATAGATCTCCTCTGCTGTGCTCCAGTGTATATTCTAAATAGGGGGAAAAAAGCAAAAAGGCCAAAGGTCAAAGCAGGTCTTTCATCTTGTTTTTATAACCCATAGAAAGAGCCATTCTTATGCTTACATTTCTGGAGTTAGAAGGCATGTTAGAGATAAATTTGTTCAATCTCTTTTTACAGATAAGAAATCAAGACATATAAAGTTAAATACACTGTCCACAGTCATGCAGCTAGTCATCAGAAATAGACCTTTAACCTGAGTCTTACTTAATTCAAGGCCAGAACTACAGCCACTACTCCATGTTTATGTATCTATCCCAGTGGTTCTCAACCTTCCTAATGCCGAGACCCTTTAAAACTTGTATGTGGGCATATCTTCATGTGGGTGAAACCACCTGGAGATGGATAAAGCAGTGTCTTGGTTCCTAAGACCATCAGAAATATGTGTTTTCTGATGGTCTTAGGCAACCCCTGTGAAAGGGTCATTCCACCCCCGAAGGGGTTGCAACCCACAGGTTGAGAAGCACTGATCTATCCTCTATAGGAGAAAGATACTCATATTAAAGGGTGGGCCAGCCCTACCACCCCCCCTTACTTGTAAAATGTAAGCTTATATTACATTTGGGGTAATAAAATATATATATATATATATATATATATATATATATATATATATATATATATATACACACACACACGTAGAAAAACAAGTAATACAAAAGCATATATAATATAAAATCCATGTGTCAAATATAAAGTGGGACTCAAGAGAGCTAGGTTCACAGAATCACAAAATTATAGGAGTTTAGAGTTGGAAGGAACCAAGGGAATCATCAAGTCTGACCTATACTTTAACAGAAATTCCTTTACAATGTCCCTGATAAATGTTTACCCAGCCTTTGCTTAGACTTCCAGAGGTAGGGATGGCTCTTATTAATAAGAAATTTTCATTTTTCTTCATTTCAGATCTAAATCTGCTTCCTTATACTTCTATAGGAGCCCCTCCCCACAAATATAGTCTTTCTTCCAAATGACAGCCCTTCAAGTACTTAAACACAGGTATGATGTCTCTCATTGTCTTCTCTTCTCCAGACTAAACATTTTTTGATTACTCCAACTCATTCTCATGCCTTGAAGCATGTTTACATCAATAACAGTTCATTCTAGACAAACCATTTTTAAAAAAAAATCGTTATTAGCTAGTAAATGAGAGAATTCCATGGATATATTTTACATACATTTTAGCAAAGCTTTTGATAAAGTATCTCATAATATCATTAGGATAAAAGATGGAAATGGAGATTAGACAATGATACAGTTACATGTCAGAGTTGGATAGACAACTGGACTGGAAGAGCAGTTGTCAATGCTTCAATATTAACATGGAAATAAGTTTACTGTGGAGCATCCCAGGGATATGTTCTTGGCTAGGTGCTATCTCAAATTTTTATCACTGACCTGGATAAAAGCATAAATGGCATGCTCATCAGATTTGCAGATAACTCAAAGTTGAGAGGGATAGCTAACATGCTGGATGACAGAATCAGAATCCAAAAGGAGGTTGAGGTTTTAGAGCATGGGTTCTTATATGGGATCCATGACCCTTTAGATTTCAAGGAGTCCAAGAACTTGGATGGGAAAATGTGACATCTTATTTTCATTAACCTCTAAGTAAAATTTAGCATTTTTTTTGATCATTTAAAAACATTATTCTGAGAAGAGGTCCACAGATTTCACTAGATTGTCAAATATCTCCATGACCCTTGGTCTAGAGCTTTGGATTTAATCTAATAAAATGAAATTTAATAGGAATAAAAATAAAATATTGCACTAAGCTACAAGAAATCAGTTTGAGAAGTATTAGGTGGAGGAGGTATATTTAGACAACAATTATTCTGGAAAAGATGCAGAGGGTTGTGTTTAGTAGATTGCAAACACAGTGACAAGTCAGTGACATGATATGGTATCCACAAAAAAACTTCTGCAATCTTTGGGGGACATTAACAGAACCATAAGGGGCAGGTAGGTGGTGGAGTGGGTAGAGCACTGGGTTTGGAATCAGAAAAACTAATCCTCACGAATTCAAATCTGGTTTCAGAGACTGACTAGCTGTGTGACCTTGGACAATTCACTTAACCTTAATTACCTTAGTTTCTTATCTGTAAGATGACCTGGAGAGGGAAATGGCAAACCAAAATTTGCCAAGAAAACCCCAAATTGGATCATGAAGAGTTGGACACAACTGAAATGACCCAACAACAACAACAACAACAACAACAACAAGAGTCATAGCTTTCAGTAATAAGGACGTTATAGTCCCACTGTACTTTGTTCTAGTAAGAAATTATCTGTAGTATTGTGTTCATTTCTGGGTGCCAGAGTTGGTCATTCAGACAGTTAACTGGCATTTATTGAGTGCCTACTACATGCCAAGTGCTGTGCTAAGCATTGGGAAGACAAAGAAAGGAACCAAAACAATCACTGCTCTTAAGGAATTCACAATCTATTTGTAGAGACAGAGCATAAGAGAGGCAAAGCGGATGTCAGGAGAAAGACAAATAGAACAGTCACAGGCCTTGAGTACATGACATATGAGGATCAGTTGCAGAAGCTGGACGTGTTTTGTCTGGAAAAGAGAAGATTCGGGAGGAATATCACAGTTGTCATTTAGAAAAAGGACTGGACTTGTTCTATTCATTCCCAGAATGCACAACCAGGTAGAAATTGCAAAGATACTCAATGTCAGGAAGAAACTTCCTAACAATCTGAGATGTGTAAGAGTAGAATGGGCTGCTGAGTAGAATGGGGCATGGTTTAAGAGTAGAATGGGGCATGGTGAGTTCCTTTTCTTTGGAGATCTTCAGGGAGAGGCTACATGATCACTTGTAAGTATGTTATACTTGGGATTCCTTTCCAAAAATGAATCAAATGGAAATGCATGTTTTATTCCATAAATTAAAAATAAAATAAATTTTAAAAATAGTTTAGACTGGATGGCTGATGAGATCTCTTTCAGCTCTCAAATTCTATGATTCACTTGACGTGATTTTTAGGCTCTTTGCCATCCTTATCCTCTGGAAACTTTCTGCTTTATCAATGTCATTGCCCAAATGTGGCCCCTAGAACTATGCATAGCACCCTAGATTTGGTCTAACTAGAGCAGAGTATAGCGATTCAAATCCTAGCTATCCTACTTATTTGCCATGTGGTCCTGGGCAAGCTTTTATCTCTGTGGACCTCAGTTTTCTCACCTTTAAAGTGAGGATTAGGTCATCTCTAAGTGCCAACATTTCATGATGCTATGTCCTATAGTAGTTCACTGACTGGAAGTGGGTTGTCAGGGAAGACTTTCACAGAGGAGGTAGAATTTGAGCTAGTCCTTGAATAAGTAAGTGGTTTAGGATTTATATTAGACAGATTGAGAAGAGCTGGGAGGGCATCTGCAGAATCACAGAACTTTAACATTCAAAGGAACCTCAGAAGCCACCTAATTCAACCCATACAACACACCCAATGTGGGGTCATTCATTTTCTATAGTGAAGCAAGGAACCTAATGCTTCCATAGCAAGGGAAACACACAAAACCTACTTTTATATATATATATATATGCAGGTAATTTCAGATTTACAAGTGACATACTTCTAGAAAAGCTGCAATTTCTAAGTAATGAGTTATGAGGAATGAATTATGACTTTAGAATAGTCATGATATTCTAGACATATATACAGAAATAATCTACAATTGTTGGCATAGTATAGGGCCTTAGCAATATTAATGAAGTCAATCGGCATTATCTGTGGAGGAGAAAGTGAGGTTGGTGACCTTGCATAGCCCTCCTTCCCTCACATCCAAGTCAACTAACTGCAAGTCACGTCATCATTTCCCTGATGTCATGGTCATCTTTGAGAACAAAGGACAAACACAACAATATTACCTCAACATGGAGGGACTTTTGCATGTGTCCTGCTTGTCAAAGATACTGCTATTGGAAGTGCATTATTATTATTATTGGTCCTCCTGAAAAAAATTTCAATCTATTTTCTCTTAAGGCTGTATCCATAAGTAGGTTTTCCCTTTCTCATAAAAGAGCTTTTCAGCTCCTTCTAATTAAGAAAAACCTCATTAGTTTGCAAAGTCCTGGAACAAGGATATGTAGTTATCCTAATTTTGAATTCAGTAGGAGAAAATCAGAATAGATTTTGAAATAAATCATCAACTGCCTCAAATATTTATCGAGGCCCTAGAGATGCTGCTCCATCTTGGCCATTCCCTTGCCCTTAACCTGGCAATGCCTTACTTTGACCTCAGATGCAGATACATAATGCATCCTTGCAGTTTCAAAAGCATTATTTTTCAAGGCACTATTTCCAATTGATCTTCTCATCAAAATGAAACCCACCCCTCCTTCATCAACACATGAAAATTATGTGTTATTTGAATATAGTGTTCTTATCAGGTGTTAATTGCATGCAGCTACAGCTTTAGCTTTAAAGAAGTGATAACAAGAAAGTGTCACACTGATAACAGCTCAACTCTTTTCTCCCATTGTATATGTGTTAATTTATAAAGTGGATTAGCAGTAACTTCAAACCCTTTTTTTTTTTGGTTACTTGATAATAAGAATGACACAAGAAAGGTGCAGATATGCAGATAACCAATTAAAATGTTCTAATCAAAAGTGATCATGTCTGTACCCTAGGCACAGGGGTATATACTGATGAAATTGCTTAACACTGTTGGGTTTGGCTCACCTCAATTTGCTGAGCTTTCACAGTTAGCAGGAGATAAAAATGGAATCCAAAGAAAATTTCATTTGGCAAGCGCAGTATTGCCTGTATTTTGTTTGTCTTAACATGCACATTCTGTTTTGTGAAGGCAGATGTTCTTTGGTGCTGAAGTGTAAGTTTCATAAGGTATTATTAATACTTATGATGGTATTAATAATTATTATTTTCACAATAATTTGAGTTCCCTTTTTGTAACATTCCAGGGAAAGAAAGTGTGGGCGCCATCATAGCTAAAACATTTATTTAGTATACACCATATAATAGATTTAAAGATGGAGGAGATCTTGGAGGTTATCTAGTCTCATTTGGAGGTTATCTACCCTCATTTTGTAGATGAGGAAGATGAGACCCTGAAGTGACTTATTCAGGGTCACAAAGGTAATAAGTGGAAGAGCCAATTTTTGAAACTGGATCTCCAGTAATCTTCCCATTATGACCATCCTGACATTCTAATAGCCTTATGCAGGTAGGCGGTTCAGTGAAAACGGTGGGGCCTTAAGCTAAAAAAACACTCATCTTTCTGAGTTCAAATCTGGCCTCAGATACTTAGTAGCTATGTGACCCTGGACAAGTCACTTTACCATGTTTGCCTCAGTTCTTCATCTGTAAAATGAACTGGAGAAGGAAATGGCAAGCCATTCTATAATCCCTGCTAAGAAAACCCCAAAAGGTTCACAAAGAGTCAGAAATGACGAAAAGAACCAAACAATAAAAGTCCAACCTGGACTGAGAGCTTGATGTAGCTAAGACTGGATCTCCAACGAGATTTGTATTTCACTCAGTGTCTGACACTGTGTCCCAAACATAGATAGCACTGAGCGATTGAATATGTTGAAATAATATGGGCAACAGAGTTATCTTTGAGATATAACATTTCATTAACTTAGATTAATCTAGAGTTTGTCATACATCAAACAGCCTTTGTGAGTTTTCATCTTATTTTGGTTGGAACTGGGTCTCCACTTATAGACCATGGTGCCTCCAGTGAAGCTATCCTTCTTAACCCTATACCATCTACTCCCCTGGATTCTGACCCTGGGTTTCTGAGCTCTGATAGGTGAACTTTTCCCTTATCTGGCCTACCAGATTCCTTCACTCCTGCCTACTTCCTGGCCATTTCTAAACCATGCTGCTCTTCACTAACATTTCCAGTTCTTGCCCCTACTAGAATATAAGTTCCTTGCAAGTAGGCACCATTTCCTTTGCTTGTATTTTTTATCCCCAGAGTTTAACACAATACTGGGAACATAGGAAGCACTTAATAAATGCTTTATCGTCATCATCACTTATTGATTCATAGCCCAGATTGAAGTTGATTCATATTGCAATTTATTGTGAAGGAAAAGTTTGCTAAATAGATAAGTGAGTATAAACAAAATTTGAGAAGAATGCTTATTTTACTGAAAAGGATAAATTTCCAAGCCCTTTAGAAATTCTTCTTTGCATCAACAGTACAACCACCAGCATCATTAACAAGTTTTTATCTTGCAAGTATAGTGTACAGGGAATTTTGTTCAGGGAAAGGAGTAGAAAGAAGGATAAGGCACTATCTAGCCTTCAAGTTCTGCTTGTCTTCTGTACCCACTGGGCCCACAATCTAGTTTGATGTATTGTAATTACATGAACATGAAGCTTTCTTTAAAAATATTGCATAATCCCAGCTGTTCAGTATTCAAAATAGCCTTAATTAGTCCAAAGTTCTTACTTTAAGTGAAAATACATTTATTATATAATCTTTCACTTAAACATTGGCTAAGTATCTATTAATAAAAAGCTTTGATTTATGTGCAATCCACTGTGCCAGGTGCTGGGAAAGATACAAAGATAAATGAGATATTATTTCTGCCCTCAAAGAGCTTATTATCTAGCAGAGTGGGCATAATATAGAAAAATGTAATAGAGATTAGAAGATGATAAATATTCTAATAATAAGAATACAAATTGCTGTTAGATTAGGAGAGAGGGATCACTCCTCATTGGGAAAATGCAGGAAAGCTTCATGACTGAGATGAGGAATCATTTGAGCTGGGCCTTATGGAGATTATGATAATAGGTGGAGATGGGGAGGGTAGGGGTTAGATTTCAGGTATAGTCAAACAGGTTAGACACATGCAAGGAAGTAGACAACTCTGGGATAGAGGGATGGTGAATAGTCCAGTTTGGCTAGAAGACAGAAAGAGTAAGAAGGACAATTAGAACCAAGGCTCCCTCCCTCCTTGTTTCCTTCTCTCTGAGGGCCACTCATAGGCTAGGCACTGATTGCCTGACTGCTTCAGGTCCCTTGGCTTCTTAGTAATTATACTGTTGCCTTCCCTCATCTGGCAAGATCTACTGCAAAGAGGACCATAAAGGGCTACTGCTGTTGGTACTGAAAAGGAGCAAGTCTCCCTCCCTACTCATCTGCCAGACCAGAGTTTAGATAATGGTGGTTATTATTCTCTGCACTCTCTCCCAGCTTTCCTAAAATAGCTTGGAAAACCAAGCTACTTTCTTTCTTTTTTTTTTTTTTTTTACTTTTTGGAGGGAGGAAGGCAGAGCAGTTGGGGTTAAGTGACTTGCCCAAGGTCACACAACTAATAAGTGTTAAGTGTCTGAGGCTGGATTTGAACTCAGGTCCTCCTGACTCCAGGGCCGATGCTCTATTCACTGTACCACCTAGCCGCCCATCAACTGAACTACTTTCTTAATGAGTGCCTGTTGCTGGCCTCACTTTTATCATTCCCCCATCAAATATCTATGCCTCTCCTGAGCTCTGCCTTAGCCTCACTACTATGCTCTATCTTGGTCTTTTTTTCTTAAAGAAGTGATTCTTAAATTGTGGTCCTGGTATGTCCAGGGGTCCATGAAACCCCTTCAGGAAGTTCATGAGGTGAAAACTATTTTTATAATAATACTAAATTTTAACATCTAATATAAATATGTCAGTAGATATATTCCACATAAGCAAAAGCTCATTGGAGTGTAGGAGGACTTAATTTTTAAGAGCATAAAGTTGTCCCAAAACCAGAAATTTTGAGAACTATCTATTTAAAGAATCATAGATCATTCTAGAGCTCTGTGGGGCCTTTGAGCCCATCTAGTCCAACCTCCTCATTTTACAGCTAAAGAAACTGAGGTACAAAGATGATAAAAAAAACTTGCCCAAAGTCTCAAGAATAGGCAATGGGGCTTCCAGTTTAGGCTTTCAATTACTGTCAGCAGTCATTTACATTTCCTACCCTGAGACAAATTTCCTGCTCTTGTAGGAAACCAGTCCCATCCTACTCTAGTGATAGTTCTGAGCTTTAAGCTTAGAGTAGGGTCTCTGTTAGAGTATCCAAACTATATCTGATCCTTTGTAAAAAAATTCTAAAAACTAGGTCATTGCCTACAGTTCTATTTCCTAGATACTACATATCTTTAGTGACAGGGCAATAACTTTTTGATTTTGGTCGCAGTTGAATGACTTAATGAGTTTAAAAAAATGGCATACTTTTGGATTTTCTCTTCACAATCTACTTTGACTGACTTGATCTAACTTAGGCGTTTTAGATGGCAAACTCCAAGAATGGCTAACTACTCAAACTGAAATATTCAAAAAGTCAAAAGCAACAATTAGACTAGTGAAAGTGAAAGAATGTTGGTTATTAAATTTTGATGGGGAAAGTCTTTGAACAACTTTTTTTTTTTAAAGAGCAGAAAACGTGTGAACCAGTATCATTATCATGACAATAGGGCATGTTCTCTCTTAGGGAGCTAAGTGCTCTTGGAGACAATAGGTCCCCATGACTGTAGCCAGAAAAGGAAATAATATTAATTTGGCCTTTTTTTTTCAGTTTGCAATGGTAGATCCAGTCCTTTGTCTACTTGCAGACTTGATCAGGCACCCATAGGTTTTCCAAAAGCACCCTAAGAACAATTTGTGAACTTGGAACTGTAACCCAATGGTTGTTTGAAAGGGTAGAGGCTACCTAGGGAGCTTTCTCAGTTTGCTTGTCCGTCCTCCATCATATTGCCCCACCCCACATTCAACCACAAGCTTTGAGAGCGTGAAAATGTGTGAGTACACACCTGCTTTTCGATCAATTGTACCATATATCTATGAGTGGAAGGCTGGGGTAAAAGATAGTTAGGGGAGCAAATATCTCTTCCCTGTTTTGGGTTTTGCTGTTTTTCAGTCCTTTTTCAGTCATGTCTGACTCTTCAGGACTTCATTTGGGGTTTTCTTGGCAAAGATACTTGAGTGGTTTGCCATTTCCTCCTCCAGCTTATTTTATAGATGAGGAAACTGAGGGAAACAGGGTTAAGTGATTTGCCCAGGGTCACACAGCAAGTAAATGTCAGAGTAGTCTTCCTGACTCCTAACCACTGCACCACCTAGCTGCCCTCATATGACGGATAATTCCTTCCAAATATACGTTTACCACAATGCAGAGATTATGGAGATAAAAACCTAGGTTTTATTATTATGCTCAAGCATAGGTTCAGGCCTCAGAGAAAACCTGAACAACAATTAGGATTCTAACAAAATTTTTTAGAGGCAACATTATATCACAGTGACAGAGAAATAATTCCTTTATGGATTTTAAGCTTGTATATTTCTCTTAGACATAAAAGTTAAAGAGAAGACATATGCATAATTCCATACCTCCTTTAATGTCATAAATATTGAATAAACATAATTAGAGTCATGATCTCATACATCCCCAGAAAACCAACATTGTCAAACAAACTCTATAGGTAAACCAAGTCATGTAACAAATTAAACTACATTTAGAGGACTCCCAATAGACTGATTGAGGAGGATGATTTATATGTTACCAAGGAATCAGGGAGAGTTGAGATTTTTCCTCTAGCTTCTTGTATAAGGGATGTTAAGGCTCTAAATAAATTTTTATATTCCATGGCACAGCTTTTGTTCTTGTGATGTTAATATTAAGACAGATTTTGTTAACCAAAGACTTCAGGAGGAACATTCCTGAATCTTGAATAATAAAAGGAAAAATTTTAAAAATTCCCATGACAGATATCACCCTATTTTCCACAAAATGAATATGGACCTTGAAGCCCCAAATGGAAGGGAAACTACAAGAAGATTTTTCCTAAACTGAAATTACCTTGATTTTCTATACCCTAAGGATAAGTTGACCTGAGAATAAAGGAAATTGATATAATCACCCCAGGCCCCCAAGTTTGGGGTGACCTATGCTGATACTGGGATCACACCATCACATTTCATTGATTCAATGAGCCATCTTCATTTTGGTGTAGTCATTGTCTTCTCCATGAACCTCCATATTTAATAAATTGCTTGATCTTGTCTCTTCCTCCTCTTTTATTCACACAACCATCACCTTTTCACCCAGACCATTATTATCTTACCTGGATTGACCTTGCTTCCTCCAATCTCTCTGGTTTCCAGTGAATTGCCCACATTGCAGTCACATTAATAATTCCTAAAGCACAGGTCTGATCATGTGTAACACCAAGCATAAGCAACTTTCAGGTTCAGATTATAAGCATAGCAAACTCCATTTATTCAGTGACAGATTAAGGCAAAATATTCACAGAAAATCAAAATACAGCATTCACCATGTGTAACTCAATAATTTAGTAAATCCTCAACTCAATCACAAAGTACTCCACCCCTGGGCAGTACATTCATTTAGTCAATCACAAGTCTTCTCTCTATTCAACTGGAGATTAGTTTCCAATCATAAACAAAGTACTTTCATTTGGTCAGTCACAAAGTACAAAAGCCAAAAGTTTTCCACCCCTGGATCACAGCTGGATTACGATACCATCCATTATCACCAAGCACCCTCTCGAGAGGCAGTGGAAGGCCACAACTAGGTTACAATATCATCACAGCATTCAGTACCCAAGAAGAAGTCTTTTCTTCATCTTGACCCAAGGCAAGTTCTCAGCAGTTTCTGTTCCTGGGAAGACACAGCTTAACAAAGACACAATAATAAACATACACATTGCTGGCATCCTCATCAATTCTCTCTGCCAGTGAAATCAACCTAGAATCAACAACAAGGTCTGAGGAGTCAAAACAAATCATCAGTACAGTCCCAGGACCCCTGAAAACATCAGCAAGACCTTCCTCCTGGATTTCTGTAAACATACAACAAGAAAATCCTCTTTCAGGGCTTCTTAACCAACAGCCAGGTCCCAGGACTTCTACAACAACAGCAACATCCTCCATCAGCAGAGGAATCTGACAAAGTAACATCAAAACAGAACAAATACTGGCACCACAGTCATGCTTTTTCCTAGTTCAGTCCTCAGTTCTCATTTTTCTCTCTCTAGCAGTAACAGCAACCATCAGATGCTGGCTCCCAGAAGTTCTTCTGGTCTCTCTCTGCTTGGGCCTCTCTCTAAATCCACAGCACCAGCTCCTCCCAGTTCAGCCCCATCTCTTCAAATCAACAAGTCCATCCTACAAGTGGGATTCACAAGCTCTGGGTTTTAACACTTATCCCGAAAACCAAGCCAATACAAGGGGATCTTTAAATTCCATTACCATTACATCATGTCATTTCTCAGCTCCAAAAATTTCAGTGGCACACTGTTGGCTCTAAGATAAATATAAATTCTTCATGCCCCCAATAAAATGTATAATATACAATAAGTCAATCCATCAGTAAACATTTATTAAGCACTTAGTGTGTCAGGAATTGTGCTAAGTCCTGTAAATCATGGAATAAGCCATGAACTCTTTGTTTCTTTCATATTTGTCTCCCTACTGTTTCCCTAAGTATGCCTTATGCACTTTGTAAGCCTGAAAGTGTAATACAAATATAAATTATTTCTTTTTTCCTATTAGTAGTAAGATTCATTCAGAAAAAGGATTAAGTCAACTAGATTTGGTCTCTGCCTACTATAATGCTCTCTGCATACTGTAGGAACTTAATAAATGTTTGTTGAATTGAATGAAAAACAACAGTTATAAGGAATCTTATCCAAAAAAAGAAATCTTTATCCAATAAAGAAATCTTATCCAGCTGCCTCATTTTACAGATTAAGAAACAGTAGCCTAGAGAGATTGAGAGAATTGTCCAAGGTCATACAGTTAGAAAACTGGATTTGAACTCTGGTCTTTGACACAAAATCCAATGCTGTTTTCCCTTCACCATACCACATCCATTAATAATAGCTGCCATTTGCAAGGTCCTTCAAGATTTACAAAGTGCATTGGATGCTTGCTCGTATTTGTCAGTCATAACCACAGGAGATCAGGACCTCCATTTAAAGGTTCAGAAAAGTTATAAAACTTGTGGTCACACAGCTTATGTTAAGTCAAGGAAGCAGGATATCAATCCCATTCTCTCCAAACTTCAAATTCAGCTCTCTACCTACTATATTATTTTGTCTCTCAGTAAAGTGAATTCTCAGATCCAATCATTATCTGTGTCTCTGACTGTCACTATCCATTTTGATATGGGATATTTCATTTATAAAAATATGATGGCAAATTGAAGCTAATTATTTTTTAAAGAATCTTTTGACAATTTCTATATATACCTGGATATAATTGCAGATATCCTGGGATGTTGCAAAATGATTTTGGAGTCACTGGTCCACTTCACATGGAGTTCTGACAAGGTCACCTCTAACTAATAGTACCTTTCCCCATGATCGATATCTGTCAATTTGGTTCAGCTGGGGCTTTTCATTCCCAATGTTTCACAGTGAGGTGTGTTTGTGTGTGTTGCTGTTCAGTTGTTTCAGTCTTGTGTGACTCTTTGTGACCCCCATTTGGGGTTTTCTTAGCAAAGATACTGGAATGGTTTCCCATTTCCTTCTCCAGCTCGTTTTACAGATGAAGAAACTGAAGCAAATAAGGTTAAGTGATTTGCTCAGGTTCACATCTACTAGGTGTCTGAGGTCACATTTGAACTCAGGTCTTCCTGACTCCAGGTTGGGTACTTTACCCACTGTGCCATCTAATTGCCTCTGGGTGTGTGTGTGTGTGTGTGTGTGTGTGTGTGTGTGTGTGTAATTTTAGTTCCTGAAGTGACCACAATTTCCATATTGTTTGTGTTTACAATTTTCTAGGAAATTGTCATTTGAGGCTGAAACTTTCATTGTGCAGCTTCTTGGAAGATTAAACTATTTTAGAAACAATGAGAAGTCAATGAATTTATCCATCTTTGCTCTTTGACAATAAATCCCAACTGTGCTCCTTTCCTCCTTCCCCACACCCCTCCAGTGCTGCACATTACTGCTATGTAAAAATCAGTGGTGCTACAAACACTCTCTGGAGTGGCTCCTTAGAAGAAATATCTGTCTATGTTTGAATCTACTCCATCTGGGACTATTTTGACAAAGTTGATTTGAATATGTCCAGTTGGACAACTTGGTAACTTGTAGAAAAAGGGAAGGCATTCCAGGAAACATACACACTTCGAACTGTTAAATTGAGCCTTTTAATTTAATTCTCAACCCTTTTAAATACATAGCCCAAGGCTGCTTTTCTCTTCCTTTCTCTTTGTGTTTGCTTTCCCTGGGCTTCAAAAGGAGTGTTCTGGTGAGATCAGCTTAGTAGGGAATAGAATAAGAACAGAAAAAGTCCTTGAGGAGATTATTTGTACACTATCTACAAGGCACGCTTCCCAGAGGTACTCACAGCAAGACGGGGAGATAGATATCTGTGGTAGAAACCCACTGAATACACCCCCTTTCCTATTCTCTCTCTTTGGCCGCAGAGCTAGGAACCCACATGGACATGTGCTTGAAGGAACAGTTAAAGTTATGTTTAGATCAGGTGTTCTTAACCTGAGAGTCCTGGATAGATTTAGGAGGGTCTGAAATAAGCTAGGAATAAAATGACATCTTTATTTCAACATTTTTTTCTTTGTAATTCTCTATGTTTTATTTTAAACATTTAAAAACGTAATTCTGAGGAATCCATAAGCTTTAATAAGACTGTCAAAGGGTTCTTGACACAAAATATTTTTTGATAATTTAAAAAACTTTATTGTGTCCTTCTTGACCCTTTTCCTCATTCCCCCAGTAAAACAAATACACTCTCCTGTTTCTTGTGAATTTTACAACCAAAGAATGTCTTCTGCCTCTTCCTGTTCTGAGAAATAAAGTTAACATTCCCTGGGAGAAAAAAAAGGAAAACCATGTCAGTATTTTATAAGTCAGGCATTTGTTTTGAAATAGAATTCTGATTAGCCTCTGATGTTCAGTTTAAAATTATTTTCTTGTCCAAATGATAATTGGAGTACCCCTTAAAATATGAAAAACAACTGTATCATTTGGTCTTTTTGCTTCCAACAACCCATGAGGATATGAATATAACAAAAATTTTGAAAAATTGGCTAGCATAAATTTAAACATACCTCAACAGCACAGTAATTCCAGGATGAGCACAAACATACTCACATTTTGACAAAACTGAGTAAATGTTCCAAATACCAGGTAACTCAGAAAATCAAGAATAGAAAATTACCCACCTGGGACCATGTGTCCTACAAAAGTGCAGTTAACCTTGTCCCCAAAAGCTTTAAGGATCTGGGACATCTCTTATTAGAGAGGCAAAGGTGGGTAGAATTTGTCTATTTCAAACCCTCCAATTGCACAGACCGAATTTGTGTTTCAAATGGGATTTTAGTGAATAAAGAACAAAAAGGGCATTGTCTGAAGAGGCTGGTTCTAGTCTCTTGACATGCTCTTTCTTCTAGTATAGGGATGCTTGGAGAAATAATAAAAAAGTAACAGGCTCTCAGTGAGAGCAGGACAGATGATATACATTTGAATTATAGAAAATAGAATGGATTGGGACATGAGAGAAAAAAAGACCATAAAAAGAAAGGAGAAAGGAGAGGTAAAGAATATCTAAAGCCTGGTCTTTCTTATGTATTCATTAAATCAAGCATCTCTTTGTGATATTTTACCTTTAATTGAACAAATTCAACTATCATTTATTAAACATCTACTATAGGTAGGACACTGAAAGATTGGAGAAAATAGGATAATTATTCATTTGTAATGTCTACAATTATTCAAAGTGCTTTCCTTGCAAAACCCTGGTGAGGTAGTCAAGAAAAACCCTACCTACCTTGGTGAAGTAGGTAGTATGTATACACATACACACACACACATATTTCCTTATTTTGCAGAGAACTATTGATAGGTCATAAGTCTGTTGGTAGATATGTTTTATTTGACTATGTGTTTTCTTTCATCTCTGTCCCATGGAAGCTTAGATTCTTGGTACACATATTGTCCTTCATATCTTGGGGACAATGGATGAGCTGATGACATAAAAAAGACCCTTTCTAGTTCCATGTTAATTACAATTGCTAATAAAAGTGACAATATTGAAAATTTATTTTTTCTTAACAAAAGTTAATTTCAGGCAATGGAGGGAGCATTGTATTGTGGAACAATATAATGGAATGGATAAAGGAAATATGAGTTGTATTTTTTCCCCCCAAAACATTCTCTTTCTGGGATAAAAGCTCAGGGTAAAACTCTGTAATAAAGCATTTCAACACTGGTATTACATGTATGACGTACTCACACTGTGAGGAGGCCCAGGGGATGCAGGAAACACTAAGTTGATATATTTGGGAAGCATGGCATAGGAGAAAGGCAAAAATGAGGAATCAGAGACAACTGAGTTCAAATCTCCATGGCCCAGGGCAAGTCACTTAGCATCTCAGTACTTCAATTTCCTCATCTCTAAGATGGAGACAATAGTACCTATAGTACCCACTTCCTCCCAGTGTTATGAGGATAAAATGAAAAAATGCATTTCAATTTTCAAAGTGCTATACAGAATTGTTCTAAAAGTCTTAGTGCAATTTTAAAAATTAGTCATTCATTAGTTACTTTTGTAACACCAAATACAAAGAACAATCACTAGGAAGCATATTGGTTTGGGAGTCAAAGATCCAATTCAAATCACAGCTCTAGCACTAAGAGTGTCCTTTCAGTGCTTCTGGTTCTTCATATGTTAAATGAACACATTAGAAAGGATGATCTCTAAGCTCGCCATTCAAGCTTTAGCAATCTAGAAAGAGAGAAATCAAAAACATTAAGGTGTGTGAAATCGAGATCTGATCAGACAAGAGTGGATAGAGAGAGCCTGCAAACTGGGTCATGAGCTGGCTGGGTTGCTAAGGCTATCTTAGTCCCTGACCTATTACCTAGGTGGAAAGTTACTGCAGCAAGAGGCATAAATGGAGGGGAAAGGACAGGTTGGTCTTTTTGATACAAATTGTTCTGCTGTGGATTCTCTAGAGCTAGTGGTGTTAGATTAAGATCTTATGATGCCATTCCTCCAGTTCAACATTGCCAAAAAAATCAACCAAAAACTAGGTAAGTTCAGTACTATCTATAACTCTAGGGAATCTATAATAATAGATTAATAATACCTAGTCATCCAGCCTATGCCTGAAGTTGAGCCTTCAAGGAGGATCAACCCACCACCTATTTCAACTCCCTTATTTTACAGATGAGTAAACAGAGGCCCAGAGAGGCTAAATGGCTTATCTAAGGTGACAGAAGTAATTTCCAGTTCCTTCTTATACGGCTCCTCTTGCGACATGATTTTCTCTGGACATTCTTTTGATTGGGGGGGGGGGAAATCTTTTTATTTTTATTTTCAGCTCCAAATTATCTCTCTTCCTCTCTGCACCCCTTCTCCACCCATTGAGGAGGCAAGACATAAGATACCCATTATCATATGAAGGCATGCAAAATACATTTCCACATTAGGTATGTTACCAAAAAAGGGGAAGAAAAGTAAAGACAAAAAAAAAATGCTTCGAACTGTACTTGTGTCCGTATGTTCTCTCTCTGGAGGGGGAAAGCATTTTTCATCACAAGTCCTTTGGAATTGTCTTCGAAATTTAGTTTGGATCATTGTATTGATCAGAGGTGTTGCTGGTTTTTTCTGAACATTTTGTAGTTTATTATTCAACCAGTGTACTCTGAGTCCCTTGAGTGCAAGGACTGGTGTTGTGTCAAGGATTTGTGTTGTGTTTTTTTTTACTTTGTTTTGTTTTTTGGTGGGGGTGGGAAGACTTTCTTTGTATCACTGTTTAGCACAAGTTCCTGGCACATACGTAATAAATGATTATTGACGGATTGATTGTGAAAGTCCTTCTAAATCTATAGTATTCAGAACTAACTACCATAGATTAGACATAGAGATCCTATGATTTCCTTATTTCTGAAATCTATGCTTCTCTTAATGGAGTTTTTTTTTGGCTGCTGTATCATTTTACTAATTCATATCATATTTGCAGGCCACTAAAACCCTCAGATCCTTTTCAGAAACACACACACATTTCCAGAAGATCAGGAGACACCTCTTTTCATACTCACTTCTGAAATACAATTGTTTCTTGGGGTGGGGTTAAGGGTGAATTGTCCAGTCTATGTCCACATCTAATACTATTACCTGTTGTCACTGTGTGCATTTGGAGGGGAAAGAGAAAAGGCGACCCTAGTACCTTTCAAAAGATAATAAGGGCATGAATATGAAATATCTGACCAGTTCATTTGCCCTCTGATACAGATATTTTGAGAAAACTTTCCTCATATAAAACCATAAAGTTCTTCCTCTCCTCAGCTCCATTAATATTCTGATGCTATCAATCCTGCCTTTGGCAAAAGTTACAGTCAGAAATGAAATGTGATTCAACTTGACCACAACCAATTTTTAAAATCTCACCTTCAGAATGTCCTTGAAAGTGATGTTCATGGATATTGACTTTTTGACATTTTTGACATTTTGCTTATAGAGGATTTGATAATTCTGGTGCTTTGCTTTAATTCTCCATGAACTGAAAGCTTCCAAGAGATGCTTAGAGAGGAATTATAGCAGTTGTGGAGTGTTAGGAATGGAAACAATGCTTTTAAGTAAACAAATGGATGAATAAATGTGTGTTTATGTAAATATACAACACACACATATATATGTGCATATGTGTATATGTATGTGTAGAAGTATGCACATGTATCCATAAAGATCCATGTATTATATATATGTTGTTCTTTGGTCATTTCAGTCATGCCCAATTCTTTGTGACCCCATTTGTGGTTTTCTTGGAAGAGATATTGGAGTGGTTTTCTACTTCCTTTTCCAGTTCATTTTATAGATGAGAAAACTGAGGCAAGCAGGGTTAAGTGACTTGCCCAAGCTAACATAGTATCTGAGAACTCCTTTGAACTTAGGTCTTCCTGACTCCAGGTCTAGTCCCCTATCCACTGTACCACCTAGCTGCCCTATACATGTATATGTATGTATATGTAATTGGATTTTCTGGCTTCCAGAGTGAATGCAGACCTTGGCTGTCCTAAAGGAGATAAGATTTTTTTCTCTGCTCCCATGGATAGTCACTGACTGATAGCCCCATAATCAGGTTAGACATACGATTTAATGAAATCAATGTTTGATTCTCAGGAGGCCTTTTTATTATAGAAATCTAATTAGGAATTCAGTTTAATTGCTGAATGTGGTATCAAGTAATTCTCAGAACAGAGCCCATCAAAATTCTTAGTTTAAAAAAGCACCCCCAAACATTCATTCAACACACCCAAAAAAGCTCTTCTCAGAAAATTTGTGACAAATGAGCTAAATTGTTATGTGCTGATAACCCAGGTGCCACCTTCCTCCCCCCCTAAAAAAAAGATCCATTGCTTTTACCCTAAAAGATGATTTACCTGAAATCTTTTTTTAGTACCACTTATGCATTCTATTGACTATTCCTAGTCCTATTTATTATTGCATTAGTCACCATTCTTAAGAGAGACAACTAACTAATTACCAGAACCTTGCACTGTTTGTTCTCTCCCTTCAACCATAAGATTGACTCCACTCTTGGGTCCTTCAGCTCTGAGAGTCAAATTCATGGCTTATCTTGCTAAGGCCCAGACCCTCCATGTCATTTTCTAGCCATCACCATGATATACCACCCAGAGCATATCTTGCCCTCTCCCTGTTTTTATCATCTCTTTATGTGATACCTGGTTTCCTTTAAGTCCCAACTAAAATCCTTCCTTTTACTTTCCCCAGCTCCTCTTAATTCCAATGCCTTCACTGTCATTTCCCTCCCTCTCTATCCTACAGGATACAGCTTGCTTTGTATATATTTGTTTGCATGTTGTTTTTCCTATTAGACCGTAAGCTCCTTGAAGGCAGGGACTGTCTTTCGCTTCTTTTTGTAAATTCAGTGCTTAGCACATAGGGTGATTAATAAATAAATATTAATTGATAGTTTGCTTGATATGCACCCATCTGAGGATTCTGTAGCCCAGCTACCCATGTTGAAGTGGTCAAAAGTCTGATATGTGAATTGGATTCCATCTCATTTGGAGTATATGAGAACTCCCTGTCTTACAAACATCAGCCTTGCAAAATTTCAATTTTAATGGACAATCTACAGAATACTGGATTTATGAATATTGTTTATTTCTATATGTTATACTGGGGCAGGAACATGCATTTTTGGAGAGTGGAGGTAAAGGGATAATCTAATTCTGTTACAAATTGTTTCTCTATGTGGTCGTCACTTCCTTTTCTAAGTGTTCACTAACCATCCTTTTAATGTATTTTCTCCATAGAAATACTGTTTGAGAGAGAAATGGTATGAATCCCAAACTAGTCCATGAAAGCTTGTATAGCTCACCTAAGCACCAATTTTCCGACATAATACATTGACAGTATTACATAACTGGCTTACCAGCTTTGGTAAATCGGGAACTGCCTATACTTGATCCCTGATAAAAGACAGTGAATGCTGGGGTTTATATATTTATTAGAGCCTCTTATCACCTGGAGCTTTTTCTCTTGTTTTTCTTGGATTCAAAAATTCCCTTGTTCAAAAGGAAGCAACTTCCTTTAATTTTGTTGTTATTGCTGGGCAGTCTGGGCTGTTTGAAGCTGAATTTCAGTGTGTCATGGTGTTCCTTCTCCCAGGTAATATTTTAGGATCATTCACTTAGATTTATAAATGATCAAGGTTGGAGGAATGATGATTGTATAACAAACAAGGTGATTAATAGTGACAATCTTTAAAACTTTTGGAAACAAGTCTTTGTGGAAAGTCATAATGATCTGCATCACTACAACTCTCTCTCTCCCTTTCCCCTCCTTCTCTCTCTCTCTCTTTCTCTCTCTCTCTCTCTCTCTCTCTCTCTCTCTCTCTCTCTCTCTCACACATACACACACACACACACATACACAGATGAGATGAAAGTTTATAAAGCACTTTGTTTGACAGACTTATGAGAGAGGCAGCCCAACTTATACTTATTTTTCAGATGAGGAAACTAAGTCATAGAGCTGTTAAGCAATAGACCCCCTGTAATACAGCTAGGAAATGTTGTAACTAGAATGCATCCTTAGGTCTTCTGATTTGTTCATTAAGCCTTTCATTCACTTATTCAGTAAGCGTTTCTTAAGCACCTACTATATGCCAGGCACTGAGTAAAATTCTGAGACAAAAATTCAGAGACAAAAATAAAATAATATCTCCTCTTAAGGAGTATACATCTTATTAAGGAAGAAAATATGTAAGTAAATACAAATGATATTTATATAAGGGAGAGAGAATGTGACTTTCTCCCTCTCCTCTGAGGTCTCTATATAGTATGCTTATTTTTTTTTAAATTTGGCCATTATTTGTTCTCTTATTATATCTAGTTTTGTAGTTCTGAATTGCAGTGAGACTAGTTGCATTTCTGGTAGAAAGAGTCTCAAAATATCAAAATTGGAAGGGAACCTAGACCTTGGGCCAACCCAACACACACCTGAATAAGAACCCCCTCTAATAGCACACAGAAGTTATCATTCAGTCATGGCTTGAATACTTCTAGTGAACAAGAATGGACATCCTTCTGAAAAAGCTCATTCCATTTTTGGATCACTCTCCTTTTTATGCATTTTCCCTTTTCATTGAGCCTAAATCTGCTTCTCTGCATTTTATACCAATTTTTCCTAGTTCTGTTCTCTGTGACAAAGGACGTGTCTAATTCCTCTTTCACGTGACAGACATTTAATTAGTTGAAGATAGCCATCATTTCCTTCCCCCCTCCTCAGATTTTTTCCTGACTATCTCATTTATTCAACTGATCTCGTATGTTGTGTTTTCTTGTTCCTTCACCTTGCTGGTGCCCCTCTTTGGTTACTTTCCAGATTATCAGTCTTCTTAAAATGGAATGCCCAGAACTGGACACAATAGTCCAGATGTGGTTGATGAGGGTAGAGGACAGTGGCGCTATTACCTCCCTTAGGCTTTTCTTACGATCACATTAGCTTTTTTTGGTTAGCGTTTCCCACCATGATCTCATATTGAATTTGCAATCCACTAAAACTCCCTATACCTTTGTTTTTTTAAGATAAATTGCTGTCTAGCCAAGCCTCTCCCGTTGTAA
Source organism: Pseudochirops corinnae (assembly GCA_028646515.1). NCBI lineage: Eukaryota > Metazoa > Chordata > Mammalia > Diprotodontia > Pseudocheiridae > Pseudochirops > Pseudochirops corinnae. The sequence continues at coordinate 78,569,596 of CM053586.1, read as the reverse complement.
TCTTGTAAAGTTTTTTTTTTTAATGCAATTGTAAAAGTCTATATTGTTCCTAGTAAACGTCTTATTAGATTTGGCCCAACATCCTACCTTGTCAAGATGTTTTTGTGTACTATGTCATCTGATGGGCTAACTATCCTTCCCATGTATGTGCTATATGAAAGATTGATTAACAGAGTGCTGGCTTTGGAGTCAGAAAGACCTGAATTCAGACATTTGCTAACTGTCTAACCATTGCCAAGTCACTTAATGTCTTTTAGACTTAGTAAGCCCGTCTGTAAAATGACAATAACAATGACATCCATTCACTGAGTTATTATGAGAATCAATTAGCATAATACATTGTAAAAGATTTTTCAAACCTGAAAGCCCATATATAAGTGCCAGCTATTTTCATTATTAATAAATGAGTTTATATACGTAATTTGTAAGCCTTAAGTTGCTATATAAATATTTGCTATGATTATTATTAGTAGTTTTATCAAAGTCACTGAAAAAGATGGCACAGGGCCAGGCACAATTCCCAGTGACCTTAGAGACCTCCTTTCAAGTTGACGTAGGGCCAGTAAAAAGTATTGTTTTTATCTGTCTGTTCCTAATTATTTGCTATTTACTATTTCTTAGTCCACATGTCTTCATCTTGTCCACAAGAATAGGACGTGAGGATTTATTAGCTGTTTTGTTAAAATTTAGAAAAGTTATTTCCAGACTATTCCCCTGATCTACCAATTTAGTAACTATCAAAAAAGAAAATAAGTTTAGTCTGGCATGATCTCTTCTTGACAAATACATGCTGCAAATCAATCCATCAATCACTAATTTATTAAGTGTATATCACATATCTGGTACTGGGCAAAGTGTTGGGAATAAAAAGAAAGGCAAAAAACCAGTCCCTGTCCTTAAGGAGCTTACATTCTAAGGAGAGAGTCAATGTGTAAATGACTAGCTCTACTCACAGTATAGACAGAGAATATAAAATGTTGGGGTAATTTTTGTCTTCTGGTCCTTTGAGTTGGTGTATTCTCAATGCTAATTTAAAAATCATTGATAGTGTCTCAGCAAACACATATATGCCATCAGACTGGTATTTGAAGACCTATCGTGCCATATTGCTAAGAATAGGCTCACAGGCAAGAATGATGCTACTCTAGAGGTTGGCTATGGTTTCTGTGGCAGATGCAGGTGTTACAACCATGGAGCATATGAGGCACGTTGGCACGTTTTAGAACTTGATGTCATGTTGCAAACACATTCATTCTGTTAAGTTCCAAAAGGGGAATTTGGTTCTCCTGATTCAGGGCTCCACTTTTTTTAGTTTACCAAGATATTTCTAGAGAATTACCAAAATATTAGAATAGAAGACAGATTTCATGTCTGTAGTTCCCTGGTTTGTGACTTTGGTTTTATTTCATATTAAATTATGGGGGTTAGAGTTGATCTTCAAGGTCTCTTTCAGTTTCTGTATTTTATGATCTATTGCCAGGGTACATCGCTTGGTCTCTGGGGCTTCACAAAATAATTAGATGAGTGAGTCAATGATGAAATAAATAAGCCCTTTTATTTGGTTTTTCAGAGAAGACTTCAAGGGATGTGACTTAACTGGTTATAGCCAAGGGAGTGAGAGGCAGGGTCAATAAGGGAAGGACTCTATGAAAGCCCAGTTGAAAGTTTCCTTTGCAGGAGTGAGGGCTGGAAATTCCAAACATGGGATGGTCATTAATCCTCTCACACTGGGACTGGAACAAATGCCTTCAAAGAAAGACTGGGGATTGAAAGGAGGGAAATAAGTCAGGAAAGTCACCAGCTGGTTCTGAGTATTATGGTTGTCAGACCATAGAAGGAAAAAGGAGTCTACGTGGTTTAAGACTTCTGGACCAATCCTTTAGCACACTTGATTCTGGTATTACAATACTTCTGGCAAAGAACCATCTTTGATGTTTTATAAGGAGGAGGGGGTCTTACCTAGACATGTCTGGTTAACCACCCTTGAGGTCACAGGCAGGATTCAATTAATGATACCAATCATTTAGAAAAGTAGAAATTTGAGGCGGCTAGGTGGCGCAGTGGACAGAGCACTAGTCCCAGAGTCAGGAGGACCTGAGTTCAAATGAGGACTCATTTAACACTTACTAATCATGTGACCTTAGGCAAGTCACTTAACTCCAATTATCTTGCCTTTCTTCCTCCAAAAAAAAGAGTAGAAGTTGGAAAAGAAAATTCTAGGTATGAGGGGAGGATCTCCAAAGAAGAGGCAGGACAGAAAGAAGAGGGTACCCTTCAGGAGACTCATAGGATTATAGAATTGGAGCTAAAGGGACCTTAGAGGTACAACCTCTCATTTTACAGATGAGGAAAATGAAGCCTAGAGGGGTCACGTGACTCACCCAAAGTAAAAACCTCAGGTCTTCCAACTCCAAATTGAACGTCCTTTCGCTGCACTTTTACTGCCTCTAGAAGGAGGAATGACTACGGAAATGAAGATCCCACTGGAAAGAAGAATACTAAGAAAAAAAAGCTGAGGTTTTCCGGGACAATAACAGCTATAAACTGTCATTGTCAGTTTAAATGGACGTTTTAGAGCAGTAGATCATTTTCTGTTTACCTTTTTGAAAGTGCTTAGATATATGACACTTTGGTTGTTCAGTCATTTTTCAGTTGTGTCTGATTCTGTCACCCCACTAGGGTTTTTTTTTTTGGAGGGGGGAAGGCAGGACAATTGGGGTTAAGTGACTTGCCCAAGATCACATGGCTATTAAGTGTTAAGTGTTTGAGGTCGAATTTGAACTGAGGTCCTCCTGACTCCAGGGCCAGTGCTCTTTTCACTCCACCACCTAGCCACCCCCCATTTGGGGTTTTCTTAACAAAGATACTAGAGTGATTACATTTACACACAAATATAAATACATGTATGTATACATGTATGTATATACACACACATGTATGTACATACCTATTCACACATGTGTATTCGCCCCCAAGCCATATGTATGTGGATAAACATAACAATATACCTAGCATTTATGTATCTTAAGACTTGTAAAGTGCTTTATATATGTTAACTCATTTGAACCTTATAGTAACCCTATGATAGGTGCTATTCTATTCCCATTTTACAGAGGAGGAAATGGAAGCACAGAGAGGTTAAGTGACTTGCCTAGAATCACACAGACAGTATCTGAGATAGCATTTGAACTCAGGTCAGTCCTGCACTTTATCTGCTGTTCCTCCTAGCTGTGTGTGTATATATATATGTATGTATGTATGTATATGTACATATATGTACATAAAATATGTGTGTGTATATAATACATATGTAAACTGTCTAAGCCTGTGATTTCATCAGTTGGCAAATTTCCACTATGGTAACTGCCCCCATTGATACAGATTGGCAATCCACCTAAAACAAACTTTTTAGAGAGTTTTTGAGGGCATTGAATGATTATGTGATATGCTGGTCCTCACATATATGATACTATGTATGTGTCAGAGACAAGATTTGAACTCATCTTCTTGACTCCAAGCCTGACCTTCTACCTACTATGCCACATGGTCTCTCTATTGGTGTTAACAGATGGGCACATAGTAAACCAAGTATATTTTTTACCTGTGTGATGCTATAAACCCATGTATACTGTATAGGTAGTGGAGAATATATATATATATATATTTATACTGGAGAATAAAATACATGGTAACCATGTGGCATTGGAAAGGTTACTGCTTGTGTAATATTGGACTGGGATAAGGTTTTCTTTCAGATAGTCTCTAGCTAAAAATTCCTAGGTAAGCATACCCAACTATAGCACACTTATCCCTGGAGACACAGTCAGTATTGTATGGTTGGGAATGAGGGCCAGGTATTATAGGCCAGTTACAGGTAGCTAAATGACTTTCCTGGTCTGCTCTAGAGCTGAGCTTTTGCAATTCTCTTTGAGACTGTGGTCACATCTAATTGGTTCTTTGAAGCAACTGTAGTTCGGTCATTTTTTTTGACAGAATTTATCCTTGTACAAAACCCTTATTATAGCAGTGCCAGTTAGTTACCATGTCTCAAAATGGAATTAAATGTCACAAACTGAAAAGTATAGCTTTTTGAATGACCTCAGAAGCATATGACTACTCAGTTCCTTGAGTATTTTCCTGATCTGCAACCTTAACGGCTGGTTCTGCCCTTTTGAATGGTGATGACCCCAAAATGTCAGCCTATATTTCAGGACTATGCACACATGTCCTGCCTGTCACTTCATGTCCTTGTCAATATTTTGCATATGGTACAAAAGACCACTCAAAGCCTAAGGGTTTAAGATACACAACTTCGTTCACAAAAACATATTCAGTATCTCCAGGTAAAATAAGTCCACAGAGTGGCAAAAGCAGTCAACATAGAAATAAAAACAACCCACCAGCAAGTTCCCTGCAGTCTCAGGGGCTCCCTGTCAGAGTCCTAGAGATACTGTTATATCCTGCTTGCTTATGGGTTTCCGATCAATCTATCAAGAGGAAAAGTTAACTCAAATTGCTCCAGATCTGCTCCACAGTGTCTTGGCGTACAATAGTCCCATTTGGTAGCTAATTCAAGTAGCCCCAGTTCCACTAATTTTCTGGCCCAGAGCACTACCTCCTGGTTTCTACCTGGTGATCATCAACCTTTAGCTTTATTTGATCTTCTCTTTTTTTTACCTATAGACTATCATCCCCAACCCAAGTTTAATCCCTTGCGAGTTCTGTTCCTGGTTAAAGTACTTAGAAAAGGTACACAAACACTGAAAGACTTTAAATTGATATTATAGTGATGAGGACTTCATTTATCCAGGCGCTTGCTGGACCAACTCTGTGCCAAAAACAGAGTGGCTCATAACTTCTTGACTTGCCTCAGTGATGATTTTTTACTTCAAGAAGTGAGGAAACAAGAAGAAGAGATTCTGTTGTGACTCTGATTCCCAATAACAGGGAGGAACTGGTTGCTGGTATGGAAATGATGGGATTCTTAGGGAGAAGTGACCGCTCCCTCCTAGAGTTTGTGAAAGTCTGGCACGGTCTAAGATACATTATAGTTTGGGGGAGAAAGTAAGTTTCAAAAGGAACGGAAGAAAGATAGGTAGTATCCTATGGCCTAAAATGATACAGGGAAATCAGCCAAGAAGGAACAAAAGGTGTTCAAGAGTGAAATAGTGGAGACATAAAGGGAAACAATTGTACTGAGAAAGAAAAATGGTATTTGTCTGAAGAGACTTATGTAATACTTGGAGAACTTGCCATCCAACTTAGATTTTTAAAGAAGAAATATACAGAAGTTGGAAGCTAAGCCAGGTAACAGAGGATAAACAGTCCTGTAAAAAATAGTGCCTGCAGTGCTAAAACTCACAAGAAATTGATGCTGGAGAGAGAAACTAAGAACAACAACAATAAAGATAGTTTTCTTTTAAAGCTACATGGAGAAAAAGAAGGATCAAAGAGGAGAGGCTTGGGGTGGATGGGATGATAATGACTAACAATAGAGAGAATGCAGAAGTCCTCAATTCTGTTTTCTCTGCCAAGGAGAATGATCTTGTATTGGAAATGGCAGAAGAAATATGACTAGCAGAGAGTTGATACTCAAGACATGGAAAGACTAATTATAGAGCACCTAGTTTCCCTGGATGAATTCAAGTCACCTGACCCAGATCAATGACAGCATTGGGTGCTACCAGAACTGGTAGATATGGTTATTGAGCCACTGTCAGTGACTTTGGCTGGATTATGGAAACTGGCAGAGGTACTACAAGATAGGAAAAGGAAAAAAAATCCCAATTCTCAAAAAAAGGAAGAGAACTGAGTCCACAATATCATGCTGCCTGCCTCTCATGGATCTGTTTTAACCATAGGAAAATTCACTAATACTGCAGAGGCATTTAAAAAAATCCTCTTTCACACGGCAAAAAGGATACCAGCAGCAAGAGGTACTGATAAATGGGTTCTTGTTTTTTTCCCCAAGAGTTTTAGAGTTTTTATTCTTTTAAACACCTGTCCCCATTTTTAGAATTTAAATGGAGATGTTAGTTACAAAAATGCATCTAAAGCTGCTGCTCTGAAAACAGAATCAAATGAAAATGCCACCTTAGAAACCTGTCCTACCTTGTCATCCTTCTTTGAACTGGGAAGACTTTCTGTTCCCATGGCAACCATTTGTTTGAAAGTTCAAATCTGCAATAATATTTCCTTGTCTCCAAGGTCTTTGCCTTGCTGTGATTGTGAGAAAAAAATTTCTTTTTTTTTTTTTTTTTTTCCTTTTCTTTGCTTTTTGGAGGGGGGAGGGATGCAGGGCAATTGGGGTTAAGTTGCTTGCCCAAGGTCACATGGCTAGTTTTTTTTGCATGTATGTGTTAAGTGTCTGAGGTCGGGTTTGAACTCAGATCCTCCTGACTCCAAGGCTGGTGCTCTATTCACTGTGCCACCTAGCTGCCCCACACCAAGTTTCTTAATAACTGCTACTGAAGCTATTTATTCTAAGGAAAGACAAAATGGGGACTAAAAGAGTCTGTGTTTACCAAAACCCCAAACTCAAAAAAACAGCTTTGGAAATTGCAAGAAAACTTTCCTTTTACACAGTCAAACTTTTACTTCATGGTCACTGTGTTCCCCAGAATGCCTTGTAGACTCTGACTTGTTGACACTCAGTAATATTTCACTGTCAGAGAATTTTCTTCTAGATGCCTTCCCTCATCAGGACCTTGGGGCTTGTCTGTAAGACAGTGGCATACTCAATCAAATGCTCATTGATTGATTGGAGACGCAACATGTAACAGTGAACAAAATGTCAGTCAAGAAGACTTGTTTTCAAATCCTGCCTCTGACACTTTGTTAGGTATGTGATCATGGACAAGTCATAATCTCTCTGAGCTTCATTTTCCTCATCAAGCCATTTCCCTAGATCTTATACATTAAATCTCCATAGGAGTTTAATACAGACAGACTGGCTCATTCTCCATTCCCTCTCATGCCCCCTCAAAGCCCTACAAATTTGCAAAGAAAAGACTCAAATAAGAGTCCTCGAGTACTGAGAAACTTGGATAAAAAGTCATTAATATTCAACATTTTCAATTTCACAGAATCTCTTTCAGATTATGTTTTAAAACTGTCTTTTGTTGTGTAGCTCCTCAAATCTATATATCTCAGCTAATTTTCTATTCATTAATTGGTAGGATTTTCACACAAGGCATCAGATTCTTCTGTAGGAATACTGATTCCAGTGACAGAGATTTTCACAGAACATTTTACCCCCAAAAAACCTTGTCTATGGATCTTTGTGTATTTGGACATTTCTTACTTATGATGACAAATTAAAATTGAATGTAATATCCCATGGCCTTTTAATTGGCAAGATATAATGAACTTTGTCAGTAGCATAATTAAAGCCTTGTCTCTTTTAAATAATATTAACATTTATCCATTTTTCCTATATGAAGGCCAATCTCCCACATATTAAATATATTTTAGTTAATTTCGTCTGATTTCCTGAAACATGGCAGGAAGCTCTGTATTGTCCTACAACAGATTTTTTTTGACAGCCTTTTTGACACATAATTTGGTGAAATCTTGGTTATTATTGTTTCTGGTCCATGGATGGCTCTCAGGACCACTGTTATGGTCATTTGAAGATGATGGCCCAGAAACTCTTCTGTGAGAATTATAAAGTACTTCATTTACTGAGTTTATTGTACCTGAGCCGGAACAAATTGATTTTGGCACTACTGAAGTTTGTGAAGAAATGACTCTGCTTAACTATGAACAGACATGACATACAAGAAAGTATACTGGATTTGGAATAGAACACTTGGGTTCAAATCATGATTCTTCCACTTACTAGCAATGTGACCTTGAACTTGTCATTCAGGGTCTCCAGCCCTCAGTTTTCTCATTGAGAAAGGAAGTAGTTGGATCAAATGACTTAATGTCTTTGTGGCTCTAAATCAGTGATCTTGTAGGTAGGGATTTTATATGGATGTGATTGTATATAGAATTTCAGATGCATAATAAACTATAAGATTTTAAATTTCTCTGACATGAGGGACAATGACTGGGAATCACCTTTTTGGGGAAATAGAGCAAGCTTTGCTAATAATATAGCTGCCCAATGCATTGAGCATGGAAGCAAGTTTATGGGTGGATATAACAGTGGAGTGCAAAGTTTATGTAAAGGAGAACGGGAGCTCTGTGTGGAAACCAAAGTACTTGTTAGGGAAATAGAAATGAGAGATTTCAGCCATTAAGTGCATGTGGGTCATTTGATGGCCACATCATGGTCATTTTAACAGAAGGTACTACCCCTATTCATGTGAACAGTTTAGTTGCTAAAATAGGCAGAAAAATAATTTTGTGTAAAGAGAAAGGATAATATGAACTTTCATAGAAACAGTTTTCAGATAAAATGTTGAGTAGACACAAACTATTAGGAGAACTGGATACAGAACTGCTACTCAGATGAATATACTGAGATGACTTTTTAAAAAATTATTATTAAAGGCAGAGACATGACTGAATGACTTTAGAGCATTATTGTGTTTCATCACCTCATTTGAATATCATTGTTAGAGTTGTAAAAGTAATAAGTGATAATATTGTAAATCAAATAATTGTTTGGAGTTTACGGGAAGATTTAATAAAGGGCTATTAGTTTCATGTATGACAGAATAGGTAGAATTCTTGAGTTTCACATAAGATAAAGATGAGTCACAACACCAGGAGGCTTTAATTTGAAGCACTGAGAACAGTGAAAAGCCAACAGGCACAATTTGAAGCCTGTAGGAGAGTAAGCTGATAAGACATTTCAGGTACCTTATTGGGAGCCTGATGATTGGAAAAGATGGATTGTTTCCTGTATTCTCTGTAGGTTTGTTATACTTTAATACTTTCCATTAATTGTTGTCATAGGAGCCAGAAATGATCTTAGGAATCATCCAGTACAACCTTCTCATTGGACATGAGGCTTGGAGGCATAAGGTACCATGCCTGAGGTCACACAGAAAGCACAACAAGGGTTGGATTCAAACAAGGTCCTCTGACTCAAAATTTAACGCTCTTTCCATCATATCACATTGCTTTCTCAGTAGAATCCTTAAAAAAAAAAAAGACAACTTTTGTTTCTTGGCAAGCTAAAGGAAATCAGAGAGTGTACATAAAGGGCACAGCATGGTCTGTGGCGGCAACTGCAATGTATAGAATGGGGCCATACTTTAAGAGTATAAGAGGTGTTGGTGGGTAAAAGTCAATTTTTAGAGTGGCAGAAATATAATAGGAATGTAGCTCTAAGTCTTTGATCCTCTTGTAGCAACTAAGAAAAAGAATAAAAATATAACTAACATACAGAAAAATGCCTGTGATCTGGCCATAGAATGATCTCATGTGCTTATGGACTAAACTGGATTGCTTTCCACAAGGGGCGGTCATTTCTCAGCATAGGTGCTATACCTGTCTGCCCAGCCATAAACCTATTTCTGGTGGCCTATAATATCTCCCAAGGGCAGCTAGTTGACACAGTGAATAGGGCACTGGTCCCGGAGTCATGAAGACCTGAGTTCAAATCCAGCCTCAGATACCCACTAGCTGTGTGACCTTGGGCTCCCTTAACCCTGTTTGCCTCAGTTTCTTCATCTGTAAAATGAACTGGAAAAGGAAATGGCAAACCACTCCCATATCTTTGCCAAGAAAACTCCAAATGTGGTCATGAAGAGTTGGAAGTGACTAAAACAATTGAACAACAACAGATAATATCACCCATATTGGCACTAGATCTTAGGCTACATTCGTCTCTGGCTGGTTAACTTTTCCTGTCCTAGGTCCTGTCCTACCTTTTAATCACAAGCATTAAGATTACATAAGGCACTATACATATGATGAACATAATATAGTCTGCCATATAATAGCTCTAAGGCATTGATAACTTGCAAAATGTAGAGCTGAAAGCACCATAGTTACCAAGGCAAAGACAGGCTACCAGCCTGTTAGTGATTCTAAGATCTACATTCAAATCTTGCCTCTTGTAACTTTGGGAAAGTCTTTTAACTTCTCTTGGATTCAGTTTCCTCATTTGTGATATATCCATATATATGTGTGTGTGTATGTGTGTGTGTGTGTGTGTGTGTGTGTGTAAGACACCATATATACTCACACAGACACACATATACATGTATGCATGTGTATACACACATATATACACACATATGTACAGATGTATATATTATCTACCATCTATCTCTATCTGTTGAGAAAATTGGAAGGAATCCTATAGCTTATCAAGTCCTACCAATTTGTTTTATAGATGAGGAACTGAGACCAGAAGTAAGTGACCTATCCAAGCTAGTAAGTGTCTGAGACAGGATATGAACCTAGCTCTTCCTGCCTCCAACCACAGCATGCTCTCCATTATACTATTCTGCCTCTTGGGTTTGGATTGGATGACCTGAGGTCTCTTCTCTCTTAAGAACTATGATTCTATGACCCAGTCACCTCCTCACAAGCCATAGCCGTGACATCATATGTCTCTCTGCACTTTATAGTCTATAGATAATACAGCAACTAAAGCAGTAGCAAAAATCCATATAGACACAGAAGCCCCTCTTTTCCTCCTATGCACATAGGCATCATTTGGTCCAGTCTTTCTTTTCCAGTCATCCTTTCCATTTGTGTCTGTCCTTCATTCTCAAAGAGGATCATGACATTAGAGAGATGATGACATGACCTGCAGTTCCCTTCCATTCACCCCGTCCTTCAACCTGCATATTCCTATCACAATGCCGTGGCAATCATCTCCCCCTCATGCCCAATACTCCAGCATCACACACACACACACACACACACACGCACACACACGCACACACGCACATCTTTCTCTCCCCATCTCTCTCCTTCTCTCCCTGCCTCTCTCCCTCCCTCCTTTCTTCCCTCTCTGTCTCTCTGTCTCTCTGTCTCTGTCTCTCTCTGTCTCTCTGTCTCTCTTTCTCTCTCCCGCCTTCTCTCTCTCTGCATTAAACCTTAAGGTAACTTATTTAGGTCAATTCAATAAGCATTTATTATATGTCTACCATCTGCAAGTCATTGTAGTACTATAATTCATTCAATGCAGTGCAGGATGGTGGAAAGAACTCTGGACTTGGAGCCAGGAGAGACTTGAGTTTGAATTCCTGCTTATACTCCCTCTAGGAAACAAAGATTGGGAAAGAATAAAAGAGTAAGGAAAATAGTCCTCATAATCCCTAAGGCAAAAATATGTGTTATTAGACTTAATATCCTAAGACTAAGGTTCATTCTTACCTAGGACTCTTTGCCTTAGCTCTTCAACTAGTTTAATGCCTTGGTCACATAAGAATGCATTTCACTCCAACTATGAAAATTCTCTATCATAAATCACTGCCTTCTATAACCTCAGCGGTTCAGCTGGTAGGGTTTAGAACAAAGGAAAAGGAAGGAGCTGTCAGTCAACATTTTAAAAGACCTACTATGTGCCAGACACTGTGCTAAGCACTGGAGATAGAAAGAAAGGCAAAAGGCAGTCTCTGCCCTCAAAAAGCTTACAATCTAATGAGGGAGACAACATTCAAACAAACATGTACAAACTAGGTGTATACAGGGAAAAATGGAAAATAATCAACAGATTAAGGAGGACTGAGAAAGGCTTTCTGTAGAAGGTTGATTTTAGCTGGGATGAGGAATAGTTGAAAGCAAGCAGAAAGAAGGTTTTCATTTTCTCTTTGTCTTTCCTGCACATAGTCTAGTGACTTGAGCATAGTCGAAGTCTAATAGATACTTATTACATTATATATAATGTCAGGGTTTTTCAGTGCATTGATTAATTTTGCTGATTTCTCTCTCATTCTTTTTTTATTAAAAAATTTGTTGTTATAAATGATGGCTGGGGAGGATATACAAGGGAAAATTTTGATGATGTTAAAAAAAAGGTATAAGCAAAATTTGTTTTAAAATTTAAAAAAATATTTTTTAGATCACAGGATCTGAGAGTCAGAAGGGAACTCAGGGGCCATTTAGTTCAACCCATCCATGAAAGGAATCCATTGTTCAGTCATTTTTCAGTCACATCTGATTGGTGGAGCATATTTGACAAATGGTCATCTTGCTTCTGCTTGCACACCTCTAAGAGGGTGGGGGGTACTCCCCACCCCTAATCAGGTCATTCTACTTTCTGACAATCATAATAGTTAGGAAATTTTTCTTTATATCAAGCCTGAACTTTTCTCTTTCCAATTGTCTGGAGTCAAACAAAACAAGTCTAATTTCCCCTCTATACAACAATTCTTCAAATATTTGATCACAGTTTTTGTGTCCATCCCCATGCTACTCTTTAAAAAAAAAAGTGTATAGATTTTTAAGTTAAAGAAGTTAGGGTGTCAAAGTTTTGTGGAATGATAAAAAATATGGAAAAGACTGATGCTGGCCCCAAAGATGAAAAAGCCTCAAAAGCTGCATCCTAATGTATTACCGTGCCCCATTATAATAGCTATAAATTTAGGTACTACACACACCACTCCATTTTGGAGACTTTTTATTTGTTTGGAAAGTGAGTTTGTAGCACTTGGCAACATGATAAGCTCCTTGGAGGCCAGGATTATGGTTTTTACATGTCTTTTGGAATCCTTACAGAATTCCTGAGTCCTCAGCAGGTCGTCAATAAATAATTTTTTAATTGTCTAGTTAATCCTAGAGAAGAGCACCAGCTTCTCCCTTTCCTCTCTGTGAAGTTCATTTTCAAACAAAAACCTCGGAGATAGTGGTTTCCTTCAAGAATTCACAAAGCCTCTGAAGGCTGAGGCATCCTGAGGAAGGTTTAAGAACTCATAAATGATGTATAAATGGGTAATGTGATTGTAAAATTCTGACAAAGAACGTTAGCATCAAAAGAACAGGCATAAATAAATTAGTTCCTCTCTGAAGAAAACATTCAAATAAATTAGAGAGGAGAAAGTGAAGGGATCTGGACCCTACTACTATGATACAAGCAGGCCAGTATCCATTTTGAAGAATGTCAGTGTTCCAAATAATGTAACACTTCAGAAGTATCGCCTCTTGCTGAATTGCTTCGTGTCCTCATTTCTGGAGGCTTGCTCATTGGATTTGATATTTAGATGCTTATGCATTAGAGTAAGGCAAACATGTCTAGCGTAACAAGTGAGCCTTGCTGCTTATACTGAACTAGAAAAAAAAAAAACCGTCATCACTGAAACTGCAAATTAGCCTGACTTAACTCATTTTCTCTTTGTGAAAATGTACAGCTGTCAGGGTTTTTTTTTTTTCTTCCCTTTGAAGAAAATGGGTTTAGTGCTTCTAAAGAATGATTTCTACAACCTTTTTGCTACCTCCCCACCAACAACTCCAATACTGTTTTGATAAAAAGTGATTTGGGGTTTCTTTGTGTTCACTTCACATTAAAGCTTGTGTTTCTGACATGATCTATTTATAATAAATAGCCTCCATTTGCTCTGGATCTGTAATCATATCGATACAGAGAACTCTCACTGAGGAAGGTCCATCTACCAGTGTGGATCTTCAACTTCATGTTATTTTGTGCTACATTCCCTCTGCGTCTCAGTTCTTTCCCACAATGATTGTAATACATTTTACCTGTACTAGCTATGACTCTTCTCACCTTCCTTCTCTCTGCTGCTGTTGCTGCTCAGTTGTTTTCAGTCACGTCTGACTCTTCACGACCCCATTTGTGATTTTCTTGACAAAGATACAGGAGTGGTTTGCCATTTCCTTCTCCAGCTCATTTTACAGATGAAGAAATCGAGGCAAACATGGTGACTTGCCCAGGGTCACAGAATTACTAAATATGTGAGGTCAGATTTGGACTCAGGAAGATGATTCGTCTTTATTCCAAGCCAAGCACTCTACCCACTGTACCACCTAGCTGTCCTATTTGCCCAAGGTTGCATAGCTACTAAAAGGAATCAGAGCTGCAAGTCCAATATAGGTCTTCTGACTTTAAGGCCATTGACTATATTAGAAATGGACCAAATATAAAAACCTAATGAACTTAAAGTAATGTGTTTCAAAGACGAAAACATTTTATAAACACTTTATTCCCCAACAGAATGTTATTCTTTTTAAAGACAGCATTACCTCGAAGTTCAGATTATATTTTAAATATATAATATGTGATATATTATATATTATAAATAATACATGTAATAACTGATATTTACATAATTATAGTTATATGTTGTCTTAAGTTTGGCCAAATGATTTATATATGTTATCTCATTTGATACATTAGCCTTATGAAGTAATTGCCACACACATTATTGTCCTCAATTTATATATGAGGCAACCAAGGTTGGGAGGGTGTAGATTAAATGACATGCTTTGGATCATACAAGTAATAAGGGTATGAGGTTGGATCCAAACCCAAATCTTCTCTCATCTCCAAGTCCAGTGTTCAATCCACTACACCATCCATGCTAACAAATTGGAAAGGGAAGGTAAAATAGTCACACATAGACGCTTAATTAGAGTATTACTTTTGGCTTTGGAATCCCTCAAATGAGTTGAAATGTCTAAAACATTGGGCACAAGCCTAAAATCACCCAACTCAATTACAATTTCCCAGGAGTGATTTTCTCTGTGTTAACCACTCAAGGACTATTCATCTTTGCTCTATTTGACATTGTTGAACTAAGCAATTAGAGTGTGGAAACCATTTCCTTTGTTTGAGAATGTGGTCTATATTGTATTAGAAGGAACACTATCAGAAATGCTACCTCCTTTAAAAAATCATATTTGCCCAGATGTTTTCAATATTTTATAGAAACTCTGTCTAAAGTAGAAGTGGGTCAGAACCTGAGGCATATTCTTTTAAATATTATCAATGAGGAGAAATCTTTATTTTTCTCAGAATGGGCATGATTGTTGGAAACGTTCCAATCTTTCTCCCACTCCCAGTAGAATGTAAAGTTCCTCCAGGGCAGGGCCCATTACTGATTTTTGTCTTTGAATCTCCACTGGCTGGCACAGTGCCTGGCTCATTGTAATTATTTAATAAACATGTGTTAAATGAATGCATGCTATGCAAAAAGCCAAATATGATGAATAAAGTGGGTGATAAGATGAAGACGTAAAATTTTGTATAGAAATAATTAATAATTGATGGTGATGATGATGACAAACATAATGAAACTAAATTCTCTGTGACTTTTGAATTGTCCTTAGGAGGGCAGGATCAATTGTAACCCATGACTGTGAAGACAGTTCTCTATATAAATTCCAAAAATATTTTGAGCAACAGTAACAACACTGGATTAAGTACAAAATAGCCTCCCAGGGTGACTACTTTAAAGGAGAGTGGTTGTTTAGACACGTGTGTGTGTGTGTGTATATACATATATGCATATATTATATATGCATATATAATACACACATATTTACAGCTCAGTATCATTACTTTACAACAAACAAACATGGAATGAAAGTGATATTATCTGACTCTTTAGCAACCAAAGGGTTCTAAAAAATGTCTTTTCTAGCATCTTTCCTTATAAATTATTATTTAAGTAATTGTAGTCAATATTATAGTATGAATACAAAGAGACCCATTAAAGACACTAAGAAATATAGTGGAAGAAACAAACAAATACCATACCAGGTAGTTGAAGACTTATAACCCAGTTGTCATCTCTGTCCAAGATTATTGACCTTGGGGAGCAAATAAAAAAAAAATCTTTATGAACTTCAGTCATTTCACCTATAATAGGGATAATACCTTACCCAGCTAAAGGTTTGAAGGTCTGAGATCTTTTCCAGGTCTAAGTATATAATCCTAATTGAAAAAAATAGTTATTATGAAAAATAAAACCTTTTCTCAGAATTTTGATATTGTCAAAATTTTATGACATCAGTGAGAAATGATGGAAATTTTTTTAAAATGAAGTTTAATTAGAAATAGAAGAAGCTTAGCCATGTAGGCTGAGGGTGATCGAGGACTTGAAGATGACTAAGAGGTTGCAACCCTGTGTTGACTAGAAGGATGTTAGCACCCTCGAAGATTAATAGAGGAGTTTTGATGAAGTAGAAATTTGAAGGAGGAGAGATGTGGAGGAAAATAATGAGTATCTGTTATACAAATGTTAAATTTGAAATGCCAGTCAGTCAATAAACATTTATTATGGTACCTATTATGTGCCAGGATATAAAGAAAGGAAAAAGACGGTCCTGGCTCTCATGGAACTCTCAGTCTAATAGAAGAGAGATAACATAAAACCAGCTACTTACAAACAATATATATACAGGATAAGTTGGAAAGGAAAGGGAAGCACTAAAATTAAGGGGGATGTGGAAAGATTTTACATGAGTATGGTAAGATTTTAGCTGGAACTTGAAGGAAGCCAGGAAATCCAAGAGGTAGTGATGAGTCAGGAGAACATGCTAGGCATAGGGAATAGACAGTGAAGATGCCTGGTGTTGGGAGATGAACTGTCTTGTGTGAGGAACAACAAGGAGTCCAGGGGCACTGAACTACAAAGTCTGTAGGAGTAGGAGGTAGGAAGATGAAAGAAGCCTAGAAAGGTAGGCAGGGGCTGAGTTTTAAAGGGCTTTTAATATCAAATAGAGTATTTTGTATTTGTTCCTAGAGGTGATAGAGAGCCACTGGAGTTTACTGAATGGGGGGATAGTGGGGTTGACATGATCAGATCTGTGTCTTATAAAGATTAATTTTACAGTTGAGTAGAGGATGGCCTGGAGTGGGAAGAGACTTGAGACTGGAAGACCAATCATCAGGCTATTATAATAATCCATTGGTGAGGCAATGAGGGCCTGCATCAGGGTGAGAGAGAAGATGTCATGAAAGTAAAATTGGCAGGACTTGGCACAAGTCTGAATATACAGAGCGAGAGATAGTGAGGAGTCAAGAGTGACACTTAGATTGTGAGTCTGGATGTTTAATAGGATACCTATACCTTCAACAAAATAGGAAAGTTAAGAAAAAGGAAGAGTTTGAGTGAAAGGTGGAGTTCAGTTTTGGACATATTTAGTCTAAGATGTCTATGGGAAATCCAGTTTGAGACGTTTCATAAGCAGTTGGAGATTTGAGACTTTGAGTTAGAGAGATTAGGGTTGGATAAATAGATCAGAGAATTAAGCACAGAGTTGATCATTTAATCCTTGGGAATTGATGAGATTACCAAGTGAAAGAGAACAAAAGCAGAGGGCCCAAAAGTCATCACTTTTTGTTTTTCCAGTTATCAAGTATTTATTTTTTTATCCTTGGTACTTTCCCCTACCCACTAACAGAAAAAGAGAAATAAAAAAAGAAATATATCCTCTTAGTTTCCAGGTGGATTTTTTGACAGCACACACACAAAAAAGAGTTGCTAGAAATGTTTTTGTATATATAAGAACTTTTCCTCTTTCTTTGTTCTCTTTGGGGCATAGGCATGGTAGTGGCATCTCTAGATCAAATGGCATGCATAGCCTAGTAACTTCAGGGTTATAATTCCAAAAAAATCAAGATTTGGAAGATCCTATATAACTCTAATAATGTACTTGAGTATTTGACATATTCAGGATATACATGGCCCATATGGGATGTTTAATAATATATTCTGAATAACAGAGTACATAAAATTGCAGTATATAACAAGACATGTAGTTTTATTCATCCTGAATCAGGGAGTATCAATATCTTTTCTGGGAAATTCTCTATACTTTGTCCCTTTTATAGAGGGGTTATATATGCATGGTTAGTGGGTATAACCTGGTTGAAGACTCAGCAAAGAAGTCTAAGATAGAAGAGTCAGATAGAAAGGAGAAGAACTCATAGAAAGTAGGATCCAAAAAAATTAGAAAAAAGAGAAGAGGGTGATCAACAGTGGCAAAGGCTGCAGAGACATCATGGATGAAGACTGTGAAAAGGTCATTAAGTGTTGGCAAGTAAGAGATCACTTGAAACTTCATGGAGCATCCATATGAAATGTCCAATATGCAGTTGGTTACATTCTACTTGAGTGTAGCAACTTGGTGCATAGATCTAGATATAGGTATATAGATCTAGGTATAGAGATGATAATTGAACTCTGGGGAGGTGTTGAGGTCACCAAAAGAGTTTGAATTTTTTTCTATAGGCAATTGGAAACTTTCTAATTGGGAGAATGACATAAAATGTACTTTTTAGGGAGATGGATGGGGCATTCGTCCAATAAATTCATCCTCCAATGTCTCATTTTAGTATGATGGTGGCCTTGGGTCTTAGAAGGCTATATCTCCAGGGTACAATCACAAGCAGGTTGTACTAGGCTGGAAAAGTTTTAGGTACAAACCTTGGTTAAGTCTTTACGTTTATCATCTATGGACCAGATTAACCTAAATATGCATAGAGAGACTCATTGCCAAAATGCTGGTTACAGAGTAATGAATTTTTGACCATAGCAACAATAAAACTGACTACTAACATACTATTACTAAGTTGTGACTTATATTGGTGAAGGGATAAATTACACTTATAAAGTCATGAATCTTTTGAAGTATTAAAGTACATTCAGATATGATTACAGGAGAAAGAGTAAATATGATTACAGGAGAAAGAGTGATTACTTAACTTATAGGCTTTTATTGTAGTTCAGTTGGGTCTAACTCTTCAAAACCCTATTTGGGATTTTCTTGGCAAAGAAACTAGACTGGTTTGCCTTTTCCCTCTCCAGCTCATTTTACAGATGAGGAAACTGAGGCAAACAGGGTTAAGTGACTTGCCCAGGGTCACACAGCTAGTAAGTGTCTGAGGTCAGATTTAAACTCAGGAAGATGAGTCTCACTAACTTCAGGCCAGCATTACATCCACTTTGAAATGTAGCTGCCTTGAAGACACTACTTTATATAAAACACTCCACTTTGTATAACATTCAGCCTTGTTACTTTTTGACAATATATTGTGTCTGGACATTTATCTGTTTTATGTAAATGAAATTCTTAAAACCCAACAAAAATTAATTAATAATGTACATAGGACAATGTGGTATGGAGAAATGACTTCCTGGATTGGGGTATAGATGGTCTGGGTTCTAATCTTAGCTCTACTCCTGACTGGCTGTGTGACCTGAAGCACATCCCTTGGCATTGCCAGGTCTTAGTTTGTTCATCTGTAGAACAAGATAAAGCAGAGGATCTCTGAGATCTCTTCTAAGAGACCATAATAGAGTGGGTACCTTTCATACATTATGAAAATAGGCTTTTTAAACGACATTTGTTTGTGATGCCATGATTTTGATACATGCTTTAAGTTAATTAAAACTGAACCTCTCCTCCAGGCTCCAGGCCTCTCTATGTATAATATCTACATGTACGTAAGAAAATGTATTAAATCCAAGAAAAAGTATAGTTTGTAATATCTTCCTTATGCCCAAGGTACTTAGTTCAAGTACCTAACATTTGGTCAGATAAACTTTGTTAATGAGATATGCAATAATGGCAAATGATTTTGCTTGTCCAGGAATCCAGTTGTGTTTCCATGGTAACCCCAATGAACTAGAAGTGATGTTATCACCTGGCAACAGCTAAGATACAACCAGTCTATTACAAACTGGCAATACAAATAAACATTGAGTCAACTAATTACAAGTTATGAATAATCCTCTCCAAAGTGATTTACCAAAAAGACTAAAAAGGCTCAGATAAATATTGCTGGTCAGAATTCCAGTAGTAATGAAGTGTTTGAGGCTATAGGGAAGCGCAACAGCTGAAATGACTAAATTTGTAGTTCTTAAAACAAAACATCATAATGCAACAAATGAAGACTAAGAACTTGTCCGAATTATTTATATATTACAAGAGTGTTTTAATGATCCCCTACCACTTAGTGAACAAGCACTATATTTCTTCTTAACAAAATGTAAAAAGTGACAGAGACTGTATTAGGTGCCCATATGGGCAAGTTTTCATTCAACTCATTTACAAATCAAATAAATGTCACTCAAGTGATGAAATAAAGTCATCACTTTTTGTTTTTCCAATCATCAAGTACTTTATTTTTTGTCCTTGGTACTTTCCCCTACCCACTAACAGAAAAAGAGAAATAAAAAAAGAAATATATCCTCTTAGTTTCCAGGTGGATTTTTTGACAGCACACACACAAAAGAGTTGCTAGAAATGTTTTTGTATATATAAGAACTTTTCCTCTTTCTTTGTTCTCTTTGGGGCATAGGTATGGTAGTGGCATCTCTAGATCAAATGGCACGCACAGCCTAGTAACTTCAGGGTTATAATTCCAAAAAAATCAAGTTTTGGAAGATTCTATATAACTCTAATAATGTACTTAAGTGTTTGACATACTCAGGATATACATGGCCCATATGGGATGTTTAATAATATATTCTGAATAGAGTACATAAAATCACAGTATATGGCAAGACATGTAGTTTTATTCATCCTGAATCAGGGAGTGTCAATATCTTTTCTGGGAAATTCTCTATACTTTGTCCCTTTTATAGAGGAGAACAGTCAGATATAGATCCTTTTGCCCTAAATGATAGAACTCAGACCCCAAAGAGAGGATATTGGGCCATAACTCTAGTGAGTTGCAAATCCAGCCGAATGGAATATAATCAAATGTTTTCCTTTCATAGGCAATAATAATCAATTTACCTTAATGGCAATAGCAACTTCTGCCCTTATTAGTTGCTCAGCAGTTGCCCTGAAAGTGGTTGTTTATTTATTGTTATAGGGACTAAGAACTGAAAATGGACAAATCTTCAGCATAAGTGGCCTGCATTTTTGCTTTTGATCTCTGGCCCAAGGACTTGGCAGGAGGTGTTATAATAGTAACAGATGCTATTAAGGAGCATGGAGAGTAGGTTGCTGAGGAAGAATCAGCCAAGGTCACACCAAACAGACAGTAATGGATCCAAACTTGATTAAATAGGAAGCATATCCATAGGATGTCAGGCTGAAGTAACCTAAAATAACCTTTATATTAAAAAAAATATTGAGTTGATCAATTATATTTTATCCTTACAATAGAATGATGGATTTAAAAAAATCATATGTCAAGTAATTTTTCCTTAACAAACCATAATTAGAAATGATAACTGAATAACAGTTTCTTTGCTCCTAGAAAAAAGGGATTTCTAAAGCAGCATAGAATTCATTGTCCTTTAAATTTTCTTCAGGAAGAAAAACTTCACAGAAAACAGCCCCAAGAAGGAGCTCCATCGAGAAGTTTTCAGTTATTAAGAATTTTTCCTTTCTGGAACAAAGTTCAATAAAAATACTAATATTTAATTGAATTTAATTATTTCATTCTTTTTAACTCTTCCAATGTGTAACTTAAGAAATGTGGGAAAATACAGTACATCGGATCATAGTTCTTGAGCTGGAAATTACCTCAGATGTCATCCAAGGCAAACTTACTATTTTACCAATGAGGAAACTCTCACACAGAGGGCAAGTGACAAGGGTATTAAACATCAGAGAGAAAGGACTTGAACCCACACCCTCTGACTCCAGAGTCAATGTTCATTTTTCCATGCCCTAATCAGATTAGTAGTTTACTGGTTCAAGGAGTCCCTACTCTACATGAAGTTTGAAAGGACCAATTCTTTGGAAAAGACATTTTAGATTCAAAATTTAATTCAAAGAAAATGATATTTCACCTTTCTCATAATTCAGTGCAGGGACCTTGCTGGATCTGTTTTCATTTATTTAAAGACTTATTACCCTTTAAAAAAGCAATGGTTCTTCAAATGCAGCTATATGAATTCTACTTCAAAAAGAAGTTTCTTTGTGACAACAGGGTTTGAAATTCTTCATATTGTCTGCCTGGGAGAGATGTATTGTGTTATTTGGTTCTGTTATTTCATGTTGAAATAAATGATATTATCTGTCTATGTCCATTGGCATCTAGCGCTGACACAAATTTTGTACTCTGCCTGTTTGTGCTGGCATCGGGGCATCCTCTGCACGTGAGTGGGAATGAAATGATTATGGGGGTTTTTCCAGGACTCCTAGGCTGTCCATTCTCTCTTTTGGTTTTATCAATAGTGTCAGAGCATCCATATAGTACAGTGGAGACTGACTCTGGAAATAGATGACCTATATCTAAATCCTACTTCTGATTTTTATTGCCCATGTGTCCTCCCTGGGTCTCAGTTTATTCGAAATCAGAGGGTTGGACAGCTGTATATTAATGAGCCTATGAACTCTGCCAACCTCTACCATCCAGTGGTGGGAAACCTGTGGCCTCAAGCTTGGATTCAGTCAAAGGGCTTCACTTGAGGACCTAGAGGGCTACACGTGGCCTTGAGGCTTCTGGTTCTCCACCCCTGCAAATCTACCCCATCCTTCATGTAGCACAACATCCTTACAGAATTTTAAAGAAACCACTGTAAATGGAAGTAATTCAGAGCTACCCCAAGACTTAGAAATTCAAGATTTTTCTATAATAACTAAACTTTATTTAAGATATAAAAAGTCAGGAAGACATGGGTTCAAATTCAGCCTCAGACGCTAGCTATATCACTCCAGGCAAGTCATTTAACTCTCTTGGCCTCAGTTTTTTCATCTGTAAAATGAGCTGAAGAAGGAAATGGGAAACCATTCCAGTATCTTTGCCAAGAAAACCCCAAATGGGGTTACAGTCAGATACAACTGAAATGATTGAACAACAAGAAGATATAGAGAGTTCAGTTTGAGAACAATGGGTGGAAGCTTGGGGACGTTGTTGCCCACAAAATACCTTATGTCAGAGCAATTATACAAGATCAATCTCTGTTGGCTGAATAAACTGTTTTCACCAATTTTAAAGCTTGTGTTGGCACTTCTCTTATTTGTTGTAGATTCCAGGGACTTTCTCACCTGGCGGTCAGCCATTTTAAAAGTAGCTAATTAAACATCAGTCCCTTAAATGGATTAGTAACCTTATGAGTGTGAATGCTTCCCTTTTCCAGTTTCTAATTTCCCAGGTCACAAGTTATATATGGTATCATATACTATGCCATTTTCACCACGCTGTTCTGTTCATCTCCCATAGTGTGTGCACCCAATACACTTGGGGCCTTTCTCCAGTTTCTGTAATGTCTTGGGGGGATCAAATAAACACTCAGTCTCTAAGTCATTTGGCTCTCATTATTATTTTATGGCTAAACCCACAGACCTTCCCAGGGGTATTTTACCTTGATCATGTTTTTGATATAACTTCTTTTTCTTTTTAAATTTTTATTTTTTTTTTCCTTTTTGAAGTGGGGAAGGTAGGGCAATTGGGGTTAAGTGACTTGTCCAAGGTCACATGGCTAGTTTTTGTGTTAAGTGTCTGAGACCAGATTTGAACTCAGGTTCTCCTGACTCCAGGGCTGGTGTTCTATTCACTGCGCCTCCTAGCCTCACTGATATAACTTCTCTTTTTTTTGCTTTTTGCTTTTTGGAGGGCAATTGGGGTTAAGTGACTTGCCCAAGGTCACATGGCTAGTTTTTATGTTAAATGGAACTCAGGTACTCCAGGACTGGTGCTCTATTTACTGTGCCACCTACCCGCCCCTATAACTTTTTTTTTTTTAAACTTTTATTTATTTTAGTTTACATCATTCATTTCCATGAGATTTTGAGTTACAAATTTTCTCCCCATCTTACTCCTACCCACCACCCCCAAACAGCCATCCCATTGTATAACCCCTCCCCCAATCTATTCTCTCCTATGTCCTCCTCCATTGTCCCTCTTACTTTCCGGTAGGGCAGGATGGATCTCCCTACCACAGTGCCTGTGT
>CM053586.1:78436240-78545367 GCA_028646515.1 Pseudochirops corinnae | reverse complement strand
AATTTATGTGTATGTATATGTATATATACATTTGTATTCTCTTGCCCTATCCTCATACTGAGAAAAGTTTCTTCAGTTACAATTGTCACTTTTCCATCTTGTCATGTAAATGGTTCATCTTTGATAGATACCTTATGATTTCTTTTCTGTGTTTGTCTTCTCATGCTTCTTGTGTTGGAGTGTCAAACTTTCTTTTCAGTTCTGGTTTTTTCAGCAGGAATGTTTGAAAGTCCTCCACCTCACTGAATGACCATATTTTCCCCTGGAACACTATACTCAATTTTGCTGGGTAGGTGATTCTTGGTTTTAATCCAAGCTCCCTTGATCTCCGGAATATCATATTCCAGGCCCTTCCATCCCTTAATGTAGAAGCTGCTAGATCCTGGGTTATCCTAATTGTGTTTCCACAATATTCAAATTGTTTCTTCCTGGCAGCTTGCAATACCTTCTCCTTGGTCTCCCTATAACTTCTTATGAACAAATCATTGGTGGCAAATATCAGTCAGGTAGACAGTCAATAGCATTTATGAAGCACCAATGATGTGCCAGACCCCATGCTAAGCAGCAGGAACACAAAGAAAAACAAAAGCCAGTTCCTGCTTTCAAGGGGCTCATAGTTTAATGGGAGAGATAACATGAAGGTGATTATGTATAAATAAGATATATACAGGATGTGTTAGATAATCAATAGAGGAAAGGCACTAGTATTAAGGAGGATCAGGAAAAACTTCTCAGAGAAGATGGGATTTTCACTAGGATTTGAAGGAAGGATTCCAGGAGATGGAAATAAGAATAGAGAGAATTTCAGGCGTGAGGGACAGTCAGTGAAAGGACCTGTAGTCTGAAGATGGAGTGTCTTGTGTAAGGAGGCCAATATGACTGGATCACAGAGTACCTGAGAGGGACTACGGTATTTGAAGACTGGAAAGGTAGAGGGTCAATCTGTGAAGGGTTTTGGATGCCAAAGAGAGGATTTTGTATTTGATCCTGGAGGTGATGGGGAGTAGTTAGAATTTCCTGAATGGGGATAGGGTGATATGGCTAGATCTGTGCTATAGAAAGAATAATTTAAGAGCTGATTGGAAGATGGACTGAAGTGGGGGAGATATTCGAGGCTGGAAGGCCCACAAGTAGACTTTTGCAATAGTGTAAATGTGAGCTGACAAGGGTCTACATTGGTGTGGAGGCAGTGTCCGAGAAGAGAAGGGGGTTATATACAGGAGATGTTATAAAGGTATATCAACCAACCTTGATAAAAGATAGGACATGTGTGGTGAGAGAAGTCAGTGATGACACCTAGGCTGTGAGCCTGGGTCACTGGGAAGATGGTGGTGCCTTGGACAATAAGGAAATTCAGAAGTGGGGAGGATTTGGTGCAAAAAATAATGAGCTCAATTTGGACATGTTAAATATAAGATGTCTTTATTCCCATGTATGTTTCCATTGTTCTTTGGGTTACTATTAATGTGATTCCTCCAAGATTGTGATACTCCAGGATTTGTAGCTAAATAGCATTACGATGCTACTATACAATTTCCAAAATGGAGTCCAGCTCTATCCTTCCTTCATGTTTATTACTAAGCCCAGCTGGATTATTATCCATTTAAAATTTTCACTCCAAATAAATATACAATGATAATATACAATATAGCTTACAAAATTGTTATAGAATATATATGATAAATCAAACTATCTGTCCAATTGCTTGATGACATGCAGTCAAAATTTATTTTTTATCCATTTTTTTTTTACTTTAGATTGGACAGTCCGATCTCAAATAAAAATGAAAGTCACAGAGAAAGTTTTGTAAGATTGCATGGATCATTGAAAATATAATGTTTTGTGTGAATAGAACCATCTGGAGAACTTTGACATCTTCTGGTCAAATTTTGTATAGCTTCTATGACACTAGAATACACTTTTAGTAAACATTTTTTATCCCTTTTCTGTTGTTAATATTCAATAGATTATTATACTATGTTATCTCAGTACTCATATCTGCCATAGAATCTTACGTAATATATATGTATACACACACAACCACACACACACACACACACACATATATTTATAATCTTATGTAATCACATATGTATGGGGTATGTCTTATTTTAAGAGACTCTCTAAGGCTGAATTCTGTACCAGATTAAAAAATAGAAGTGTGATCTTATATTTTCCATACCTCTTATTCAGCTGTAAAGATTATTCTGCTATAGAAATCATCTGCAAAAAGCTACTGTCTCTTTTACCATGTTTTCATTAAAGAAACTTAAATGTACATATGCATACCATTCTCATACTTTATACAGATAAGAAAGTAACTCTATGGATTAATATTTCTGATGTTGCTCTTTGGTGGGGAGCGGGAAGAACAAAAGGAATTTTTGTGATATTTTTTCTTTCTTTTGGAATCTTTTTTGGTTATTTTGAAAACCAACTTGAGTACTTTATAAACTTTGTGGTCTCCAAGATAGGTATTTTTGTATTAATTTAGTCAGGTCCTGCTGTTTTCCTCAATTTTGCCTTCTTAATAATTCTACATATTTAATATGCTGTTACCCCTTAGCACTTGGGCCCCCAAACACTAACTCAAGTTTGAGGCAATTCACGTATCAGATTACTACAATCCAGGGTCTGTACCTATGATTATTCATTAATCATGGGTGTATATTTCTCCTACTCATTGGAAATTCTCTCAGGAATATCTATGCTATTAATATTCACTCCAATCTCAAGTTAATTCTTAAATAAACAGTTTAATTAGAATGCAAAAATCATGGCAAATAAAAATGTATTAACCACATAAATCACAATGAAAGAAATATGCTATTTTCATCCTCCTTTATCTCTTTCAATCTTCATGTATGGCTCTTGTATCTTGTATCATCTTTGTAATTCCAACTAGTATGGGCCACTCTGACATGGAAGCCAGTTGAAAAAAATGCCCTAGTACTGGCAGTCTCTGTTGATATACTATCCTCAAAGTTCTAAGGCTGAACCCAATAACCTCCTTCCCTGCATTCATGTAATCATAATAGAAGGGGCTGTTTTTGTTCTTATATCCCCAACATCTCGTATAATAAACATTTGTTTAATTCAATTAAATCATAAAAATGATTCCCAAAGAATGGACACAAAATATGGTCTAACTTATCTTTAAAAAGGAAATCTTTAATTATTCTAAAAGTTCAGGTCAAGCTACTTGTTGGACACACCTTCGAAACATTATCCCAGATCTTTTCCTCAACAGATTGTAGGACCAGGTTACCCAAAAGATATCCTGTATGAAAAACAAGCGGCAGAGTACAGTCTATTTATCGATCAATGACTGATCATTCTTGATCACTCTTACATGGTTCACTTGCACTTTGATCTTAAGAAAACAGTTAAGACTGAATTACCAGTATTTGAAACATTTGTCATCTATTAACAACCTTTGATTCAATAAACAGGAGTCATCATATTGGTCAAACGATGAAATGGAACATAGCTTCTAGATCCTTGGATCTTCCTCAGAGCCCATACCAAAATATTACTACCATAAACAGTAATGAAGAATAGTCATACAAAAAATGGAAATTCACTCATTGAGCAAACACCTTCTTTTCCAGTCCCAAGCAGAATGTGGCACAATTAGGCATTTAATAAATGATAATTGATATAAAGCTGGAAGGGACCTCGAGGTCAGCTTGTGCAGGTTCTCATTTTTTTTATAGATGAGAAAACTGAAGCCCACAGAGTTTAAGTAATTTGCTCAAAGTCACGTAGGTATCAGGTTTTAGAAATGGGATTTGAACCCAGGTTTTCTGATGTGAGAGCTAGGGCTCTTTTCATTTTATTTCTTCTGAGTTGAATTTTTAAAATATCTACCTAAAATGCTTGGTGAAAAATAAAGAGTAGAAGAACTGAATTGTATAGACTTAGCAGTTCTGTCTTTCTGAAACTATTTGTTCCATCTCTGTTAGGTTATCTAATGATGGACTACCAGAGACACCTATGCATGCCTTTAACCTATAATGGGAGCATATCAGTCAGTCCTTCAAAGCCTTCTGGACAGCTCTCTCTAATTGTTGGCCTCCTGCTCACTAGAGACAGATTAATGGCCGTTGGTTCACTCCCTGGACAACCTGCTTATCCTTCTGTCCACTAGGGGACATAATTCTGACAGTCTTCCCTCACTGACACCACTAGATGACTCAGTCCACTTTTTACCTCCACTGTCCTTTTATCAGGTTGCTAAATCATGTATTTCCTTGACCACTGCCTTTCATACAGATTTCACCTTGGATGCCCAGCAGGTGTTGTATAATCCTTACTGATTTGATGTAATGACAATAATACAAGACTAGCCAGGTGTGGTGGTGCACTCTTGTAATCTCAGCCACTTGGGAGCCCAAGGCTGGCAGATTTCTTGAGCTCAGGAGTTCTTAGTTGCAATGGGCTATTGATCAGGTGTCCACATTAAATTCAGCATTAATATATTGAACCCTGGGAAGCAGGGAGGCACTAGGTTGTCTAAAGATGAACAAACTGGTCCAGGTCAGAGACGAAAGCTCCTATATTAATTATTACAGAGACTGGATTTATGAGAAGCCCATGTATTTTTATCCCAGGTAAAATGGGAAGAATTAATCCCTAAAAATTACTAGGATTGATGTATGAGAGGTAGTGTATATAGAGAGAGGATTTAGCGTTAATGAGAGATCAAAGGCACGAACTATTGCCCTTTCAGTCCTTTTATCATCATGAGCTATAACACAATCTCTCTTCCAATACAATCTCTAATTGGGCCCTTGTCTATCATACAATGCTGTTCCTAAAGCTTCTGATCCCTTCCCATCAGAAATGTCATGGTGGGGGATGATGTCACTTAATTCCCTTCATCCAAGAACAAGTTTATTTAAGGATAGAAGTGGAGAGTAACAGCAGGAAGAAAGGAAAAGATGTGCCATGATTACTCTAACAAACTATTCTTTCCATCAATGACAATGGAGTCAGAACATTTGGACCCTAGTCTCATGGTCCTTGTTATGTTACATGAAAAATTGAAATTATATAAAAGAAAGCAAAGATAAAGAGCAAAGTGGCATGAAACAAAGTATGGGCCAGAGGAGGTCCATGGCAGAGTGACAGTTTTTAAGAACATTGAAGGACTGATTCTCAATGTATCTGAAAGAGCAGAAATTACCAAATGCTTGGAAATAAGACAGATGTTATTGCTACCAAAAAAAGCGATTGATAAAAAACATCAATACCTATCAACTTAAATGCCTACTTCTCTAGAACTATACTATCTTTATGAGAATAATTGATACATAAATTAAGGGCAACCTTGATGAAGGTATTAGGAGGGAAGAGGCAGACTTTTGCAAATGGCATTCTTCAGAGAGATTATATCTTTACAGTCAGTTATCCAGTTCACTGAGGGGTGTGAAGAATACAAGGTGACAGTATGTTACTGTTTGTTGACAACCAAAAACCATTTTACTCTGTAGAAGAAAATTCTACTTCAAGGGCTCTCTTCCAACAAGATCTTTCCAAACCATGTTAAAATAATTCAGAATTCCTTGAAGGACACATCAGAGACAACTTTTTTTAGTGAGACTATTATTAATATTGAGAAGAATAAAAAGGTAAATGCATATTTGCTAATGATGCTTGCTTCTGTTCAGGAGAATATTCATTGTCAAAAGTGAGGTCTTCCAGATGTTCTTCTTTGTGGACAAAAGTAATGCTGATGATATCAAGCTTTTGGGTCGTTACAGAACTTTCTAAATGAGATCTGTAAAAACTCCTAAATAGTTTGCCTTACCTATTCACACAGGCAAAAAAGTGAATTAAGAATGACTGTTTTCCAGATGATGACATGCAATTAGATGAACAATCCAGAAAGCTAGTCAATTGGCACGTGTATTTGAGACAAAAGATGCTGAAGCTGAATAAGCTTGGATTAGAATTTAATAGGAGGAAAGAAGACTGGATTTCACTGGAGAAATTATGCAATGCCTTTAATGATCTTAATCTTTTCTTTTTTTGTAAATTTTAAAATTTATTTTAAACTTAAATACATAATGAAAAAAGAAAAATAACCATTGCCATGTACACAGAAGAACATAAGAGATGATTCAATACAAAACAATAAGTTTCCATTTCAACAAAACCTATATAATAAATATTACACATTGTTTTCAAAGCTGCCCAGCTTTTCTTTGCTTCCTTTTCAGTTTTCTGTTATCCTCTGCTGTACACAATGCCATTTTTTTAAAAAAAGAAACCAATATTATTCCAAATAAAGCCTAGAATACTATAATATCTGAAAAAATTAAATTTTTAGTCTCCCAAAGGATGATGGAAAGGCACATAATGAAAATGAGTAGGCTACAACAGATTACCTGTTAACAACTGCACAAGATATTTGGCATAAAAAACTATTATCAAATAAATTTATGTTTGAAAAAGGAAATGGGCTGATCTTATGACAAGAGTGAAGGAAAACTGATGGACCATGCATGACTTCCATTTGACCCAATAAAATATGAGGAAATCTAGATGAAGGCCACTAGGAAATGAGGAGATGTAGATGAAAGCTATGGGCATATTGGATGAATCCTTTGTGAAGGATTTTCAAGAAGGCATAGATAAGAGTAACCCAGGATGAGAACCATGGATATTTTGTGATCTATAGTACTAGAAGGAGTATTCATATCATTGAGATCATAGACTTATCAAGGTATCAAAATCTTGAAGTCTAATTAAGTTGACTCTATATACTATAATACACTAAAACTAGGGGTGTGTTGGTAAATGTTTAACAATTGGTGCTCTGAAAAAATGTATGCACACTTTTAAATTTAATTTGCATTTTTTCTCCATAACTTTCCTAAGTTGAGACAATCAACAAAACAATAAATCATTCACCAATTTCCAAGGCATAAATGCTTACAATGAAAATTTAACCATCAACTCTCATGAGCCAGCACAAGCTGACTAAGCACACCCCTTACTAAAATCTTTGGATGTAATTCAGAAAAATTGCTCTCTATCCATAATTCCCTCATTTTATGCTAATAAAGTTGAATTTTAAAGCTAGGATTTTAAAAATTGTTTCACTTTATTAGATTTAATCATACAGGAAGTGAAAGAAATGTTTGATTAAACAACAACGTGATTTATAATATTGCCTATAAATACATGAATATCTCTTTTGTTCATCAGTGAATGACAAACTGTGTGGTCGTTTGGGCAGCGCCAGGCTGCCAATCTAGGAACTAAACTATTGATAACATAGTTAAGCCGGGGGTGAGGGATGGAGGAGTTGAGGACTCAGAGAGCAAATGTACGAGAGCATTTATGTCAAAACCATTAGGTTGAAAAGTAGTTGAACCACATTTTTTTCACCCTTGGCAGACCTGATAAAGAGTCAGGAAAATCTCAATTCAGGACCTATGTCTGATACAATCCTGGCTACATGACCTTGGGCAACTCAAACAACTTCTCAGTGTACCAGGCATCTCCTGGAGATTAGAAGTTGCAGAATAGTTGCTGATCTGCATCAGTAGAGAAAGTTTCTGCACTAGAAGTGCACCAATACAACTACAGATACGGGATAAACACACACACACACACACACAAACTCACAACCCAAAATGCATGGCCGATCAGACTGATTTGCAGAGACTGCCTTTTGTTAAAAGATTTGAACAAAAAAAAAAAGTCTGATTCAGTAGAATCCAGTGTCTTTCTGACTGAAATGGTAAATCAATCAAAAATAAGCGATAAGTCCGGAGAAGTGGATTTCATATACATACACATACACATGCATATATATATTTATATGTACAACTTTCTCCTTGTCTAGTATACATAATTATGAATTGACTTAATGTGCAACCTGCTAAGTGATCAAGCTCTACCCCACTGTTCTATTTTCCTTTACTTATCAGTTCAGTGATTTTTTAAAATAGGTTAGTCACATTTCAACGTTAGTTCTTGGTGATATCAGAAGGGCCAGAATAGCAGTAACTGATCAGTCTTGAATTAGGGATTTTGAAAAGTCAATTAAGCATGAAATCACCTTGGACATGGGAGAAATCTTTCTGAAATTCAAGAAAGTGGTCACAGTCAGAATAATTGGCTTTTCATGGCCCTACATTAGAGAGGACATTAATGCACAGTGACAAGCAAACATTTAAGAAGTATGATAAATGATATTTGGTTTTAAAATAAATAATAAAATAAAAAGCTTCAGGATTTTGTCTGTAAGGCAAAATTATTCATTTGTTTTTGATATCCATCCATCACTGACTTTCTAGGTACATCTATCACATGAAGAGTCAATGTTGTCAGTGGCTTCCTGTCTAGTGATACATCATTCCTCTAAATTTATGCTGCTAGATTATAGGTATGAAGGTAAACATTTTTAAAAACCAAAGTGATAGTTTCACTGAATTTATTCTAACATTGGATAATGCCCAACTTTTATCGATATGATAACTTTTGAATTGAGAGCTTTTTAAAAGTAGAATGTCTTCTTAAAAGTGGCTATAAATTCTTAAGTAAATCCTTGTGGTTTATAGAGAAAATAAGATTTTTTTCTGCTTTTGTTTATATAATAAACAAACTTGTTTCTGAAATAGTCAACAAATCTGTCAAATTAAAAAAATGGCATGTTACATAATGATCATTAACAGTATATATATTTATAACTTAGTTTATTGTTTTTACAGTGTTTCATCTGCATCATTTCCTTTCAGAGTCCTTATATTCCCTTAGACCAGATTATGCTCAGGATTTCCATTTTATTGATATATGCTTGATTCCTCACTGGTAAAGGATAAAGCCCAGATTTGTCATCTAGGTACTCAACATCTTTAACAATTTGTCTCAACTTGCCTCACCCAACCTTATCTTCTACTCCTCTACATGATCCATTCATATTCATTGTTTGTCCTCCTTAATTGCTTAATTATTTAGCTGCTTCTTTGCCTGGAATGCTCTCTCTCATCTGCTCTATTTTTCTAGATTTAAAATCGTCAAAGCCTTCAAAGTCTAGTTTTAAATTGTATCTCCTCTGTGAAATAATTTCTATCATGGTAGCCCACAGCAAGCTGGCTCTTTCTGGACATATACTATCTATACTGCTCATTGAAATATATTCGGCCTGGTATTTGGGGATTTTCTTGTATATTTATATGTGCTATACTTTATTACAAAATCCTCAGGGGTAGGGTACTGTGTCTCACATCTCTGAATTTCCCACAACACTTGCTCAGAGCTGGAGCCAGATCAGAGATTCTTAATCTTTTTTTGTATTTGCCATGAACCCCTTTGGCAGTCTGGCAAAGTCTATCAACCCCTTCTCAGAATGATGTTTTTAAATGCCTAAAATTGATCAAAAGGAAAATATTATATTGAAGTAAACATGATCTTCCCTATTCAAATTTATGGAGCCCTTAAAATCCAAAGGGTCTGTGCAAACTAGGTTAGTTTTAACAGCTCCTGAACTAGATAAATCATTATTGAGAAGGAGAAAGGAATGATTGAGGTCAGTGATTCATTTACTCCACAAAGGGGGAAAAGCTCATTGGAGAAATTCAATGTAAACAACAACAACAAGAAAAAAACAATAATAGCCAGCCAAAAAATTCTGGAGATGCCAAAAATCTACTAAAACACGGTTAATATAGGCAATATAGAGCTTTTGTCTATACTGTCAGTAAACGCATTTGACAAAGTAATGAAGAAGAGAAGAGCAGATAGCCTTGGAATATTGTCAGATTAGGAAAGTTCAACTAGTCAGAATAATGGCGTTTTGTTGCTTTTTAAAAAGATTTTCCATTAAATTAAAAAAAAATTCTACCTGAAACTCCATATAATTTGAATTAGTTCTCATGTTTATAGGGTAAAATAAAGTGACGTTGCTCTTTGTTGTGTTCTGCTAAGGGGCGATTGTTAAGGCTCCCTGATAAGAAATCCAATGCAAAGCATTCTAGCTCTGTCAAAGTCTGCTGAACGAATAAACAAGGACTAAATTCCCCCTTGGTCACTTTTGACATCCATGTTTTGAAACTGTCTTATGGCCCAGACCATCACTGATCATGATAAGGTATAAATAATACACTTTTTTAAAGTGCATTAACTGAAATTTAAGAGATTGCTTTATAATAAGCTAATGTTAAATCCATTTCTCTGAGAGTGGGCTGTAAGTTATCTACAGTAGTGTTTCTTTAATGAAATGGCTTCTTGCTACTGCTATTTAATACCTGCTCTAAACTAGGACTAAGATAAATGACATATTAGAAACATTGGGGCAGGCTGCCCCCTCGAACACAAATATCTCTAGATATTCTACTGAGCTCTATTGTTCCCCCAACTGTATTTCCTATGATTGAAAAGAAAAAAAGGCATGAGAGATTGTTCACGTATAAAAATTTCCAGTTGGGAAATATTTTGGCAAAAGATACATATGTGAAAAAAGATGTACTCAATGACTGGGAGCTCCATAGACATGGAAGGCTATGCTCTTCATATCATTGGTGGGCAATAAATATTTGCAATTATTAATTTATGTAATTTATAATGGTAATAGTTTTGTTTTTTGCTTTAAGTATTTTGTTTTCCAAACAAAGAGAGACTAAAGGAAGATGAGTCCTGTGATATCCAAATATTTCTCATATTATTTATTTGACAACATTCAGGATTTAAAGCTTTCAGAAAGACTAACTTTTTAATGACAGTCTTTTTTTAAAGCATAAGAATGAGGAAAGATTATGAAATGTTCTCTAGAGAACAGGGACTTATTTAGTTTGTCATATAGATCCATAGTACCTTGTATATAAGCTAGAAACTGGACCTGTGATTTTATTGCTATAAAGACATCTCAGATAAGGGAACTATTTCAATCAAAGTTGACATGTCTCCTGCAATGTATAACCTTAGAAAGTTGCTTTTACAATTTGAATTTTACTTTTAAAAATAATTAGAGATTTTTTTCCCTCCCTTCCACCTTCTCCAATTCATTGAGGAAAAAAGAAGAAAAATAAATTCTTTGTAAAAAAAAATATACATAGTCAAGCAAAACAAATTCCATTGGCTGTGTTAAAAAAAAAGGTCTCATTCTGCACCCCACAACCATAACCTTTTTGTCAGGAGGTAGATAGCATTCTTCATCATTGTTCCTCTGGCATCAATGATGGTCATTGCATTGGGAGGTTAATCATCTAGCCTGGTTCACTTAGCCTATGGGTTTGGGACTTGAACCCATATCATCCTGACTTCAAGATGAGTGTTCTACTCACTACCCAACTCTGCTTCATCTTATACATAGTGATCACTTGATAAATGCTTCTTGAATTGAGTTCAATTGAACTAGAAGAGAAATAAGTAATGTTTTCTCTGGGCGAGTCACTTAACCGTGTTTTCCTCAGTTTCCTCCACTATAAAATGAGCTGGAGAAGGAAACGACAAATCACTCTAAGTATTTTTGTCAAGAAAACTCTAAATAGGGTCACAAAGAGTTGGACACAGCTGAAAACAACTGAATGACAAGCTCCTCCACCAAATTATAAAGTTCTAGAGGTCAATAGTCATTTCTTGTTTATCTTCATAGTCACTTGAGCATTCAGCAGAGTAGTAGGCACTTAATAGGTGCTTGTTGAATGAAGGAGTGGTTATATGTAAATCAAATGCTATTTTAAATGTCAGAGAGAACATTGCTATTTAAAGTAACCCTTCAGTGAATCTTTTGGTAAAATAAAGATACATTATGTAATATGAATAATCACCCTCTAATTTATCCCTTTGGGAGATAATGTTTTCTTAAAGTGAGATGCACCTGTACTGCTAAAGCATTTGGAAAGTTTCATGGAGCTGGACAAACTGAATCTGACTTGCACTCTGATAAATACACATGATGACATTTGGGCAGCAGCAATCCCCATCTCTGGTGATAAAGAATGATCTCAATTACTTTTTTGTGGGGTCACCTAAAGATTTGTTTCCAAGTGGCAATAGAGTTCCATTTGTATTAGAATGAATGGCCTTTGCATCTGTGCATGGGGGCCACTTTTCTAGCTGGGCTAGAAGCAGGGCATACAAGAGGCATGTGCTTCAGTGGGCTTATCTAATCTGTCACTTTGCACACCAGTGCACAGATCATTGCCAGTGTCACCTTGAAACAGATGAAAGCTATTAACCGATGGACACTCAGTGGGCTTGTAACATCCCTGGCATCTGACTTTCCTTTTGACTAACACTTACAGTAACAAGTCATATCCCACCCGTCTGTTCAGCAACAAACAAAAATGACAGACACAGAACAGGGAACATTGTTCTGGTCTTGGAGATACAGCTTAGCAGTAGGTTTTATTAACATACTGGCATTTGGAGATGATGGATAAATGAATGATGAGTGGATCACAGAAATTAGGCTCGTATTTGTGAAAACTACCATGTGAAAACCAAGACTTTCTTAGTGAATTTTTGCTTTCCTTCATGGGCCTTTTAGCTATTTTATATATTTCTACTTTCTTTTCATATTATCATCAATTTATTGAAAAAGTACAAGGCTCCAAATATGATTCAATTCAAACAAAATATGATTCACAATTCAGCAAGCATTTATTATGTCCTTCAGCTGCCTTATTTCTTATAACAATATAAAGCAAAGAAACTAGTTTTCCATGGGATCTGACTATAATATGTCAGCCAAGTAACATTCATTAATCTTTTACAACATGTCAGACATTGTGTTAAGTTCTAGGGAGACAAAGAAAGGCAAAAAATAAGCCTTTACTTTCAAAGAGCTCGTAGTCTGATGAAGGAAACAACAGGTAATGTACAAAAAAGATATATATAGGATAACCTGGAAATAATCCACAGAGGGAAGGCATCAGAATTAAGAGGGATTGAGAAAGGCTTCCTGCAGAAGGTGAGACTTTACTGAATCATAAAAATCAGTGGATAAGAGGAAAGAACACAACATACATGGGTGACAGCCAGTGAAAATGCACACAGTCAGAGATAGAGTGTTATGTGGGAGGAACAGTAAGGAGGTGATCCAGGATCACAGATTAAGTTAGAGAGAAGTAAGTAGTAAAAAACAAAAAACTAAACTAAAAAGGTAGCAAAGGGCCAGATTGTTGTTTAGTTGTATGTGACTCTTAGTGACCCCATTTGGGATTTTCTTAGCGAAGATACTGAAGTGGTTTAGATAAGGAAACTGAGACAGACAGGGTTAAATGACTTACTTAGGGTCACACAGCTGATAAGTGTCTGAGACTAGATTTGAACTCAGGAAGATGAGTCTCCTTGACTCCAGACCAATGGTTTTCAACCTTCCTAATGCTGCAACCCTTTAATGCTCATATGTGGGCGTAGCTGCATGTGGGCAGACCTGCCTGGAGACAAGAGGAGCAGTGTCTCAGTTCCTAAGACCATGGGAAATATGTGTTTTCCTATGGTCTTAGGTGACCCCTGTGACCCACAGGTTGAGAACCATGGCTCCAGACCCAGTCCTCTATCTGTTGTGCCACCCAGCTGTCTCCCAAAGGGCCAAAGAGGAAGCCACTAGAGTTTATTGAATAAAGGTGTGACATGGTCAGACTACACTTTAGGAAGATGATTCTGAAAATAGAGTGGAAGATGGATTGGAGGAGAGATATAAAGCAGAAATGGTCTAGTGAATAGAGAGTTGGGCCTAGAGTCAGGAAGGCCTAAAATCAAATTCAGCTTTAGACATTTACTAGTTGTATGATGCTAGGCAAGTCATTTAACCTCTGCCTCAGTTTCCTCACCCATAAAATGGGGATAATAATTGTATCTCTCTCCCAGCTCTTTGATCATATGCCATTGTACTTCTCTGCAACAGGAAAGGGCAAATGGACAAGATTTCAAAAGAAAAAAGAAAACAGAATCTTCAGACTATAAATCAGTGAGATTAGCTTCAATGTCTAGTAAAATTCTAGAGTATGTTAGTAAAGAGATGACTAGTGAGCATCTACTAAAGGAACCAGGAATTACAAAGAACTAGCACGGCTTCATTAAGAGCCGGTCAGACCAGGCTAGTTTTATTTCCTTTTTTGATGAAGTTATTAAGCTGGTAGATAAGGAGAATACCATACATAAAGCTTACACAGTTTTTTAGCTAAGCATTTGATAATTTATTTCATATTATTCTTGGAAAAGATGGACAATGTGGGCTTGATACAATTAGTAAAATTAGGCAGGTTTGGAATAAGTGGAACAATTAGATGGATTTGGAATAAGTTGAATAGTCAAATCTAAAAGTAGTAATTACTGGTTCAATGTCAATTTTCCAGGTGGCACAGTCAGTAGAAGTCTGGTCTAGTCTCGGGGTCAGGAAAACCTGAGTTCAAATACAGCATCACAACTTCTATTTGCCTCAGTTTCCTAAATTGTAAAAAGGGTGCAGTAATAATTACCTACCAGGCTTGTTGTGATGATCAAATGAGATCTTTGTAAAACACTTAGCATAGTGCCTGACATATCACATGTGTTTAATACATGCTGGTATTCTTCCTTCCTTCCTCTCTTCTTTCCTAGGAAATCTGTGTTTGGTCCTATGCTATTTGATATTTTTATCAACAATCTGTATAAACTATAGCTACTATCTTCATTCGATCTGTAAATGACACTGAACTTGGAGAGTTTTCTAAGCTATTGGATAACAGTTAGGATCTAAGATCTTGGCAGGTCAGAAAATTAGGTTGAATCCAGTAAGGTGAAATTTAAGACTTTACATTTACTACTGATATGTGGGTTTGATAAATGAACTTCATAGTTATGAAATGGGAGACATATGATTAATAATTTTTCAGAGAAAATTCCGGTAATTCTAGTGGGATCAACATGAGACAATGGTATAATATGTCAGACAAAAAGGCTAATACAGTCATGTGTTAGAGATAGCATTTAGAAAAAAATGGCTTCCAAAAATTAAGAGGCAACAGTCCCTCCATACTCTGCCCTCATAAAATTACTTCTGGAGTATCAGTTATGCAGAGCATTGGTTTATCACACATGAGGATTAATTGGAGGAACTAAGGATATTTAGAATGTATATAATAAGACTCAGGCGATGACAAGATAGATGCCTAAGAATTGGAAAGACTATAATATGGAAGAGGGATTAAACTAGTTCTCTTTGGCTCTGAAAGGTTGAATTAGGACAAATGGGTAGAAGATGAAGAGACAAATTTAGATTTGACTCTGGGCAAGTCACTTAAAATTCTATTTGCCTCAGTTTCCTTATATGCCAAATGATCTGGAGAAGGAAATGACAAGCCACTCCAGTATCTTTGCCAAGAAAGCCCCAAATGGGGTCATGAAGAGTTGGACATGACTGAAAAAAAACTGAACAAGGAACAACTTCCTAATTCCTAGACCTAAAAGTAGATTGGATTGTGTGGCAAAATAGTGGCTAAAGGCCTTCAAGCAATGGCTGGCTTATCACTTGTCCAGTGCATTATGATAAGAATTTTTTTTCAGGTGTGTATTGAACTAGATGGCCACAGAGATTCCTTCTTGCTGCATTGAAAGTAGCAGAGTGTCTAGAATCGAAGTGGTAATAGTCCCACTGCACTCTACCTTGGTCTAGCATTTGGAATTTTATCCTCTCTTCCATACACTAAATGTTGGAAAATTGGCAAGATGGAATGGTTCTAGAGGAAGGCAAAGAAGAGTGGGGGAAGACTGTATAACTATGCCATTTGAAGAATTCTTGGAGGAACTGGAGATGGAAAAAGAAAGGTTTAAAATAAGGCAGGAATGGTTTTCAAGCATTCAAAGAACTTTCAAGTAGAAAAAAAGGATTACAATAATTCTGCATGGTCCCAAAAGTACAACCAATGGAAAGGGCTACTCAATCACTGATGTTCTTCAAGCCGGAATTGAATGATCACTTGGAAATTTTTGGAGGGGCCTCAATATAAA
Source organism: Pseudochirops corinnae (assembly GCA_028646515.1). Taxonomy (NCBI): domain Eukaryota; kingdom Metazoa; phylum Chordata; class Mammalia; order Diprotodontia; family Pseudocheiridae; genus Pseudochirops; species Pseudochirops corinnae. The sequence continues at coordinate 78,529,416 of CM053586.1, read as the reverse complement.
TACCTTGTGAGAATTGGGTGAAGGAACTAGGGATGCTGAGTTTGGAGAAGAGCTGACTGAACAGAAATACAATATTTGTCTAAGTATTTAAAAGGCAGTTATATGGAAATGTGGTCATATGTGCTCTTCTTTTCTCAGAGAGCACAATAATGCAATTGGAAGAAGTTGCAAGGAAGGCAGATTTAGTCTTCCCTCAAGGAAAACTTCCTAACGGTAAAGATATCCCAGAGTGGAATGGATTTCTTTGGGCGGTAGTTGGTTCTCTCTCAGGAGAAGGTAACTCTTCAAAGTCTGGGTGATGATTTGCCAGAGACTCCTATGTAGGTATGGACTGAATGAAGTGGCACTGGAAGAACTTTCCCACTCACAAATTTTGTGCATCTAAGTCAGTGATGGTTACAAACTACTGGCCATGGTGCTGATGTGACCAGGAGCTGGGACTTGAGAACAGATACTCAGCTATATCAAAGTCTTTTGGCATTTTGATACCAAGTCCTAACTGAAAAATTAGCCACCCTTCTCAGCAGTTGTTTCTATTAAGGGTTGTTTAGATGAGGTGACAGTTCTGCCCATCAAGGTACCATAATTTATATATTATAGTCAGATATATATATATACATATATATGTACATATAGTCAGCTCCAGAATAGACATCTTGTTTTTCATGTGTCTAGAGAAGAAAACTTTCTCTTGCACTCTATTGATCAGTTTTTGCTTTGGAAAACTGGTGGGAATTGGGACATGGCCTTGGTTACTTGAGATACCAGGAGATCCCTGGCCTAGGATTAATGTTACTTCTCATACTAGACCATCTTTAGATTCCTGAATAACTTGTGACTTTCTGAGTCCTGACCCCCTCCTGCCTTATGAATAAGGAGTAGAGTGAGTACACAAAAGGGTAGGGGTAGTTTGAGAGACTGAACAGAGAAGAGAAGACACTAGCTTTAAAAGCTTATCAGAAAAGGTCCTCAATCTTCTTCTGCTTATCCTGAGAATTGCTCTTACATATTTTACATCTCCTTGTCCCTAGCCCCAACTCTCACCTCATTGAAGGAGTAGAAGAAAGACAGTATACTTTGAAATTGTTGTGCTGATAACTCTCTTCTAGATATTCTCTTCTTCTAAAGTTTTCATGACACTGATCACTCATGCTTTTTCTTCCATCTCTCTGGCCACACCTACTAAGTTTCTTTTTTTTTATATATATCTCTTCATCTGTACTCTGTCCCTTAAATATGGATGTCTCCCTGTACAACCCCCCCACTTCTCTTTTCTCTATATATCCTTTCCCTTGGCAATCTCATCAGCTCCCAATGGTTCAATGATCATCTGATTCCCAGATCTTTATATGCAGTCTTAATTCTGACCTTGAGTTCTACATAATAACTATCATACATAGTAAACAAACTGTCCTATGGAAATCTCAAATTCAACATACTACAAAAGGAACTTACCTCTCCTCATCAAACCTACCCTTCTTCCAACTTCTGTTTCTGTTAAGTTTACCGCCACCTATCTAGACATGCTGGTTTATAACCCAAAGTCACTTTTGACTCTTTTCACTCCCTTTCCTGGTCTCTCCAAATTAGCCTGTATTTATTTTTATGTATATGTACACATAAATATGTATACACCGCCCCCCCAACACATATACATTGTGTTTTGTTTCTGTCTTTGTAGCCTTAGGGCTTAGAATAGTGACTGCTACATAGTAATCACTTAATACATTCTTAGTGAATTGAATGCAAACAGTTGTCAAATTGTGTCAAGTCAACCTCTATAATCTCTCCCCTCTGTCTGTTACTGTCAGTTTGCACAGCCACCATCTTAGTTTAGGCTCTTATCTCACGCTGGTCTAGATATATTGCAACAGTCTCCTAATTGGATTCCCAACTTCTAACTTTTCCCCTCTCCAATCCATTCTCCACACAGCTGCCAAAAATAATTTTTCCAAATCAGGAGTTTGACCACATCACTTTCCTACTCAAGAACCCTTAATGACTTATTGCCTGTAGGATAAAACACAAAATCCTTCCTTTGACAGCTGAAGCCCTTCAGAATATGGCTCCAACCTACATTTTCAGTCTTAGTTATATTCACGAGAAACATTTCTCTCCTTCACACACTCTGTGTTTAAGAAAAATGAGCCAAGTTGTTCCCTGAAATCAACATTGTATCTCCTGATACTTTTGCACAGGCTGTCTCCTTTGCCCAGACAGCACAATTTCCTCATTTCTTCCTCTGAATCCTTATCTTTCTCAAGGCTCCACTCATAAGCTACTTCTTTTAAGTAAGTTTTTCCTGACTCCCCCAATTGTTCTAGTACAATGACCACATACCCACTTCACTGTTAATAAATTGTTCTCCAAGGAGATTGTGAAGCTTCTATAGGGAAGGGACTGACTTTGAAAATTAATCTTTGTATTCCTTATATTGAAAGCCTAGCACAGTGCTTTGCTTATAGTAAGTGTAGCAAGGCTGGCCTCAGATTACATAAACATTTAAATGCTAATTGGATTGGATTGGATCTATCATCTCTTCTATTTCTTTGTGCCTTCCCCCATCACCAAAAAATACACACCAAACAAAAATACCTGACAGAGTGTTAGACACAACTACTTAGTAATTGCTCAGTAATTTTTGTTGGATCAATTAATGAATGAACAAATGGAGTGCTTTGAGGCCAGTAATCTATTAGACCTCCCTACCAATGTTTATGTGACCTTGAGATTTTAACTCTTGCCTTCCAAAATTCCTTCATCTGTAAGCTAAATTTGTGCCATTTTGCACCAAAATGTATATGGAACTGCAAAATATTATATGATACTCACATAAAAGACATAAATACCCAACATTATTGCTGTTATTAATAATCTTTTGTTTTAAAGAAAAAAGTACCAGCTCAGTGTCTTTTCAGAGCACCTAACACAACTCTAAAAGCTGTTGCCAGGCAACCTACATTTACAGCTCAGATGGGCTTCATTGTTTATACTTATATGTGAACAAGTGACCTACTCCTCCTCCAAAAGATCTTTCAGACCTATAGGATATTTATATTAGGTCTTTATAGTATAGGTCATGCCGGAATTATTTGGTAAGCCACTTCAGAAATTGGCATACTTATTACAAGGAAGAAGAACAGTTATCTGAATAATCATCCAAAGAATATTCCCTTGCTAAAATTGGAGGGAGGGGAGAAAAATTACTAGTCATGTCTGTCTAGAGATGTATGTGTGTGTATGTGTGAATAGAAAAGATTTGAGTTCATGTTCTTCCTCTGACACATTACATATATAACCCTGAGAAAGCCATATAACCTCCAAATGCTTCTAGGCAACTCTTGAAGAGGATGTTTCCATGCTGGAAGTTTCCCATGTCGATGAAATTCCTGTCTGGTTCAGTTAACTAGATGAATAAGAATCCATTTGTAATAAATCATTATTGACTAAACCTGAAGATTCCTTTTGGCTTGGTCATCATTTGCAAATGATGTACATCTCAGTGTATTCTACACAAATGTATAGAAATGCACACATATAAATAAAACAAACTCTTTAGAAACACCAACTTTAAAAAAAAAGAAGGAGGGGTGGTGGTGCTGATTTTAGGTCCCAGATGACTTTGGGCAAATCACTTAACCTCCCTTAGTTTCTTCATCTGTAGATTTAGGTGGGAGAGGAGGTGTGATAAACAAGGTAACTTCCAAAGTGCCTTCTAACTCAAAAATTTATGATATATGATGCTATGTTCCACTTGACGAAACTCATTATTTGTCCCCTCTAAGTATTGAGTCAGAATCAATAAGACCTGTGCAGGAATGAACAGTTGTATGAGTGAATAGGACAAAGAAGAAGATCTAATGTTAGGAGATTAACTCTGCAGCCCCTCTGCCAGGAAAAAAAAAATCTGAATTGTTTATACTACCTCATCCTTTTGTGTTGCCTTCGCCAACACAAGTGTTGTTTGTTTTGGAGACTAAATAAATCATATGTATTGAACATAGTATCAGCTCTTGTTTGTAAATTGATCTTTTTCAGGAATTTACGGACACACCTGCAAATATCTTTAACTCAAAAATAATAAGCATATATTAAGTGTCTACTACACAGGATCAGACAAAATACTCTGGGAAAAATTGAGGGGAGAGAGAATATTTTCAGTTAGTGAGATCAGGGAGAGATTTATAGAGGAGCTGGTATGTGAACTGAAAATTGAAGGATGAGAAATGTTTTTATAAGAGGAGATGAGGAAAGAGTGCATTCAGGCATAGAGATGGTCTATATTATATTATGCACAAAGATGAGAGATAGCCGCTGGAGGGTGACTGAAGAAGGAAGAAATGAAGGAGGCTAATTAGTGTGGTTATTGCAATAGTTTAGGAAAGAGGGAAAAGGTCCTATACTATGGTGGTAGAAAAATGAATGTGAAAAATTTAAGGGCTATTATGAGAGGAATAATGTACTTGAAAACTGAGTTGATGTTGGGCATCAGAGTCAGGGAAGAGTTAAAGATGACCCTGGGGTTTGGAGCCTGACCAGCTGGGAGGATGAAAGTACCAACAGAAATAAGGAAATTGAGAGGACAGGTAGGTTTAGGTCTCATGAGGGCTGTGATCCAGCACAGGAAACAACTTTGAGACAGTACTGGTCTGTGAGTCAGAAAAGCCATGTGCTAAGCCAACCTCTACCTCTAGGCAAATCAGTAAACTCCTTTTCTGGTGTGTTTTGATTGCCCCATGCAGTAAAGGATGATAGCATTAGCCCCTTTTTACTCATCATGCCACAAGGGATGTTGTAGGACAAACCATGAAAACACTGTGGAGGAAATGTGCCTCATATATAAGTCCAAGGTCATATTTCAAGGAAACCTGCGATTCTATTGACTCCAGTGTGTACACAGCACTGTGCTAGCCCTTTGCGGGGAAGGGGCGGGAGAGTGCAAAGAAGAATATGGCATGGTTTTTACTTTGAAGTAACTTGTAGTCATATTTGGGAGATAAGACTGACATATATTAGAGCAAACAAGACCATAAACTAATGAAATTCTTAAAAAATATGTGATAGATGTATTATCAGGAGACAGAATGGTGTGGTTTTCATGGAGGACTTGTAATTTGAACGGGTATTAAATAATGATGACTAAACCTCAGTTTGGGGTGAATTTTATTTGTACAGCATCTTATTACAATAATTAGTTCCTTTTACACCCAGGCCAATATAATGGCCTCTAAAGTCACTATGGATATCTCTCTGTGGCTTTAAGAATTTTATTTCAGATGAAAAGTTAGGAATTATATCACATTTGTTCTGAATCCCCAGTTAGGAAAATTCCTACCATTTAGGCAAATTTTTTGCTCTCTGCCTTAACTTTCATTTATGTCTATGCCTAATTAACCACTGGCCTCTTCTGTTAAAGCAAATTTAGTGTGATAGAGACATTTGGTCAAGGAAGTAAGATTATATTACAGTTTTTGTGGATAAACATAAGAGGGAAGGCAGGGGAAAGAATATAATTTGTTTTCTTGGAACTTTTTTCAGACCTTGAGTAAATGGGTACAATTGGTAATGTCAACTGTAGTCTTCTGCTCTAAAATGCGGACCAATGGCCCTCTTCAATGTCTCCCCCTTCCCTGTCAGAGTTCACCCCTATCTTTTTTCTTTCTTGCCAGGCTGCTGTTTTTCCAACTCAGCTGCATATGATCTCATTCCTTCTTGTCCACTTCTAGACCCTTGGTGTCTCCTCTCTCCCTGGGGGTTCTGAAATAGCTCTTCCTTTTTATAAAGGTTCCTCAGAGTGTGACCAAGTCTCTCATAAAATGACTTTGATTCAAGGAGATTTTAGACCCTGTTCATACTCAGTTCTTATTGATTAATTCTATGAAAAGTATTATCCCTTTTCAAACTCTTAAGTGAGAAGATTAATCAATTGAGAAAATTATATTATGTATTAATATCTGTAGAAGGTGTTTCCTCACATGGGAAGTTTCCCTATACCAGTGAAATCTCAGGTTCAGTCCCTTTTGTTATGAATAATGTATATAATTTGTAGGTAGGCAGAGGGCTAGCCTGTGCATCAAGAATCGGGTTCAAGTTTTGCCTTCGATAGCCTTCCTGTGTGGATATAGACAAATCACGACCTCTCAGTGCCCTGACCATCCTGGTCTATTGGAATAATTTTCTGGTTGGTCTCCCTGCCTCAGCCCTCTCCCCATTCTAATCCATCCTCCACTCAGCTGTCATACTGATCATCCTACAACACAGGTTTTGAATTATGTCATTCCTTTTATTTAATAAATCCCATTGGCTCCCAATGTAAAATCCTCTGGCATTCAAAACGTTTCAAAATCCAGTTACCTCCTCCCTTTCCATCTTCTTACACTTCACTTGTCCCAATGTAATCTGCAATTCAGTGACATCCTTGGTGTTCCTCAAACACAGTGCTCCATTTCCAGACTCCAGACAATGGGGGACTATGGTCATGTTTATAAAAGATTGGTATTTGTTGGCTGTTCCCCATTGCTGGAATGCTCTCCTTCCTCATCTCTGCCTCCTGGCTTCCCTGGTTTCCTGCAAATCCCAGGTAAAACTCCATCTTCTCACAAGATGTTTTTCTTGATCTCTCTTAATGCCAGCGCCTTCCTCCCCTTAATTATCTCCAGTTTATCCTGCACAAAAATTATTCTCACATAATTGGTTTTTTCCCTCTCCCATTAGACTATAAGCTCCTTAAGAGAACGGAACTGTCTTATGCCTTTTTTTGTTTCCTCAGGGCTTAGTACAGCTTTTGGTATATAGTAGATACTTAATCAATGCTAATTGGCTGACTCACTTCCATGAGTTGCCCATCTGTATTGGTGGAGGGAATTTTCCTACTAACAGTTCCCCACTCCATGAGAGTGGCTAGCTAGGTGGTGCAATGGATAGGTCAGGGCACCTGGAGTCAGGAAGATCTGAGTTCAAATGTGACCTCAGACACTTACCAGCCATATGATCCTGGTCAAGTCACTTAACCCCTATTTGCCTCAGTTCCTTACAGATAAAATAGGGACAAACTGGAAAAGGAAATGGTAAATTACTCCAGTATGTTTGCCAAGAAAATCCCACGTCTATGGGGTCACGTAGAGTCAGATATGACTGAAAGACTTAACACCCTGAGAACTGAGATCCAGACAAAAATAAATTTTATCAATGTATATAGATGCAGTTACATGAATTAGTGGATAGAACACTAATCTGAGGGTTGGGAGACAGGCCTATGTTCTAACATAAACTGACCCTGATACCTTAGGCAAGACACTTCATATCTCTGGGACTCAGTTTCTTCACCTGTCTCTGATTGGTGTGGGTTGGGGGAGGTTAAGCTAGACAATCTCAATGTCTTTCCAGTTCTAAGATTTTATGTCATTTTAGAAAACATCTGGGAATTTATAATTGGCTGAGAAGAACCCTTCTGAGTGAGACTGTTGGCTGAGATGGTAGATTGAAAAGAAAGTCTATGAGGAAAATTACAGTCCTGTCACATAGAGCCTGAAGAACTCTAGGCTGGAGGCTGATTGTAACTGAAAGGAACATCTCTGGCCCTGGTAAATGATTAACTCCATAACTAGGTTGAAAAAAAAACAACAGCCTAGAGAATAAATGATCATTTTAGGAGCCTGTCTGTGACTGAATGACCCTTGCTGCTGTGGCTACCATTTTAAAAGGAGTATGTCTTTAAGAAATTGATTTAAAATAAAAAGTAAAATTTTTATCAGCTGATGGTCTTAATGTTATTTTGTGATTGGTTCTGGTCAATAGTTTTTCATTTTATTTATGGCTTAGAGTTATTATTTAATAAATATGCAATTAAACTTTTATTGGTAAGCAAATACTAATTATGTTTCCTCTAAGTGTCTAGTTCACACAAACCCTGAGGTAGCCAGGTTGCTTAGTCACAGCTACCCCAGGACCTTGAGGCAGTGAAACTGAGAGATTATTGTAATATCCATATGTAGGTTTATAAAAGTTTAATTTAGGTGTTGGCTAGGTGACGCAGTGAATAGAACACCAGTCCTGGAGTCAGGAGGACTTGAGTTCAAATGTGGCCTCAGACACTTAACACTTACTAGCCATATGACCTTGGGCAAGTCACTTAACCCCAATTGCCCTGCCTCCCCCCTCCAAAAAAAAAAAAAGCAAAAAAATTGTAAAAGTTTAATTTATAACACTACCATCCCTCCACCCCCTGGATTTTAGTCCACGTTTGTTTTATAGGGGTATGGTATCTCCAGCTTGGTTTAATAACAACAGTGATAATATTTAGCATCAGTATAGTTCTTTAAGGTTTGCAAAGTGTTTACTATATGTCATTACATTTGATCCTCACAAAAACCCCTATAAGGTAGGTGCTGTTTTAAGTCTCGTTTTACAGGTGATGCTGAGAGAGGTTAAGTAGCATAGCTATTTAAAGTCTTAGGCAGGATTCAAATTCATGCTTCCCACTTCTAGCACTCTTATCAATTAAACCACCTAATTGTTTAACAACAGTTCCTATGAAAAAAAAATCTCTAAAGTTTATTTCTTTTTTAAGTTCTATTGGTGCCTCCATTTTCCCAACATTTTCAGTTGTTGTAAAGGGAAAGGGGAAAAGGTTTGAGCAGGAGAGTTTAATTAATTTTATCAGCTCCTCCCAATCAGATGATAGCTATGGACCCTTTTGTTTAGGGGAATCCTGGTCTGCCCCTCCATCAAAGGTAGGAATGCCTACTAGTACCTTGCTGATAAGACACAGGAAATTCCTGACAATTAGCTGAATGAAATAGGTTTCTGTGGGACCACAACACCCACCCTCTCTCCCTGCTTGTGGTCTATAAAAGTGAGCTAAGTTCTCTCCCATTCTCCCCACCCTACCCTCTCTTTCTGGCCCTGTGTTTGCTTCTCTCTTTTTCTGTCTCTGTCTCTCCCATCCTCATTCCCCTTGGATTTTGAAAAAAGAGACTGGAGAATAGCTGAACAGACTTGCTTTCTGGTAGTGTTAAGGGCAACGTGTGCCTATGTATAATTTCCCCCTGGGAGCAGTTTCTAGTCTAGAAAGTCTTAGCAAAACACTATGAACTAATTACCTGCACCTCACTGAGTTGTTCATCCCTGAGGAGCAGGCTGTCTCTTCTTTTGGTGTGATCAGATCAACAATCCGACTGTCCATAGTGTGCATGAATGAGCCCTAGACTAACACATAGAAATGTGCAAAGGAGTGCACACACAGGCTATTTGTCCTAGGCACAATCATTCCTAGTTACATATCTATTTTACACAAGTAGCTTTTTTGAAGCTTGTAGATCACACTTGCGTCATTTTTACTTTTAGATATCATACATTTTGTTCGTGTCTGCATAGCTGTGTTGATGGCAAATCCTATTTTTTTCTCCTTTGAAATGCCCCTGACCCAAAGCTCAACATGCAAGGTGAGGGACAGACTTGCTGCCTCTTTCTGGCAGGTCATGTGTGGAAGACTACCTTAGGCCATAAGGACCAGATGCTCTCTTTTTTACAATTTTTTCCACCTTACTAACAAGACAAGTCTTCATTCTCACTGCATAAAGTGAAAAGGCACCTTCTCTGTCAAATCTAGTCTCATCTTTTGACTAAAAGGCAAGGATGATGGTTATACTTGGCAGATACATTTAAAGGACACATTTGCTGTCTAAAGAGGCCCTAGAATTACCATTATATCATGAAATGTTTCTACAGTAAACTCTGAGTAAACTAGCCCTCAAAATTATCTTCTTGTTCAGTCATATCCAGCTCTTTGTGACCTCATTTGCCAAACATACTGAAATGATTTGCCATTTCCTTCTCCAGTTAATGCACTTACAGATGAGGAAACTCAGGTTAACCAGGTCATACTGGTTAACTTGCCCAGGGTCATACTGTTAGTAAGCACCTGAGGCCAAATTTGAACTCATGAAGATGAGTCTTCCCAACTCCAGACCCAGAACTCTATCCACTGCACCACCTAGTTGCTTCCGAATGATCTGCCATCTCATTTCTCTTCCTACCATAAAATTATTAATGGTGTACACATACATACATTCGTCTTCAAGTTATGCTTAAAGTGCTCATTGGAACATTTAATACTCTCATCAATGTTGTGAGGTTAGTAGTGCAGGCATTATTTTCCCTATATAAACTTCAGTGGCTCCCTCTCACCACCAGGATCGAATATAAAAATCTGTTTGGCTTTTAAAGCCCTTCCAATTTAACCTCTTCTTACCTTTTTTGTCTTCTTAATCTTAATGCTCCTCTATGTACTCCACAACCCAATAAGACTATCCTCCTTGCTGTTGCTTGTATAAGACATCCTCTGAGGCTGTATTTTCACTGTCTGTCCCCCATGTCTGGAAAGCTCTCTCTCCTCACTTCTAATTCTGATTTCCTTCAAGTTTCAGCAAGAAGTCTTTCCCTATCCCCCTTAATCTTAATGTCTCCCCTCTGAAACTATTCCCACTTTGACTTGCATATATCTTGTGTATACATAGTTATTTGTATGTTGTATCCCTCATTAGTATGAAAGTTCCTTGAGGACAGGGACTTTTTTTGGGTCTTTCTTTGCAATCTGAGAGCTTTTAAGTGCTTAATAAATGTTTGTTGAATGACTATTCTATAGATGAAGAAAATGAAGTCTAGAGAAGATTATACATACTTGCCATAATCTATCTCAAGTATTTTGTAAATCTTAAGAAGCTAAATAAATATATACAAAATTTGCTACCTGTGTGACTGCACAAATCGCCTCTCTGAGTATGTTTCCTCATCCCTGAAATGAGGGTGTTGGACTAGGCAATTTCTCAAGTAGGCAATTTCTAATATTTCTAAGTCTAAAACCTGAGACTCAGTGAATTTCCAGGTTTGTTTCTTTCTAAGTTGAATTATATCTAGGCTGTTGCTGCTTCATTTTTTCTTTCAAAATAAATCAGTTATTGTTTTGTGGTCCACTGAATAAATTGCTCTATTCCTCTCTGTAGTACTTCTCATCTGAGGTTCAGGATTGAAAAAAAGGGCTGTTGGCAGATTTTTAAAAATTGAGTATTAGAAATAATTATCCAATTTCTTATCAGGTTAATCAGCCACATTTTAGATCCAATCTCTATTCCAAGAGAAATCAGCCTGATACAGATTGTGGAAAATAGCCAGTGTACAGATATCAAAAATGAGATGTGTCCGGTACCTAGTTTCTTCTATGCATGGAGTAATACAGATTAGAAAGTTTCAAAACTTTATAAAATAGATCCCTGCACATTTAGGTGGCAGCTATGTTTTCCAAAAATATCATAAGATTAGAAACCTTACATAAGGGCCATTCCACGGTCACTCAAGCTTCTGAGAATACCTTATCCCCACCATGTAGGCTTTAAAAACTGTTCTCATTATTCAAGGCCCAAATAAAATGTCAGCTCCTCCATGAGGATTTCACTGGTCCCCAAATCAGATGTGCTCTTTTTCCCTTGAGGTCCCACAATTCTTTGTTTTTCTTTCTCAGAGAAAGTGCCCTCTTTTGCCTTGCACAATGATTATTTATAGATGTATCTTATTCCCCTAAAAGAATATAAGCTTTTGGAAAACAGAATGACTGACTTATTCACCTTTGTACCTCACATAGCATCTTCTACAATGTCTTACACATGAGGTAATTGATAAATATTTATTGAATTTCTAAGGGCCTTTTTTCTGTATCCCCCCACCTTCTCCCCACCCCTCACTCCTGCAAGTAGAAGGGTTCCGTTATAAAAATAGGTATGGTCTGGACAGATAAAATCAACACATTGGCTATGTCTAAAAATGCATGTCTAGTGTTGTACCTGCCACATACATGCTATATAAATGTTAGTTATCATCATCATCATCTCTAGTACATCAGTTCTCTACCAAGGCATGGGAGGCACGCTTCATCCTCAATTTTATAAAGTCATAATCAGAGATGTTTCCCCTCCAAATACTGTTGTTATCATTATATAAATTATTCTCCTGGTTCTGCTAACCTCACTTTGCATCAGTTCATGAAAGTCTTTTCATATTTTTCTCTATTCCCCATATTCCCCATTTCTTATGCCCTAATAAGGTCCCTTTCAGGCTTAAGATTCTCTAATTCTGTGAATAGAGCTTTGGGGGCCATTTTTCAAGTTGATGCTATGTGCCAAGCACTCTGCTATTCACAGGGGATACAAAGAATGAAAAAATCTCTATTGTCAGGAGCTTACATTCTAATGGTTGAGACAACCAGTATATATATATATATATATATATATTTGTAATACATATAAACAGAAAATATAATAAATACAAGATTGTAAAGTACAAGGTAGTTAGGGAGAGAGGACAATAGCAATGTGGAAAGGGAGGTATCAGAAAAGGCTTCATGTTGCAGGTGAGATGGATATAATTAGGCAGAATATTCCATTCATTTTTTCCAGGCAAAATTTTATATATACCAGTGAAAAGGCATGGAAATGGGAAATGAAGTGCAAGAGTTGAGGCTAATTTGACTGGATTACAACACAGATGGAAGTGAGGTAATATATACTTAAGCTTTCAAGCATAGTGGAAAGATAGGCTGGGGCTGGGTTAAGCTAAACAGAGGAGATAGTGTATGCCAGAGAGAAAAAAAAGAGAGCCATTGGAGTCTAGTATGTAAGGGACAGACGGTCAGATCTGTGCTCAAGGAAAATCACTTTGGTAGTTGGGTGGAGGATGGATTGGAGTAAGAAGAGATGGAAGGCAGGGAGATCAATTAAGGGGCCATTGCAGTAATCTAGGGGAGAAGTAATAAGGACTTGAACTAAGGTGATGGCTAGGTGAGGAGAGACAGGGTAAGATGCAAAACCAGTTGTAGTCAAGAAGGTAAGATTTGGCAACTGATCAGATTTATGAGTTGAGGAATCAAGGATAATACCTGGAATATGGAAGAATGGCAAACTGACAGAAATAGGGAAATTTGGAAGGAAAGATAATGAATTCAATATAGATATGTTGAATTTAGGATGTCTGGAGTTCATCCCATTTGAAATTTTAATAGGAAATTAGTTGTTGGTCTCAGGGGAGAGCCTGTGACTAGATAAATGAGTTATCTGCATAGAGATAAGTCCATGAGATCTGATGGGGAGGGGGCTTAAAGGGGGAGAGAGAGAGGAAGGAGAGAAAGGAGATGAGCAGAGAAAAGGAGAGGACAGAAAGCCTAGAAAGGAACTTTTGGAAATAACCATTTAGGGAGTGTGATGGTAGATGATGAACCAGCAAATGGGATGGAGAAGTAGAAGGAGAATCAGGAGAGGGGTGTCACAAAAACCCAGAGAGGAGAGAGTGTATGGGAGGAGAAGCTAGTCAAAATTGTCACATACATCAAAGAAGTAGAGAAAGATGAGAACCAAGAAAAGACAATTTGGCAATTAAGAGATCACTGAAAACATTAAAAGAATAGTTTCAGATGAGCGCTGAGGTCAGAAGCCATTTTGCAAAAGATTGATGAGTGAGTGAAAGGAGAAGTCGAATTAATGAGTATAAACAGCTTGGCTGAGAAAGTGGGGAGAGATATAGGCTAGTATCTTGAGGAGATGGACAGGTCTAGTGAAGGTCTCTTGGTTTTTTTAAGGATGGGAAAGACGGCCATGAGTGAAGGCAATAAGGAAGGAAACAATAGGCAGGGAGAGAGATATTGAAGCATTGATACAGAGAGGGTATGATTGAAGAGTTAGTTTACAGGTGAAGAGGGGAGACCACTCATTGAGGGGATATGTAGAGTGCTTTGCCTTGGCAAGGAGAAAGCCCATCTCATTATCAGAGACCAGAGGAAAAGGAGAGAGAATGGGAGGTGTTAAGGATGTTTGACACAAAGAAAAAGGGAGAGAAGGCAGCTCACAGAAAATAGCCTGTTTTCCCAGTAAAATAAAAGGTGAGTTGCTCAGTTGAGATCATTTGAGGGGAAGGAAAAGGATAGAAAGTTTAGAGGGAGAAGATTTGGAATAGCTTCTGTAGGGATTCACATAGAGGATCAACTAGGGAGAAATAAAAGGGAATGTCTTGCTGTCTGGAATCAGTCCCATTAAGCCCCTATGTGCCAGGCACTGTGCTAAGTGCTGGGGTACTATGCTAAGCCCATCGAACACCCATTTGAATTTTGGTAACATGAATTTATATACAAAATAGCTTTATAACTCTAACACTGTTTTATTGCCAACAAGGGACAATTAATGGCATGATAGATTTTCTTTATCCAAATTGGTTTCCATATCAGAACACCAGAGGCATCTCCTAAAACCTAACTTCTCCAGCAGTCAATAATCTTAAATCTCCCTGTAAAATCTAAAGCCTGCTGAATTGTCCACTGAAGTTAATAGAAGTCTATTGATTTTGATTCAATCAAATAAAGTAGGAAACTTTCCCTTCGGAGTCAAGCCCCTGCATGAAGCATTCTGCAAGTGGAAAACATGGCTTTTTGTGCTGCTGTCAGTGAAGTGTTCTCTAATAAAGCTGGCTGGGCAGTTGTGGTATCTGCAGCCTTCTTCATTCCCTGACCCTTAAATAACCTTAGGTTGTCAATCATCACACTTTCTTAAGGAAGAGAGATGCTGCAACTCCAATACTCCAACTTGTGATTTTAACAAAAGATCTAGCAGATATAGAAAATATAGTACGAAGGACACAGATTACTTTTTGGTTGGCCTTTAAAAATAGTACATTAACACATCCATCCAAGTACTGCTGCTGTTCTCTAAGACTGAGACAAGTTCAGGCACCTTTCTTGTATAACTTTATGGATAAAACCAAGGTATTGTTTTGGACCATCTAGCACTGAAACTACTATTTGAAATTTTTTGGTAACTTTTAGGGGTCTCTAATGAAGCAGCTAATTGACCCTATTCTCTCCCCTTTATATGTTAGTGCACTCACAACTAACCCATGTTTTGTCCCATGGGAAGGATCATGTCTGATTTAATATATTTATTTTTTAAACAAAATTATATTGAAGTTGTTGTTTTTACAGTGCCTAGATTTTCTCTTGTATTTCTCCCTACGCGCCTTGTAACAGCAAGTACCCTAGCGTACCCAGGATGGCCTGACAGCACAAGTTCTTTGATCTTGTTTTCTAGGAAAGACTGCTCAAAAAGGGGTTAACAATCCTACTTCTAATTATGTTCACTAGTTCAGGGGAAAGGTCAGTGCCCAGGTCAGAGAAAATACAAAGCAGAGAAATTAGCATAAAGACCAACAGAAAGGGCTCTGACTGCCTGAATCAAAGCAATCCTGCTACACACTTTACATATACCACCAGACTGAGAGAAGCCTTTACAGCTGAACAGTTGAGGGGTAAGGAGGTGGGGTCCTGAGCATACAGCTAGTCAAAGTCTCATCCGGGAAATCACAAAGTCCTTCTCATAAGCACACCCCCAAAGCAAAACACTGACTTCCCAGAATATATAACAGAGACTCGACATCTGATTGGCTGAGTACCAAGGACCTTGAAAATCCTGGTGCCCCAGTACTTAATTGGAAACTCCCTGTAGCCCAGAGCCTGATTAGCCAGGGCTCTATGTGCCTATTAAGGGGCAGGGAAGATATTCAAATTCCCTTAACATCCCCCATCCTTTAAAAAGTCGCCCATTATAACAAAGATTTTTCTTTTCCTCAAAAGAAAAATAGGAAGAATAGAAAAAAAAATTCAGCTAAACAACTCATAAAACAATGTTCCATACCCATCGACCTTGACCCCTGGGGTCACCTCATATTTCTTTTGGTGGCCAAATTTGTTCTTTATAATTTTATAATATTCAATTTCTGTTGTTTTGTGGTATAATGTTCTTTCCTTTTACATTGTTATAGTCATTGTCTATGTTGTTTTCCTGGTCCTAATTCATTTTGTCAGTTCATGTGAATTTTTCCATGCTTCTCTATATTCATAGTTTGTCACTTTTTACAGCACAATAATATTCCATTACATTTAAGTACCATAATCTGTCTGGCCATTTTCAAATTGATGGATATCTATCTTATTTACATGTTTTTTACTAGTACAAAAAGTGGCACTATAAATACTTTGGTAATTACAGAGACTTTCTTTTAGTGAGTGACTTCCTTGGGATATATGCCTAGCAATGGAATCTGCAGGCCAAAGGGTAAGGACATTTTAAACCTCTTTATCTGTATAATTCCAATTTGCTTTTTGGGCAGCTAGGTGGTGTGGTAGATACAATGCCAGGCCTGGAGTCAGGAAGACTCCTCTTCTTGAGTTCAAATCTGGCCTCAGACACTTAACTTGATCCTGGGTAAGTCACTTAACTCTGTTTGCCACAGTTTTCTCATCTGTAAAATGAGCTGGAGAAGGAAATGGTAAACCACTCCAGTATCTTTGCAAAGAAAACTGCAAACAGGCTCATAAAGAGTCAGAAGTGACTGAACAACAATTTGCTTTTTAGAGTAGCACTGATTGGGGCAGCTAGGTGATACAGTGAATACAGCACCAGCCCTGGAGTCAGGAGGACCTGAGTTCAAATCTAGCCTCAGTCACTTAACTAGCTGTGTGACCTTGGGCAAGTCACTTAACCCTAATTGCCCTCTGAAAAGCAAAAAAAAAAAAATTCTGGAGTCAAGAGAATAGCACTGATTCAGAGTATCACCAAGCATGAATTTGTTACCCTATCTTATTACAACTACTCCAACACTGACTTCCTTTTTTAAACTAGAGGGTTGTTTTGATTTCTGTTTCTCATATTATTAATAATTTACAACATTCTTTTTTTTTTTTGAGGGGGGAAGACAGGGCAATTGGAGTTGGTTAAGTGACTTGCCCAAGGTCACACAGTAAGTGTTAAGTGTCTCAGGTCAGATTTGAACTTGGGTCCTCCTGATTCCAGGGCTGGTGCTCTATTCACTCCACCACCTAGCTACCCCTATTTACAGCATTCTTTCAAATGATTATTAATCCTTTGCCATTCTTCTTTTGAAAACTGTCCATATCCTCTGACCCCTTTTTGAATGGATAAATTTCATAAATTTCAAGCATGATGCTTAAAGATTCTTCATGTTCAAAAAACTTGCTATCAATTTGTTGTTATTTGTAGATTATCCTAGAGTTTGTGAACTTGTCTTTTGAAGTATTTTTTGTAATTGCATTTCAAAATTGTGGTTTCCTTTGCAATCCTATGTAATTGATTAACAACATTCTTCTGAAAAGGGGTCCATAAACTTCAAACTGGCAATGTGGTCCATGACACAAACAAGGTTAAGAACCACAGATCTAACTTAATCCCTTAATTTTAAAGGTGGGAAGCTGACGGCCAGAAAGGTTGATTAGCTTGTCCAAAGCTAATCAATAGTCAATAGTAAAAAAAAAAAGCATTGGAATCAAGACCCTTTTTACTGCCAACTCATCTCTCCTTCTGCTACATTATGTCTCTTCCTAGAAGATACCATATTATTCCAAAGACAGGATTTCCTTAAATGTGGGCCACAAATAAGGGCGTGCTGGTAAATGTTTAAAAAACTAGCTCTCCAGAAAAAAAAAATGTACACACAATATACTTTTAAGTTTATTCTTCATTATTCACATTCTCTCCATCATGTTATAAAGTCTAGACAATCAACAAGACAGTAAGTCAAGCCTTGATTTGTAGTTGTAAATTTCTAAAGTATAAATGTTCACATTGAAAATTTTACAATCGACTCTTAAGAGCTGGTTTGAGACGGCCTAAAATCAGAACTCTTTGGAAGGAAAAAAAAACCCAGGAGTAGACAATGAAAAATATTACCAATTATAGGATGCATTCAGGTGTTATCCAAGTCAGATTTAGGGAGAATGTATAGGCTTTATTTGGACCAATATAGTCATTATTAAAAATGACCTCCAAATGGTATATTTCTTCTGGTATTAATAAGCAGTTCAGGGCATTGCCGGGTTATCATTCAGGCAGTTAGGAACCCATTTTCAAAGTGTCACAAGAGGATTTAGTGCCCTAACAATGACTGGTACTAATGGAAATCGCGTTGCCTTAATCTTGACATCAGCTTTCAAATATTGCCCCTTGGACAGACCAGCATTTCTCTACAGAAATAAGCTTGGCTCTTGCAGCAGCAAGTAAATTGAATGCAGAGATAAGACATTGCCTAGTTCAGCTGCAGGCTATTTGGGGTTGTCTTGATAATTCTCTTCACATGTTAGCCTTGAGGGAATGAGTTGGAAAGAATAACTAGGAGCTTGCAAGAAAATTATGAAGAAAGTGTTAAACCCAGGCATAGAAATGCTGAAAAGAGCAGAGAGAGCCAATCTGGGAGGCCAGAGGTAATTGCTGATGATACTCTGCCACTCTTCACTTAAAGCACATTTCTTCTCTTTCTTTTCCCTTCCTACCAGGTTCCTTCACCCCCTTTCCTATATCTCTCTGCCTGTCTCTTCCATTTCCTTCCTCTTCTGCAGTTCTTTTAATTTTCTTCTTCCCTTTTCTTCCTCTCTTGCCTATTGTAGGCAAGGACCTCCATGAATGTTGGTTAAGTAGGTAATTTAATTTAAATTAGTGTAGTCCCTTAAGGTTTGCAAAGCATAGTCTTCACAATATCTCTGGGAGGCAGGTAGTATAATTATTATGTCCATTTTACAGATAAGGAAATTGAGTAACAGGAAGTAAAGTGACTTGTCTATACTTGAAACACCTCCCTCCCTGCTGTGATAAAAGTACTTTGTTAACTGTAAAATTCTATAGCAGAGTGAGTTGTTGCTACCTGTAGGACCCTGATCAAGTGGCTTCACCTCACTAGGGTGGTGTCTTCATCTAAGATGAAGGGGGTTAGACTATGTATTTAAAATCCCTCATAACTTACAATTGATTTTCTGAATTTCCAGGGATCTCTTTCAAGCAGAGTGTGTCCAGGATACTGCTTTTCACATCCCACTCTGAAAGTAAACAGACTGGTGTTGTGTAAGGGAAAGAGTTCTAGATTTAAAGTCACAGAACCCTGCTTCCCATCCTGGCACTACCACTTAACCACCTGTATAACCCTGGGCAAGTCCCTAAAGCTTCTCTGGGAAGAGGAAGAGGAAGAGGGAGGGACATAGGTGAAATGTAGGTACTAGAAAAACAAAAATACCAATTAAAGCTATTTAAAAAATCCATTTCATAAGCACAAGATGGAGGAGAAAGGGCTAGAAAATAGCTTATAAAGAAAAAAAACCCAACCAGCTCAGTGTTTAGCTACAACCCACTATGAGTTGACAGCATACTGTGGCAGCCAAAAGAGCTTATATGGTAAGAGTCAACAAGAATAAACATATAGTATTGAGAATAAGAAATGTTTTAATTCTAACATACTCTGTTCTATTTAGATTATATCTGGAATTTTGAATCTAGTTCTTTAAGTCACATTTTATCAGGGATACTGAGAAGGCAGAAGTTTTTAAACTGTTTTTGTGTGTTTCAGAGTATGGCTCCAAGTCCCTGGGGAGTCTAGTGAAGCCTAGATCCTTGCTCAAAATCATGTTTTTAAATATAGTAAAAAAAAAAAAAATGCAAAGCGTTACAAAGGCAGTCCATTGTATTGGAATGTAGTTTTCAAAAAATATATTTTTTAAAAATCAAGCTTACCAACCATAGACCAAGAAGCCCCAATGTAATGAAAGATCACCAGAATGGTGGAACTATTCTATATAAGCAATTATTAAGTGCCTACTATGTATAAGGCCATAAGCTAGGCACTGAAACACTAGGATTCATGCTGACAAAATGCCATCTATTCTCTTTGCCTCCTGGGGCAATTTAATGGGCCAAGTCTGAACAAACTTGGAATGTTTAACCTTGAGAAGTTAAATCTTGACCTAATTGGCTTCAAATATTTGAAGGGTTATCATACAGAAGCTAAGTCAGACTCATTTTCCTTGACCCCAGAGGAAAGAATCGGGGTTCATGTATAAAAATTGCAAAGACGCAATCGCATAAGGAAACATTTCTCAACAATTAAAGCTGCTGAAAAGTGGAATAGATTCCTTTATGAGGCAGTGAATTCCCTGGCCCTGGCAGTCCCCAAGCAGAGTCTGGATGACCACCAGTAAGGGACAATATAGGTGGGATGCACACCTGATTTTAGTAGGAAGTGACCTCAATGATTAAGGTTGTTTCTAACTTTAAAACTCTAATTCTTTCAACTTTTATTCAATATCTTCATATGCAGTTATTTCATATGTATAGGCTCATAGGATTTAGAGTTAAAGGGTCCTTGGAAATGATCTAATCTAAGTCATGATATTTTGGGTAACTAGAGTGAGACAAAGAGCTTCATTAAATTGCCCAAGGTCATAGGTAGCATTTTGTCGGCTCCTAGCCCACTTTCTTTGGACTGCTAGATGACTCGGTGTAAATAGTGTAAGGCCTCAAGTCAGATAGACTCATCTTCCTGAGCTCCAATCTGGCCTCAGACACTTACTAACTGTGTGACCCTGGGCAAGTCTCTTAATCCTGGTTGCTTCAGTTTCTTCATCTATAAAATGGGCTGGAGATGGAAATGGCAAACCACTCCAGTATCTTTGCTAAGAAAACCCCAAACGGGGTCTTGAAGAGTTGGATACAACTGAACAACAATAAGAACCCCACTTTCTCATCACCTAGTATATGGCTGCTATAAATATTTTTGTACGTATGGGTCCTTTTCTGATTTGTGTGACTTCCTTTGAGATACTGACCTGGAAGTGGTATTGCTGGGTCAAAGGGTACAGTTTTATAGCCCTTTGGGCATAGTTCCAAATTGCTGTCCAGAATGGTTGGATCAGTTCACGACTCTACCAACAATGCATTAGTGTTCCAATTTTCCCCCATCTTCTCCAACATTTACCATTTTCCTGTTTTATCTTGTTAGCCAATCTGATAGGTATGATGTGGTACTGTTTTGATTTGCATTTTTCTAATGAATAGTTATTTAGAGCATTTTTTCCTATGACCGTAGATAGCTTTAATTTCTTTATCTGAAAACTGCCTGTTTATATCCTTTGACCATTTATCAATTGGGGAATGACTTGTATTCTTATGAATTCAATTCTGTTCTCTATATATTTTAGAAATGAGGCCTTTATTAGAGATACTGGTTGTAAAAATTCTTTCCCAGTTTCCTGCTTCCCTCCTAATCTTGATTGCATTGGCACAACAGGCATTTTTTAAAGCTGTAATGGTAATTAATTTAAATTTGAAGACCCCTTTTTGTTATGTCAAGTAAGCAAGTTTTTACTTGTAATGGTAATTAATTTAAATTTGAAGACCCCTTTTTGTTATGTCAAATAAGTAGGTACTTAGCCGTTAGTAACTAATCAGACCTCTGTGAAAGAAACAGAAGGTGTGAACTCTGTCTCCTGTTGTTGACATAACAGGAAGGGGTTGGCTGAAACAGGAAGCCAATGTGTTTGTGTGTATATAAGAAAAGCCCCAGAGAGAGACAGGATTTTCTCCTGACAAGCTCCTGGTGGAAGAAGCTGTTCTGCTGAGAGATTTGGTGAAGGCTGGAGATGCTGCCACCTGGAAGGCTGAAGTGGCTGCTGCCACCTGGAAGGCTGAGATTTCTTCTGGGTCCTAGGGCCAGCTGAACTGCCAGAGGACTGAGGAAGCATGACCAGGATGCTAAGGCATTGTTTGTTTGTGGCTTGGTTGAGCCTTGAATTCCTAGGACAGAAATTGTGAAGGTTTTGAGATGGAATGGACCCTGTGAACTTCAGTGTGTAGTAGGAACTGCCTGGAGGACTGGACAAGGACCTGGGAACTGTCTGCCTCTGAATCCAGGTGACTGCTTGGTGGATTCAGGTAGAAGCTGGGACCATGGAAGGGGATCCAGGGAATCTGAGAAACTACCCCCAGTCAAAATGAAGAAAAGACCTCTCCTTGGGTGTTGAATGCTGTGATGATAACATGATTTGCTAGTGACCTAGGGGTGGGAGGTTTGTGTATTTTCTAATGATTGTATTTAGTGATTAGTGATACTTAGTAACTGATTGCTAAATAAGTGACTGATTAAGTTAATCTAGTTGCCCCATGAGTGGAAGACTGACTTGTATTCTGAGAGGATTGAATGACTAAGTAAGGAGGCAAACCTCCTTAGGGATACCAGATGATTGTTCTTTTGTTCTTTGTTCTAAATACTGTGACCACTTTGGTGAAAACTATGTGGCCATTCTAATGATAAGCTGTTGTGAACACAATATTGTGATTTTCTGTGATAAGATGTAATGTTATGAATACTATATTGTGATTTATTGTGAAATGTTTTCCTTTGATTTGTTCTTGAACAGAGTGTTTACTGTACTGTGTAACCAGAACCTTAACAGCCGTTCACAGTAATATTCTTTTGGGAAGCTGCTTGTGCATAGAGTTACATTACTGTGTGTCATACACTGTGCCAAGTTTTGAAGACACAGACACAAGCAAAAGGAAGGACAACCTCTGCCCTCAAGGAGCTTACAGTCTAAGGAGGAAGATGAAACAGAAAAGGAATATGAAAAGAAGGAAAGGTACCCATATAACTGAGTCAACAGAGCTCAGGGGGGAAGGAAGAATGGCTGGCCTAGGCCCATTCTTAAAGTGGATGTGCCAGAAGGGACTCATGGATTGAAGCATAGAGGTAAGTTCCAGGGTGAAAAGGTAGCTGTAGCATAGTGGCAAAACCCAGAGCATCAGAAGCAGAGCTGGGAAGTGAAGGAAGGATGGGCAGCCTGGGCCCCTTTCCAGGATTAGTCCCTCAAAGAGAAATTTCATTGTAGACTTGCTCCCAGGGTATCCAGGGATTTCCATTATGCTCAATAAATATTATTATCTTACCAAATTTCGTGCTGCCCACAAGCATTCTTGGTATTAACTAGGATTTAGAAGTAACTATTGTTCTGGAGAAAATATACTCATTTTGGGAACATCTAACTTCAAAAATTCACTTGCTCTGTTTATTGAAGCAATTCATCTGGGCCCATCCAGTAACAAGAAAAGAGCTATTTGATAAACCAGTCTGGTTCTATACTAGAATACTTATACACTATATTACTTGGGCTATAAAACTCTATCAACATTCTATTATAAATCTGTGCTCAGATTCTTTTAAACATTAAGTACAGGCATAAAAACAGGCTCCAGGCAGGATCTTGCTTTTGACCATCCTGGTTGTGGAACATCAACAAGGTGTTATAATACAATATAAATTTTTCATACAAATTGGTGTGGTCATTTACAAAGTAATACCAGCTACAGTATGAATTTTTCTTCTCTTATTACATATTTAACAGCATATTTTGAAGTCTTAAAGGCATGATATCTTTGACATGTAAAAGAGAAAATGCTCAAGACAATTTTAAATAAAAAATTTGCAATGTCTGCTTAAGCCTCAGTAACAAACCACAGAGACCTTTGAAAAAAATAAGGATGTAACCATTTTTCTTCCCTCCCACCAAAAAAAAATTCTACTGTTTATATCCTTCAAGTCTGGTCATGGATAGGCTTTTGGGTTGCATTTGGTCCTGCAGAATATTAATATTAAACAATATTTGCTCCTGCAGAATATTAATATTAAGCAATATTTGCTCCTGCTGACAAATCTCTTCTTAATACTCTTTCCTTCTTTGACCTCCATAGCACTGCTCTCCCATATACAGTTTACCCCCTTTTCCGTTTTATTTTCTTATAGTGACTCCCTGGTATGCATATTGTCCAAGGCTCTGTCCTATGCTTTCTTCCTTTCCTCATTGGTGATTTCATCTCCTTCAGTGATTTCCATGATAGGTCTATGTAGAAAATTCCTAGAACTATATAGATAACTCATACCTCTTGACTGAGCTCCAACTCTACATGCATAGTGGTCTGTTATGTATATAGGGATGCCCTGCTGGCATCTTGAACTCAATGTCCAAAATTCAACTCTTGATTTTTATCTCAAAACTTGACTCTTTTCCTGACTTTCTTATTCCTGTTAGCAACATCCTCAATAACCATCACCCAAATTGGAATCTTCAGAATTAACCCTCCAGGAGCTCACATTATGATAACAGTCAAATCCCAGCCCCAATTACTGGTTGAATGCAAGTTAACATCTCCCAAAGTCTTAGGTGCCATATCCATAAAATTTTAGAAGATAGTAATTGCATTATCTACTTTGGAGCAATATTGTTCAGAAAGTGTTTTGAGAATGTGAATTGTCATTTCTTGATATTTGTATTAGTCTAAGGGGGTGGGAATAATTTTAACTCAAGAAACACTGTGCAAACATAATGGCTTAGTGGAAATCTCAGGACTTAGGTTCTGGTACCAGCAACTAGCTTTGAGGCCTTCCATAGTCACATTATTTCTTTACTCTGGGATACATTTTCTCCCATCACTAAAATGAAGTTGTTGAACTAAAATGCTTCTATGGATTCCTTTCTACTCTGTGATTAATAGACTGCTATATAAAATTTATTTACCATTCAACATAAACATGCATGTAACATTTCAAATCTGTTTTTGCAGTAGTTAGCTCAAAAATTAGAGGTAAAGTTATTTTAAAGACCAATAAGATTTATGTCAGTACTGATTTGATGATTTCTTTCATGAAGCCAACTCTAAAATTCTTTGTTTATATCTTCAGTAATTCATTTCTAGCCTCTTGATCTGTCTGAAACTTACTGTCAAGGTTCCACACATACTGAAACAGACACATCCAAGAGAATAGGGAAGAGAAGACATTGTCAAGGATGTTACTGTCATTGACTTTGTGATGTAGAATCTTCATTGACAAGTCCTTATGACTTCTATGTACCAAAGACCTAAGGCAGCTCACATCACTTCTCAGCACTTAAGGCTTCCCTAGGGAAACACACCACACAAGTGAATGTGGACATATAAAAACCAATCAGGGAAACTCCACCCCACCCTATCCAAGCTAGACTGCCAGGCCAGAAAGAAACTTCATCTTCTCACTTGCTCTCCCTCAGGTCAACATAATTAATTCTTTACCCACAGGATAAGGATACATTTAGGAACAATACCCCAGAAATCTGGGCTCTTCTGGTTCTTGTCTATTGCCCGGAAGAAGAATCAGAGTGGGAGAGTCTGATGCTTTCTTTAGCTCTATTGCCTGTAGCTTCTTCCTTAGTGCCAAGAGGGGTAGGGTTGGGGTTGGGGAAGCACCCTCAATCCTAGATAAGCTGCCCAGCTTCCCAGATTGTGATAATTTACTATATATCTCTAGCTTTATCATTCAATATCTCTATGGATGATCTTATCTACTACAGGGGCTATATGGTACAGGCAGGGGATAGAGCATTGGGTCTGGAATCAGGAAGACTCATCTTTCTGAGTTCAAATGTGGTACTAGCTGTGCAACCCTGGGCAAGTCACTTAACCTTGCTTCAGTTTCTTCATCTGTAAAATGACCTGGAGAAGGAAATGGAAAACCACTTTAGTATTTTTGCCAAGAAAATCCCAATGGGGTCATGAAGGGTCAGACATGACTAAAAACAACTGAAATGCACACACACACATACACATCTATGTATGTATGTATGTATGTGTGTGTGTATGTATGTAAACAGACATTGTGCCTGTTCTTCATTCTGAAAGTTTTCATTGTCTTGGGCTAAAACAAGCAATAACAATCTAACCTATAGTAGATTTTGCACAATAGCCCTTTATTTGAAATATTCATTTCTGCAGCAACTTTTTCCTCTAAATATTTAGCAAATTAGAGAAGCTATACTTCTACTTAAACACTAATACAATTCATAACCTTCTTAATATTTTAATTTGAAATAGGGATATAATGCCAAAATAAAACTACAATTCAGATTCGCAGGTATATCCTATTACTGACATTGATTTCTGACATGTGGCCACATAGAACCTCAGTCTTAGAGCCAGTTCTGACCTATAGTTTAGTACCTAAATTGATACCCAACTATTATAGACACATTTGAAAGAAGGTAATTTTTGAAATCTTAGGGCATAAGTACTATTTGTCTTTTTAAAAATTACTTAATTTGAAATTAAAAAATAAAACAAGTATTTTCATAACATAGAATAGAAAAAGAAACTACTATTTGTCTTAATGTCCATAATAGTTAGGTAGCTAGAAAACACAGTGGCTAGAGGGCTGGACCTGGAATCAGGAAGTCCTGTGTTCAAAATCTGCCTCAGACACTTAATAACTGTATGATTCTTCAGGAATCACTTAACTTCTCTCATCCTCAGTTTCCTCATCTGTAAAATGGGGCTAATAGCACTTACTTCAGAGTTGTGGTGAGGATCCAATGAGATAATGTATATAAATTGCTTCAAAAACCTTAAAGCATAACACGGGGCGTCCCAAAAGTCTTAGTGTGGTTTTAAGCTTTGGTAGCTTATCGAAGTTAACTTGTCACCCCTGAGACTAGTCTCTTTTCCAAGATAATATTTCCAGTTCCTTCATAACTGTCATGTATTTGACAGCTTATCAAAGCTGAAAATTCCACGAAAACTTTGGGACACCCTCTATTAATGATGGCTATTATAATTATTTGTTTAACAGACAAGTAAAGTTTGATAGACAGCTAAAAGAGGGTAACCAGTATAATGAAGAGATTTGAGTATAAGGATTTGTTGGAGAAGTCTCAGGGATGGCAAAAATAACTGTGTTCAGGTAATAGCTAGCCTTTTTTTCTAGTGCTTTATAGTATGACCTTATTTGATACAACAACCCTGGGATAATATTATTATCCCCATTTTTCCAGCAGACAGAGGTCAAGTAACAGAGGGTCACAAGTAAATGTCTGAGACTGGATCGGAATTCAGTTCTTTCTTTCTTCTGCACTTCCTGACTCACCCAGCACTCTCTCCCCTGCACCACCCAGCCCTCACATATCTGAAGGAATGCCATGTAGAAGATGGATTAGACGGGTTCATTGTGGTCCAATTAGAGCAGAAACAGGAGCAATAGGTAGAAATTGCAAAAAGACAAATTTAGGTTTGATGTTAGTCAAGTCAAATCAATAAACATTTATTATTAAGTGCCTACTAGGTGCCAGGTACTCTAGATCTAATGACAAAAGATAGTTTCTGCTCTCTAGGAAATGAATCTAATTGTGGAGATAATATGTAACTGTTTTCCCCTGCCTTCTGCCCCAAGGTAGGCACATGGATTACCCCCTCCTAAAGATTCTGCTCCACAGTGACTCTACCACGGGTGGGGAACATAGATCTTCAAGTGTAACCCTATGACTGAATCCAAACTTCACAGAACAAATTCCCTTAATAAAAGCATTAGCTTTGTAAAACCTGGACTCTGACAAAAGGCAGCACGCAAGGACCTAAAAGGCCCCATGTTGCCTTCAAGCCACAGTTTCCCTACCCCTGCATCCAGAGCAGTGGTTCTCAACCTTCCTAATGCTGTGACCCTTTAATACAGTTCCTCATGTTGTGGTGACCCCCAACCATAAAATTATTTTTGTTGTTACTTCATAACTGTCATTTTGCTACGGTTATGAATCATAATGTAAATTTCTTATATGCAGGATGTATTTTCATTGTTACAAATTGAACATAACCCACAGGTTGAGAACTGCTGATCAAGGCCTTCTAAACCAAATTAAATCCCCTTAGGAATTCAGAAGCCTTAAGGAGCCCTGAAACCACTCATTTACCACAGAATGAGATTTTTTATTCAGTGCAGAATCCACCTTCTTGCTGGGCTATAGGTTTTAAACTCTGCCATCTTTCCTTATTGCCTAGCAACTCCCTATTTGTTCTTTGATATCATCCTCAAATTTGGTCCCCAAATTTCTAGATCTATAGTTCTAGGTTCAGGAAAGCAGCACCAAAAATTGTAGGGAGATGAAGTCATGTCCAGGACCTGGTCTGGGAAGATCAGTATGAAGAGGCAGGTAGCTGTTGTAGTGCATAGAGTACTGGACTGAAAAACAGGGAAACTCGAGTACAAATCCTGCCTCAGATATGCGTAGGTGGGTCATTTAAGGTCTCATAGTCTTAGCTTCCCCATCTACAAAATGGAGGTAATAATAGCACTTATTTCACTGGATTTTTGTGAGGAACAAAAGGAATTAAATATGTAAAGCATTGTGGGAATCTCAAAATACTATAAAAATGCTGGCTATAATTAAGATGGGATCATAGTTCAAAGTTATCTAAGTAACTGAAGAACAATTTCAAAACCAAATCAAAGGACACTGTGATTGTTTCTTCCCTTTATGTTATTTCTCCCTTGGATGACCGTAAGCTCCCCAAGGACAGAAATAGTGACATTTTTTATTCCTCTCAGTTGGGGCACATGGTAAATGCCCACACAAGACATACTGAATCACACTGAATTATATGCACTGAATAAATGTGAACTGGAAGGAGCCTGGCCAGAACTTGATCCAGGGGTCACAGTGGCTGGGCAGGCTGAACACACTAGCAGTATGGTGCTTGGAAGTCAAAGCCAAATCACCTCAGGAGCAGGAGTGCTGTATGCAAAAACCTGATATGTAAACCTCTGCTTAGAGGTTCATTCATTCAAGAATTATGGTCCAGACTCTAGAAATGAGTAAAATTTGGACAGTTGGAAAAAGGTTCAGAGTCACAGATGGATAAACATGGGAACATAAGATTTGTGAGAAAAATGTAAAGTAGCTGGAGAAATTTTACCCTAGAAAAGCTAAAGTGGACGTGTATCACAGGTACTTTGAATAGGATGCAGACTAACTTCTCAATTTTCAAAGGAGACCAATTACAACAAAACAAAAACCTGTATCAATGGGGGAACCAAGGTTATCTCTAAGGGATAATTCTTCTGACAGGGGAGATTGTTCATATTGACACATGCCAGAGGAGATTTTGGAATCACCTTCTCTGAAGTACCTGCAAAAAACAGGAAGGGTTCTTTTTTCATTTGCAATGTTTTGAGAATGAGCACCCCCAATGAAATGGGCAGCTAGATGGTGCAAGTGGATAGAGCGCTGGGCCTGGAATCAGGAAGACCCAAGTTCAGATCTAGCCTCAGGTACTTGCTAGCTAGCTGTGTGACTCTGAACAAGTCATTTGACTTGTCTGCCCCAATTTCCTCGTCTGTAAAATCTGGGGACGATAACACCTGCCTCTTGAGGTTGTAAGAATCAAATGAGATAATAATTGTAAAGCACTTAGCACAGGGGCTGGAATATGGTAGATGTTATATAAATGTTAGCTATGATCATCAGGGGCAGCTAGGGATAGAGCACCAACACTGGGAGTCGGGAAGACCTACATTCAAACCAGACTCAGATATACTAGATGTGTGACCCTGGGCAAGTCACTTAACCTATTTGCCCCAGTTTCTTCCATCTATAAAATGATCTTCCATCTATAAATGATAAAATGATAGTAGAGGCAAATCCCTCTACTATCTCTGCCAAGAGAACCCCAAATGGAATCACACAGAGTCTGACGTGACTGAACTGAACAAACAACAACAATTAATTATTATCATAATTGCCATCCTTTAGATGGTGTGCAAGGAATAAACAACTCTGCTGTATTTCACTATACACAGGGGAAAATATCTGTGTTTGCATGGAATTTTCATAGCTTGGAAGTTTTTGCTGAAGAAGCACATAGTTAACATGTTCTTTGCTTATAGTAGATTAGGCTTTTGATTTTTTAATGATTCATCATAAAAAAATGTGCTGGCTGGAGCAGTTACATTTGGATGGATGAAATCTTTCCTGAGCTATGCATGTGTGTGTTCAACCCCTCAGAGAAAAAAAACCACATCAGTAATATTTCCCTATAACAGTTTCATCTTTGTTTTTCCTCTTTTTTTCCCTAAAGGGAATAATGACTCAATTCTAATCAACAACAAAAAAATTCATTAATCAATCAACAATTGACCAATCATTAAGGGACTATTATGCTTCAAGCCCTCGGGCAAATGGCTTAACCATCTTTGTACCTCCAGATAATTCTCCAAAATGATAAGAGCTGCCAGTCTGCGCTGGTAGATGAAGTTTTCTCACTGGGAGTTTCTTACATTAATGAAGTTACAAATCTAAAATAAACACAAAGTACCAGGTGCTGTGCTAGTTGCTGGGAATGCAAATACTACAATGAAACAGTTCCTACTCTCTAAGAGTATACACTTTACTTTTTACCCAGAGGGTGGAGGATGGGGAGGAGATAGACCGTACAAACAGGTATCATGCAGAGATCAAGGAGATCAAGAACAGAGACAACGGGGAGAGGTGGGATGGAAAAGGTGCAGATCTGGGAGGGCTTCCTACAGGAGGTGGCACCTGAGCTGAACCTAGAGGGAAGAGGATTCTGAGAGGAAAAGATGAGGAGGGAATACATCCCAGGGTTAGGAATGGCTTGTGTGAATGTATATAGGCAGAAGATGGAATGTTGAGTTAGGAGAAAAGCCAGTGTTCAAGTCTGATTGAAATACACGGACCATTTATAAAGGGCAGTAGAGTGAAATTAGGTTGGAAAGGTAGTTTGGAGCCAGGTGGCAGAGGACCTTAAACGATTTGTATTTTTTCTTATGGGCAATGAGGAGTTTCAGAAAGTGGTTGACCTGGGAAATGATATATTCAGATCTGTGTCTTAGGCAATTAATCAGTCAATGAGCAGCTAGGTCGTTGGCAGTACCTGGTCAGCTGTCTTATTCTATTTTCTAGGGAGCAGCGGGTCATGCAGGGGATAGAGTGCTGGGCCTAACTTCAGGAAGACTCATGTTCCTGAGTTCAAATCTGACCTTAGACACTTAGCAGTTGTGTGCCCCTAGGCAGGTCACTTAACCTTGTTTGCCTCGGTTTCCTTATCTGTAAAATGAGCCGTTACATTGCAAATGGCAAACCACTCCAGTATCTTTGCCAAGAGAACCCCAAATAGTGTCATGAAGTGTTAGACATGACTGAAATATCATCTTCTAGGCACTGAGCTAAGCACTGGAGATACAAAGAAAAGGAAATAAAAATAAACAGTCTTTGATCTCAGGGAGCTCACTAATTATTTTGGCAGCTGTGTGAGAATGGATTGTCATTAAAATGCTATGAAACACAATATGAAACATCATGATTCTCAATTAACATTTTTTTTCTGGTTCAGTGCCCTTAAATCCTTCACAGAAACTTGATCTGATTACCTTAAACAGAAGAATTGCCTACATTATGCCAATATTTCAAAATAGTTTTGGAATAAGATGCTACTTTGTCTGATTTTCATCCCCATTAAATTTTGCGGAAGAGAATTTTGGAACAAAGACAGATTCCTGCTTTATATGGATGGAAATGAGCAAGGATAACCTACCTTAGAAAGTACAAAATTTTGAGGCTTTTCCCATATACTCTTGCATGATCCTCTTAGTGATTAGAATAAGACAGCTGACCAGGTACTGCCATGAGAGATAGCATAGAAAGAGGACTAGTTTTGAAACCAGAAGACCTAGATATAATTCCCACCTCTTCTATTTACTGTCTTTGTGACCTTAGGTAAGTCATTTAAACTTTCCAGACCTCAATTTCCTCATCTATAAACTAAGTGGAGTTTACTAGATGATATGTAAGCCCTCTTTCAGCCATTCATCCTGTGTTCTTTTGAGTATGAACAAAGTTAGGGATACACTCGCCAATGAACATCATGGGAGCTTCCTCCATAGCTCCAGTATCATTAACAGCTTGGGGAGAATATACAAAGTCTAAATCTCTCTGCTAGTATGTCTGAGGATAGAGATGAAGATAGGGACAGGGCCTGTGATTTCATTTGTCCTAGATGAGGAGACCTTATGTCAATGCAAGTCATCCATCATTGCCTAGAGCACCAATGTGTCAGAAGTGGGATTTGAACCCAGGTAAGACCAGCTCTCTATCTACTCTTCCAAAGTGTCTTAGCATATCTAAGACCCACCTAAAAAATGAACTTTGATTTTTGTATCCAGATGAAAGAAAAAAAAAACCTGACCCCTTCTTACCTTTCCAGTCTGCTTATGCCTCACTCCCCACCAGGTACTTTGTGATTTAATGACACTGGCCTCCTTGCTATTCCTCAAATTGGACACTCCATTTCCCAACTCCAGGCATTTCCTCCCATGCCTGGAACACATACTCTCTCTCTCTCTCTCTCTCACTCTCTCTCTCTCTCTCTCTCTCTCTCTCTCTCTCTCTCTCTGTCTCTTCTCTCTCTCTCTCTTTTCTCTCTCTCTTTTCCTCTCTCTCTCTCCTCATTTCTGCCTCCCAACTTCCTTCAAGTCTCAGCTAAAGTTACACCTTCTAAAAGATGTCTTTCCTGATTTACATGAACAGATACTAAGTGAAGTGAGCAGAACCAGGAGAACACTATATACAGTAACAGCAATATTGTGCCATCACTAACTTTGGTAGACTTAGCTCTTCTCAGCAATATAATGACCTAAGACAATTCCAAAAGACTCACAAAGGAAAATCCTACTCACATCCAGAGAAAGATCCATGGAGTCTGAACGCAGATCAAAGCATACTATTTTCTTTTTCTTTGTTATTGTCTTTTTATTTCTCATAGTTTTCCCCTATTGTTCTGATTCTTCTTTTATAACATGACTGATGTGAAAATATGTTTGATACGATTGTACAAGTATAGCCTAGGTCAGATTGCTTGCCTTCCATGGGAGGGAGAGAGGGAGAAAAGAAATTTGGAACTCAAAATCTTATAAAAGTGAATGTTGTGAATAAAAGTGAATCTTCTCATGTGATTAGTAAAAATAAAATACTATTAAGTTAAAAAAAAATGTCTTTCCTGATCCCTCTTAATACTAATGCCTTCCCTCTATTGATTATCTCCAATGTATCCTGTATCTATCTTGTTTATATATAACTGTTTGCATGTTGTTTCTTCCAGTAGAATGTGAGCTTCTTGAGAGCAAGGACTGTATTTTTTTTGTCTTTCTTGGTATCCCTCGAACTTAGCACAGTACTCGATGCATAGCAGGTGCTTCATAAATGCTTGCCAATTGACTGATTCAAAGAAGCAAGTGGTTCTTAGTAAAATGCTGCTTTCTTGGTGGTACTCCCTGGCCTAGGGCCTGAAACTATTTAATGAGGTAGGAAGCAAAGCTATGATTTAGTGTTAACAGGGAAAGGGTATTGAGGAGGAGGGGAAGAAACTGGAAGGGAAGCCATGGGAAGGAAGCAATGCGGGCACTGAGAGGAACATGGAAGAGGAGAGGACAAAGAATCTCAAATTTTGGAAAAGCCACTGCTAAGTAGGTGGTCCTCTGTATGCTTATCAAAGTCACATTAAATTTCCAAGGCTTTTGAGGCTCTCTGTCTTTGTCTGTCATTAAGCTTAGCAGATGCAATATTACATTTTCCTAAATGTAGGCTATTAGTCACCTTAAAAAACTGCTGACCTACTTAGCAGAACAGAGAAGAGCAGCTGTCTGTGTGAAAGACCTAATTTTCTCTGTATGGGAAGACAGTCCACTCAATGGTTGTTTTCAACTAAATCTTCTAATTCATAGATTTTACGGCCCTATGATTTATGAACTTAACTGCCCATTAGGAAAAAAAAAGTTTTCAATGAGACTACAAGAAATCATTTCTTTGCTCTTGGATCTGGTAGTCTTTTATTGGGCCAATAATTCTAAGCTTCTGCCAACATGTACATTTCTGCACCTGGTCATACATGCATATAGTAGCTCAGGAAAAGAGGGGCAATGCAACTGTTGCTTGGCTGGTCTGTATAAAGAGTCAGAACTAGGATGGGGCTGCAGGAGCTTTGCCCATGGGTGAACAAGTTGTGAAGCAATGCCTTTCTTCCTTCTAATAACACAAGTGCTGCCTACCTAAGCAGCCTGTTCCACTCTCCAGCCCCAGGGCTGCCATTCCCTAGGGTTCCATAGCCTTCACACCCCTTTCAAAGCTTGCTTCCCATTTCCCAACCTACTTTGATCCCCCATTCTTCTAGACAGCAGATCTGTACAACAGAGGAATGCCATTGATAACAGGGAAGAAGAAAATCATGATCAGTATTCATGGATATCCATTATCCCCAATAGTAAAACCAGCCTTCATCTTCTCTAAACTTTACTCTCCTCTTAGCACCCTTTCCACCATGCTCTCTGGATTTTGTTACTAAACTTGCCTCCATTCTATATTTCTTCTTCCTATACTGCTTCCCTCCTTTGCTGCTCATTGAAGCCTAATTTTCTGCTAAAGACACCAAATCTCTTTGTTACCTCTCCAAGCCTGGGTTGTCCTCATATCACACAAGGATGGGAGTAAAAGTTGGCATATTCCTTGATCCCCATTACCACTTTGAGACCCTCCTTCTGCCACCATCACTCCACTTTTTTTAAAAAGTTCATTCCATTTTGTTCAGATATAGATGGCTGTCATTTAGAAGTGCCAGGTCACTCTCCCCTCCTCAAAATGTTTAGCACTTGGCTCACAGTCATATTCCCTACTCCAACTCTTGTCCTGTCAAAAATCCCAGCCTTAACCTCCTTCATCTCCATGATTTCTGTCTCTAGCCTGCCTAATATACAGGAATGTTCAAACCATAGCCAAATGCATTCAACCACATCCTAGAATTCCTAGTTACAATTCTGCTTGCCCCGTATGCATTTCCAACTAGGAATGGCAGTATTGCGAAGTTGCAGTTGTCCTTACAATCCCTAGGACTCTGTCCAGAAGTTCTGCCAAGGCAGATGTGCCTTGAAATAAAGAGTCTGGAACATACATAGATCACAGAGTTATGGATTTTCGTGCTGGAAGAGCTCATCTAGTTTACAGATGATGAAACTGAGGCCCAGAGAGCTGAAGTCACTGAGCCAGAGCTTTACATGTCATAGTGGCAGAATCAGGATTCAAATCCAGCACTCTGTCCATTTTACCATGTTGCTTCCATGAAGCAGACAATTGCCTAGGTTGTATGATTTGGGAATAGCCAAGAAATGCCTTTTCTCTTCAAGTGTCTCCCCAACTAGCCTGAAATTCCAACTGTCCCCTTTTCTGAGAGCTCCTTCTTTAATATCCAACTAGAAAGCTAGTACTTAATTTTGAATTTCTCATTCAAATGCTCTCCTTTCTTTGAGAGACCATGATGGTTGGAGAGCTCTGAGGATGAGGTTAGAAAAGGATGATAAAAGCTTACAGAAAATTCAAGGTTTAAGGCATCGAAGTCCTGCCATAAGAATTTCTCTTATGAATAGTTCTGGTCATATTATTCCTTTGCTCAAAACATGTTTATTGATTTTATGTTGACTCTAATAAAGTTCAACTTTACCTGATTTTCAAAGCTTTCCATAATCTGTTTTAGCCTTATCTGACATCCCTATCCTATACCCTTTTCACTTAGTCAAACCAATCATCTCTCTGCCTCCCCAGTGTGCCATACTTTTTTCTACCTCTCTGCCTTTGCCTATGCTGTTATAGATGTCAGGAATGCCTTTCTTTTCCTTATTCACCTACTGAATTCCAATACAACCTTTAAAATCTAACTCAAGTGAAACTTTCTGCATAAAACTTTGTTGATGGTGCCCCTGCTTAGGGAGGACCTTTCGCTTTGGACTTTGCACACTTTGTTTTGCACTTCTGTAATCCAATTATAATTAATAATAATATTTATATAATTCATTGCCATCTGTGTTTGTATTACTAGATTGTGAGAACCATGAGAGCTGATGCCATGTCTTTTCCAAACTCAGCATCTCCTCCATCATCTAAGACAATGCTCTTTACACACCAAGCCTTTAATAAATGTCTCTTCAATAACAGAAGGAAGGAAGATCAAATGATCATCTTTATAGTCTTGCTGAGGGTTAGCCCTGAACCCAAATATACCTAAGAAGAAAACAGTTATGATCTATTAGTCACCAAAGTTTATGAGGATGTCTTCCTTGGGAATACTACAAGCTGTTTTTTTCTTTGCCAAATGAAGTTGCTCTTACAAATATATCTTCCCTTGCCTTTCTTTCTCTCCTTTGGCACTCTGATTAGATGAAAGAATTTTTTAAATAGACACAGAGCATTCTATATACATCACACTCCCCGTGGACTGAACCTGGGGCACCGATAATCCTGGCATGCTAACAAAGGCAGAAGGACCACATAACTGTGCCTGGTAGCATTCTGTGAGACTCTAGACAAGAGAGCTGACACAAATTACCACTGACATATTGGTATGGATGATGCATATTGACTTGAAGCTATTTTTTTTACATTCCTTATGCCATATGTACATTCACACTGGTTCTTGTTATCATGAGCCAAGCAACAAACATTTATTAATTACCTATTATGTATCATCATGGATGGACAGAAGAGACAGCCAACTTCTCTAGGCTCACTTAAAGGGGAGGGAGAGAGTGGTACATGAAACATTAGTCTGATGTAGTTTGAGGATTCTTTGACTATTGACTGCCAGAATTCACCAAATCTGACACTACTATACCCTGAGGAATAGAAAGGGCTCAGAAGGTACTGTCAAGTCCACAGCTGGTGCTAACCTTTAGACACAGATTTATTATAGACCAAAAAGTCTTTGGTCTTCTCTGTGTCTTTGATCTCATGCAACAAAGTAGTATGGCTGGACACATGGTATTTCCCCCTCCTACTTCTTTTAACTGTAGCCATCTAGCCTAGAAGAAATAGACCCTATAGATAATCAACTAATGAATAAACATTTAAGAAGCATTTACTGTGTGTCCCAACCAACTCTCCTGAACTTGTACTGGTCTGATCAGCCACAGTCAGACACACTGTGTCTTGACCCCAACATATTGATGTCATTTTGGTCCTCTTCAAGAACAAAGGACACCAACCAATCAACCATGTGCTGGACACTGTGATAGATGCTAGGGGTACATGCATAAAGAAACAATCCCTACTCACAATGGGTTTACATTCTAATGAAGGAAACCAGGACATATAAAAATACATACCACAAATATAAAGTGAATAAATACATACACATGCTTAACATACACATGTTCAACAGCAGTTAAACACAAGGTTGTTGTGAGAGGGAAGCACTAGCAAATGTTGATTTAGGAAAGACCTTACGAAGATGGTGCCTGAATTGCATCTTAATGGAAGACAGGGACTAGAGGTAAGAAGAGATTGCACTCCAAACATAGAGGATGGCCAGTGAAAAGGCACCAAGACAGGAGATGGAATGTGAGGAAGATAGAGAGAAAGTGAGTGAGTTGTAGAGGCCATGGAAGTGGTAGTAATGGCTAATAAGGTTGGAAAGATAAATCGAGGCCAGGTTGTGAAGGGATTTAAGAGCTAAATAGAGAGCAATTTATATTTTATTCTGAAGGCAATAGGAAGTCACTGGAGGAGAGACACAGAAAAAAAAGCATCCAGAAACCCAAACCCCATTATTGTTTGGCTATAAGAAGCCTATCTTCTCTCTCAGTACTCCAATGCTACAAAGTGTTGGATAAATGGTATCTCAAAATAGTGAAAGCCCTGTCTGAAGGCAGTCTCAATGTGGGAGAGACACTGACTACACTACTCTAGGCTATCATATTGCCTTGATACTCCCACAGTTCAGCTGCCCTGCCTTTCATGCTGTGATGTGCTAACAAATGGAATATTACTCAAATCCTTTTCTCTCTGCTTTTTCTTTTAAGCCATCTTTTCTGGTGGTCCCAGAAGCTGTTCTGAGTTTAACCACATTCTGAAAACTGATCTGTTTTTTAGTCAATAGTCCTATTTTTCATCATGCACAGTTGAATTTTGTTGTATATACTATTTTCTTCAGGCAGCTTCTGTAAATGCCCATCTTCATTCAGTCATTCATTCCAAGCACTCATTCAGACAGGTGTGAACATTCATTATATTACATTGTAATTTGATTCTTTTTTACCTTTACCTTTTTTTACCTTGTAATTTCATTCTTCTGAATGAAAAATGAGAGAAAGAAATTTTATTTAATTAAACACTATATGACAGACAGGTTCTCTGCTAGGTGTCAAGATACAAATATGAAGGTGAAACAGTCCCCTGCCCTTAAGGTAAGAAGACAACATGTATAGGAGGGAGGTGACTGGAAAAGGGAGGGATGTGTGGTCTGGGGAATCAAAGGGATTGTGAGTGGAGCTGTAGAGCCATCAATTGTCACACCAAGGATAGTAAATTTAGTGTCTATTCCCAGAAGAGCAAGAAGAAAAGAAAGAAGCAAAGGGGTGGGGTAGGGGTGGTATACACACAGCAGGAGAGATGGCAAAATGCCCAGGAAGGCCCTGGTTTCCTCATGGATGGCTGAACAGGATGAGAAGCATGATCTGGGACTGGCCAGGTACAATGGGTTCTGGGAGTTTCATTCCCTTATCTACCAACAAGACAGCTCAGCCTTAGGACAACAACCCCAAATTGAGTGGAATAAATTCCCCAGGGAGCCAGTACATGGTCTCTGGTGGTAGAGTCTGGAAGACTGTTGATCCAGCTAGGAAGAAGGGAGACAATAACAGGGTAGATGGCAAAAACAGGTTTTCTGGTGGGTGGCTAGATGGGGTGGGGTGAACTCACTCACTCAAGTTAGGAACTGATAAAGTAGATTCCATTGACAAAAGTAGCCTTGCTACTTTTCCTAAGTTTCAATAGTCAGGTCACAATGGAGTCTCACACTCCAAGTGGGTGCTCAATAAATGTGAGGATACTCAATTTGTTGGAGGAGGAAGAGAAAAAAGAAAACATAAAAGTTTATTCACTAAAGAAAACAAGGTCATTTTAAAAAGAATGTTCTTGAAACATAATTCATAAGAGAAAACACTGCAAGGAGCAATCTGTGACTAACTCTATCTCAAATAACATTAGTGTTGATAAGAGTTCCCTGTGCCTTCCAATATTTCAGACAAATGTTTTGAAATCTGTCCACATTGTCAAATATCAGAAACACCCCCTCAATTGATTTTCACCATTGAAAATAGGGAGAAGTGCCCAGGGCTCCAGATGAACCACGGCTGTGGATTTAATGTGTATCATGTGACTTCCCTTTTTGTTTCTCTGGATTGACTTGGGAAAAAATGATTCTTTTAAAAACCAGATGGTAAATATTTTAAATGGCCTTGCTAAAGAAACATGTTTGGAGAGAGAATGTCTTTGAGTCTCTCTCTGTCTCTCTCTTCATGTGTATATGTATGTGTGTATGTGTGAATATAGATATAGATATAGATATGTATACACACATAATGCATATGTGTATGTATGTGTGTATATATATGCATATATATACCTTATATATATGCATATATATACCTTATATATTATATATATTCTATTCTTTCCATTGTCAGAGGGCTATTAAAAATTAGGATATGAAGGTTAAAATGTCCCCTATTTTTGATTTGAACTTTGAGACACACAGTATTTAGTGAATTTCTCTTAATTAGGATAATCTACCTTTTGTCACTGAATCAGAAACATAGAGGTAGGAGAAACCTTGTAATTTGTCTATTCCAATAGTTCTTAACCATCTTTTTTTGGTGTCAGCCCCTTTGGCAGTCTGATGAAGTCTTTTGATCCTTTAACTCTTATGAGAGTAATGTTTTTAAATGCATAAAATAAAACACATAAAGTTAAAAAGGAAACTAATTATATTTGGTGACAAGGGACCTTGGAAAGTTAGAGATGGGAACTAGATAGGTAGATTTGAGAGTCATCTTCACGGAGGTGATGCTTAAACCCTTGGGAGCTAAAGTGAGACAGTAGAGAGAAAGGGAAAGGAGATGATCTAGAATATGGTCCTAGGGGCACTCTCTCATATAAGAGAAGAGTGTAGATGATGACCCTGAAAAGAGGCTGAGAAGGTTTGGTCAAACAGATAGAAGGAAACCAGGAGGAAGCAGTATAACCAAAGGCAGGCACAGTACATAAGAAGGTAAGATTGATTAAAATATGGAAAGAAAGCAAGATCACACTCTGTTTGTTGTTTGCTATTTGATTTGTTAAAGCAAACTGCCACCTTAAAAGTCATCCTTACACAAATTATCTTCTTACGTATATATCAAAACCTACCAGAGTCCCTGAAATAAGAAACAAGCGATAACTTGGACTATCCTCTGATTGTTATAATCAAGTAAAGCATAAAAGAAGGAAACACTCTTTTAAGGTGTTCACTATTGTAATGGAGGATATTTAGCAGAGTCCAAATAACAAAGATTCCCCATCATCGGTAAGGTCTTCCGTATACCCCTGATTGTGGATTTCATTGTGATGACTGTATCAAGCCTAGAACATTGCAGAGCCTCCTAAATAAGATTCATAATCATTTAAGAGTTCAGTCTAACTGAACAGGATAAATACAGGACAGATCAAATGGAGGAAGAATGCCTATTGTACAGATTACAATATTCCATTAGAGTTAAATCCCATGGAGTTCATCTATCAGCATATATGTCTCAGACACACATTGAAAATGGACAATGACCTTGACCTGGAATAGAGCAGGAAGAATAAAGTGGACAGAACTGCCCATGGACTACTGCACAGTTCTTTTCATGAGTACAAGCTACTCCATGAAATGAAGGACTATCATTCATTTACCAACTTTCTTCAGTAGAAGTTATATACTTTTAAGTCATGAAGCAATAGCAAAAAAGAAAAAGAAAGGAAGGAAGGAAGAGGGGAAGGAATGAGGGAAGGGAGGAAAAGAGGGAGGGAGGAAGAAGAAAGAAAAAGGAAAAGGTGGGAGGGAGGGAGAAAGCAAGGAAAAAAAGGAAGAAAGAGACACAGAATATTACATGTGGAAAGCTTCTACAGATGGGCTATACCTAGTAATGAGAAGGAAATCAAAACTGGATTGATTTGGGAAGCTGGAAAATACTTTAAATAATTGCAAATTGTTCACTGATACTTGTCAAACACTCCAGATTATTATATGTTGAGGTATTGGAAGAACCTGCAGAAGTTAATGTTGAGCTACCATTAATGATGATCTAAACATTCTAGAGCAGTGGTTCTCAACCTTTCTAATGCCACGACCCTTTAATACAGGTCCTCATGTTGTGGTGACCCCCAACCATAAAATTATTTTTGTTGCTACTTCATAACTGTAATTTTGCTACTGTTATGAATCTATCTGATATGCAGGATGTATTTTCATTGTTACAAATTGAACATAATCCACAGGTTGAGAACCCCTGTTCTAGAGAATGATAAAGATACTGTAAGACTGGAAATAGGCCAACTTTGCTCCAATTTCCAAAAGGGGGTGGAGAGTGTATTTTGAACTGTAAGATGAAAAACTTGATTTTATTTTCGACAATATTCATAAAAACATTTTAAAGTGATGGCTTGTAATATCTTAGAAAGGAAGATGGCAATTATGTTGAACCAGCATAGATTCCCTAAAAACAAGTCATGCCAAACTCCTTTGAACTCCCTTTTTGACATGGTTACTAGACTCAATCAAGCATAAGATGAATAATCTTAGATGGGTCATTTTCCATAGTCTTTAATATTTGTGTAGAAAAAATGGAGAGATATGGACTGAATGGTTGTATATTGGGAGGATTAAGAACCGGTTGAACAACTAGAACCAAAGAACTAGAACAACTAGCTGATTAATTGATCAAAGTTAACCTGAAGATAAGAGTCTAGTCATGTGCCATAGATCTTTGGCCTTGGTTTTGTGCAGCTCAGCATTTTTCAGTGACTTAGATGAAAGCGTAGATGGTATGTTTTCAAATTTGTGGGCTATTACAAAGCTTGGAGGTACAGTTAACATATTAGATAAAAAACTGTTATACAAAATCTTGGCAAGTTAGAACAATGGGCCTACTCCAATAATATGAAATTTAATAAGGACAAATACAAAATCTTATATTTAGACTCAAAAAAATCAGCTGCACAATACAATGATCCAAAATAATTCTGAAGGACTTATGATATAAAATGCTATCCATCTCGAGAGAAAAAACTGATGGTGTCTGAATATAGATCAAAATATACTTTAACTTTATTTTTCTTGGGTTCTTTGGTGTATTTTCTTTTATAGCAGGACTAATGTTTATATGTGTTCTGCATGACTACATACATATAAGCTATATCAAATTGTTTGCCTTCTCAATGGAGGGGGGGAGGGGGGAGGGAGGGAGAGAATTTGAAACTCAAACTTTTAAAAAATGAATGTAGAAAATCATTGTTACATATAATTGGTGAAAATAAAATACTAAAAAAATCAGCTGCACAAGTACATACAGGAGAATTGTCATAGTTCATGTGAATAACACTGAAGGATGTTTATATATTGTAAAGTTCATTTTCCAAGATCCAGAGCCCAATATCAACACTGTAATTTGGAAACCCCAAAAGGGAATGATATTAGACCACATAATATCTAGAATGGGGGAAATTTTACAGATTCTCTATTAGTCAAGTAATATCCAGAGAGGTGTATCATAGGTGCTATGTTTTAGGCAGTACCTCCACAAAACTGAGTTAAGAGAAGGGAGATGACAGTGGTAAGGGGATTTGAAGCCATGCCATTTAAGGTTCCACTGATGATACAAGGTATATATATATATACACACATACATATATATATATATATTATATATCCCAGAAAATATCAATCCATCAATAAACATTTGGTAAGTACCTACTACATGCCAGGAACTGTGCTAAATGCTGAAATATGGGTAAGTAGCTGGTTGTCTTTAAGTATTTGAAGGGTTGATATAAAAAAAGCAGGAATTAGACTTGCATTTGGCTGCAGAGGACAGGGCTGGTAAGAATTTTTGGCTCACTATAAGCAAAAAAAATCCAAACAATTAGACCTTACCCAAATTAAAATGGGCTACCTCTGAAGGAAGCAGGTTCCCAATCATTGGAGGTCTTTTGATGGAGGCCAGGTAGGTGACCACATGTCAGGAGTTGCTGTAGAGGGCTTTCTGCTCAAATAAAAGGAAGTTTCTTTGCACTCTAAGATTTTTGATTCC
This sequence comes from Pseudochirops corinnae, assembly GCA_028646515.1. Classification (NCBI taxonomy): domain Eukaryota; kingdom Metazoa; phylum Chordata; class Mammalia; order Diprotodontia; family Pseudocheiridae; genus Pseudochirops; species Pseudochirops corinnae. The sequence goes on along the minus strand of CM053586.1, from coordinate 78,486,534 downwards.
ATGATTCCTCCAGCATATTGAGTGTATTGCCTATGGAGAATTTATGAAAAGATATAGAAAAAATGTTGCTAGGGTTAGAAGTCATGGTGAAATTGTTAAATCCCTCAAGAGAGTCCGTATTCACACCAATGAACTCATCTCTCCATCAAAATATGCACAAAATTCATCATTATTTTGGTTTGACTATTGTTATATGTAGTATATGCTTACATTTCTGATAAATGAACTCATCTCTTTTCTGTTATGATATATAATAAATAAAAACACAGGAACACAGCATGAGACACAAAAGAAATCCTTGTAATAGGTGTTTTTTTTGTTTTTTTTTTAAAGCTTTTGGGTATTTCGAAGTCTCTCTTTCATAATGTAACAAAACTCTGACTTTTGACTTCATTTTTTCTCCAAGTACTTCCTTGGGTATAATAGTAGCAGACTAGCCACTTTAATTAAGTGTAACCAAATACCAAAACACTATCCAAGATTTCCTTTGAATATCCTGAAATTGGCATGGAGAAAGTAGTTGGCACATTTTCTTTGTAGCTTGTTCCTACAACAGGACGTGCTGGTTGGATGAATAGTTATATAGTTGATTCCAAATTAGTTTTTTTTTTTTTAATCCTTGGTCAGCTGTGATAAACATTGTCCAGGGTTATACAATATTTTCTTCAGAACCAAATGCCTAGGGGAGTTTTCAAAGAAAAAAATAAAACCGATGATGGCATGATCACCTCTAGGCCTTTAGGATTGATCATGGAAAGAGGTGAAGTTCGTTTTCTTTTTTAGGATCTATGATCCAAATTGGCAATGAAATTCCCTTTGACTCAGACAAGTTTTTTTCTGCTTTTACTTTTCTGCTGTTACTATCATTTTTCTCATTATAATATTTTTAAATACTTTGATAGCACATGACAGTGTGTTCATTGCTTTATAATTAATCACAGGAATATAATCACTGGAGGTATGAAGAAGTCTGTTTCTTATCTTTCAAAATATCTAATGTATGTGAACAATTAATTGACATCATACCACTGCAATTGAGGCTTGAAATAGTGAGTTATATCATACCCTCTTTTATGAACGGGAAGACAAAGTTCCTTGCTAGGATCAGAGAGAGCAGATAATCAGAACCATTCTGACTCAAATTGTTGCAAGTCTCTGGAATACCTTAATAATTCAATTTAGTTTGACATGCATTTATTAAGTCCCTCATATGTGTCAAATACTATGCTATACGCCATTAATACAAAGCAAAAAAAAAAAAAGCATCTGCCATTGGGGAGCTTACAGGATATTGATGGGAGGTTGTGGGGCATAAACATGTAAGTAGAAAATCAAACACAAAACAAAGAGAGAGAACAACAATCAGGAGCATCAGGATAGGTTTCCTAGAGAAGGTGGCACTGGAGGTGAGCTTTCAAGTAAACTGGGGATTCCACTACAAAGTGAACATAAAAACTGAGTACATTCCTGGTGTAGAGAACAGCCTATGCAAAGGTTCAGAGGTGGGAAATGTAATGTTGAGTACAGGGAATTGAAAGCAGGGTAGTTTGACTGTAACTTCAATAACACCTGGAGAGACAGTCTGGATCTAGGCTATGAAGGATGTTAAAGGCCAAGTAGAGAGGCTTGTATTTTATCCTAAAGTAAAGAGGTAATAAAGAGATTGTAAAGTCTGTCTCTCCATAAGGACTTTGTAGTGAACTACCAAATAGTCGATCAACAAAGATTTACTCAGCAACTATTACTGTGTGCAAAATGCTTTGATAGTTATTGTTGGAGGAACAAAAAAAGAGAGAGAGAGAGAGAGATAGCATGGTACAGTGGAAAGCTCATTGGATTTGGAAATAGAGGATCTTGGTTTGAATCCCAGCTTAGCTACTTAGTATCTGTAAGACTTTGAACATATCACTTAACCTTTTGGAGACTCAGTTTCCTCACCTGCAAAGAGGAAAGATTGGATTATAAATGCATCACAAATATAAGACAAAGTCCTCAACTCTAAGACTTTGCTGAGAGGTATCCAGAAGGAGAGAACTAATAGTTAACACTTTATTTTGCTACCACTGGGGCAGGTAAGTCATCCTAGCTAAAGCAGCAAGGTACCTTGAAGGAGTGACAGAAGGCAGCATGTTGCGCTAGGCAGGTCACTATTGACTCAGTTGCTACCTCCCCTCAGACTTCAATAAAGATAGATGAGAATATCGTCTCCAGTACTTGTCTCTGCCTTTTCTCCCGACTCCTGGGACTACCTTGATCCCACACCCCTTGGATGAGCTGGGAGTAAACAACTACATTCCTGATAAAAGGGAGGATCATCAGGTCAATTTACCATCTGTTGTTCCAGGTTTTACTATCCTTCAGAGACCTGGGCACTGCCATCTAACTTGTTTATGTATCCAAAGGTCCCCTTGGCCTTGAACTTTAGGACTTCTGGGCCTATCTGCTGTGAAGCCAAACTTTCTTATATGTATTGTTTCCCTCAAAAAGAGCATAAGCAACTTGAGAACAAGGACTCTTACTTTTTCTACTTGTATCCACAATGCTTGACATATAGCAAGTGCTTAATAAGTAATTTTTATTTATTCATTCACATTGCTGTCAGTTTAATCTCCCTATTCCTATTATCATTTGCAAAAAAAAAAAAGAAAAGAAAAAGTCCTTTATTGAGTTCCTATTGTTGTAGAATGAAATCCAAACTGCAATTTGGACCCGACTTACCTTTTCAGTATTCTAGTCCACTGTTCTATGTGTTTTACAAACTCTAGTCAAGTTTGAACTATAGTTTGGTCCCATATAATAGTCCAGAGGAGCCAGTGAACACAATCCTATGAAACTTATTTTTCACAGATTGTCTGTTTCCCACCTTTGAATTGTTCATAGGCTTTGCCCTATCTTGTATCTCAGGAATTGTTTCTTTCTGCACTTAAACAACTCGGGCTTTTCCTTATTCCCTTAATTAGCTAGTGCTCTATTCCTTCAACTAACTGATGAAATCTTATTGCTTGCCTATGAATGGTTCTGCTTCTGGGCTTGATGCCCATTGGTTCTTTGGTTTCTAGAGTAATGACTGATGCCACACCCCAAATCATCTCTTGACTCTCCTTAGCCTGGAACATCTACCATCTCCCTCTTATCAACAGCTCCAATGATATCCTTGCTACTGTAAGTACCAGAGTTAGGGCCTGGGACCTAGAGTTGATAACGGGGTTGGTATAGCACATGTTCCTCTGTTTTAATCTTTACCCATTAAGTAGCTTGATTTTATCCTCAGTCACAGAGTAGCACTTTCCTCAATTCAACTGAGACACATAAGGACCAATTCATCTTATATGTGACATGCTTTCCCAGTTCTGTGCTTTTTCTCATGCTGAACCTTTTGGTGAGATGATACAGAAAGAACATTGGATTTGGAGATAGAAGGCTTGAGTTCAAATCCTAGTTATTTCATTTACGACCAATGTACCCTTGAGTAAGTTACCTCCCTTTTCTGGACCCATTTCTTTTGAACATACATAAAAAAAAAATCTCTAGCACCTAGATTGGGGGTGGGGAATCTGCAGCTTGAGGCCACATATGGACCTCTAGGTCCTCAGGTGTGGCACTTTCTCCAGTCTAAACTTCCCTGAATAAATCCCCTTAATAAAGGATTTGTTCTATAAAACTTGGACTCAGTCAAAAGGCCACATTCAAGGATCTAAAAGGCCACATGTCTCCAGGCCACAGATTCTCCACCCTAACCAAGGGAAATGCTTTGAACATAGTAGATCTTTAATAAGTATTTGTTTAAATATATGTATATTTGTTTGTTTACATATACATCTCCTTGTATACATATGCCTCTCCACACACACACACACACACACACACACACACACACACACACACACATCCCTCCTCCTTCCTGTCCTCCAGTCCCATATCTTCTTTTCCCTACTAGATTTCTCCTCTAGATATTCCACAGGCATCTCAAACTCAACATGTTCAAAACAGAACTCGTCATTCCCCCTAAATAGATACTCTCAACTTCCCTATTTCTCTTAAAGTTACTACTGTTCTTCTAGTCACCCAGAAATCATCCTTGACTTCACTTTTTCTCACCCTCATATCTAATCAGTTTTCAAATCTTGTCAACTCCCTCTTCAACATCTCTTTACGTCCATTTTCTTCTCTCTGCTCATACTGAGATCATCCTAGTTTAAACGCTCATCACTTCTTTCTGAGGATCATTTCAGTAGCACCCCCTAATTAGTTTTCTGTCATCCAACCTCTCCAGTTCAAACACAGTTGATATCCCTAAAGTGCATGTATAATCATGTTATTCCCCTGTACAGCAAATGACTTTAAAAATTCCCCTTCTCCTTAGGATAAAAAATACAAGCTTCTCTCTTTGGCATTTAAAACTCTGGCCTCTCTTTCAGGACTAATTCCATATGACTCCCCCTCATGCACTCTTATGATCTAGTCAAACAGGACCATCTGCAGTTCCAATGAAGGGAATTTTACTTCCTTTAGAAAGGCTGTCCCTCATGCCTGCATTACTTTCTTTCCTTACTTTGAGCTGCCTCACCCTAACTGGCTTCAATTATCAATTTATATGCTTCCTCCAAAGAAGATCTTGCCACCCAAATCCTTGGCACTGTCAGATGATTCAGTATCAGAAATAGATATTATTGAGTGATTTTTTTCAGGGCTATCTGACCAGTATATGTCAGAGAAGATTTGAGATCAAGTCTGTGAGACTGATTCTCTAGCCACTACCTCACCCTAACCTCTTAAGACTGTCCCTGCATTACAAATATCTTTGTTGTTTTTCTAGTATAGATTTATTTTCAATGGGGTCACATTTTAATTCAGAGAAAAGTACTTAAGAATATTAATATTGCAAAAGCTGAATTTCTTTTAAAGTTTTTGAATTGGATACTCTTTAGCAGGAATTGTTGGTTCATGACTCAAGCATTACATGTTTGAAGAATAGCAATATCCATCAGAAATCCTGTCAAAAATGCTTGTAAGATAAATTCAAGTTTTTGGTTATAGCCTGAGTGAGTAAGGGGATTATAAGAGAGGAATATTAGAATTTTGTGGTAATGAATTACCTGTTTTCTTGATCCTATCAAAGACTATCAATAAATGCCTACTACCTCCAGTGACTACAAAGATTTTTTCAGAGAAATGTGGTAATGCTGACCAATTGGATTATTTTGTTGTTTTTTTTCTTTCATTACGTTTTCAGGATGTCTAATTGGTTTAGGCTTCAGTGAACACAATCTTGTCAGAAAGGATATGGATATATTGGAATTCATTCTTCTTAATTAAAAATGGCATTTATAGAAAAGAACATCTTTTTTCCTCAGTTTCCTTATCTGTAAAATTAGGAGATTGGCTTAGATAAGCTCCATGGTCCCTTGTAACTTTAAACTTATGAACCTCTGGTCTGAATAAAATTTTCTGTTCTTAGTCTATTTGTAGAAAGAAAGTGCAATCCTTTGTTGTTAGCAGTAGCTGAAAATTGATGGGGTCTATTGTCAATTAACTTAGCTTCTTTGAGGCTAGATTCTCTCCTGTTGGAAAGGTAGATTAATAACAATTTAGTTAGTCACAAGAAATCTAGTACCTTTCTACACAGGGTTCTAAAAATCCTATTTTCTAATCCTCTTCAAAGGCTTCCTTAAGGTCTAACTTTCAAACCACTTTTTAACCATGAGGCAATATTACTATATAACAACAAGAATTTATAATGAGGTGCTGAGGCTTTGAACAGAGTCAAAGTCCATTTGGGAAGGTAGCTTGCTTTTTCCTGTACTCCTTACTGGGATGTTTTCAATCTTTCAATTTCTTTCATCAAAACTTCCTTTCAAATTCTTTTTTTTTTTCATTTAAATTTTGTATCTGGTTGGTTTCATAACCTTTTCCTTTCTGGTTGCTGTTCCCTTTTGTTCATTCATCACAGTAAGGTTTCTACTACATAGAATTAGATATGACCCACAGTGACACCACCCTGGTTTTTGCTGCCAGCTTTGCTATATTGTATTATATGATGTTGCCTTTTAACTATTATTCGTTTAAACATATATATAGGCTTGAATCCAGAGTTTTATAATTCTTTATTTAAGGCATAAAAAAAATAGCCTGGAAATCAGCAAAAAGCTCCTTTTGCAATGTGAATTATATTTTCTTCTTCTAATTTATAGATCCCATTACATTATATTCTTAAGAAAAAGTTGGACCTCTGATTTAATTGGTGTGGGCAGTTCCTTCATATCTGTGCCTTTCCTATAACTTAGTCTTAACAAGTCACATAGCCAGTATAGGTCAGAGGCAGAATTTGAACCAGGTCTTCTGACTCAGAGCTGGCTTTTTAAACTCCTGTACCAAGTTGTCTCTCCTTTTGTTCGTTTATCACCAACTTAATCTTCCCCCTCCCCCCTTAGCAAATCATTTTCTGCTAATGAATGATGTTTGGCCACATATCCCATACTGTATGTGTAAAGGTTGCCTCCAAATTTCCAAAATATTCCTTCATGATACAACGTCAGGAAGAGAATTGAAATATTACTACTCACTTTCTCTTAGCCTCTTCCCCTCTGTATCATGTCTGAATTTTGTAGGGTTTTGAAACTTTTTTTGAAAAAAAAATTTTTTTGGAAACTATAATGAAATCAGAAGACCTAGGAACTAGACCTGGCTCTGTTCATTGATTAACTATATGATCAGTCAAATGATATCCAAACCTGTTTTTTCATCTGTTAAACGGAGAAGTGAATACTTGCACTACCTACCTCAAAGAGAGGTAACAGATATATAACAGAGGGTGAACAGGCCTGGAGGCCAGGAAGATCTGACTTCTTGTTCCACCTCTACTGACTGTGTGACATTGGGCAAGTCACTTAACATCTCAGCAACTCTCTAAGACTCTAAACGTTGTTTTAGGATGGTGAGCTGCTCCTGTTCCTCAGTTTTTCAGTTATATCCAATTCTTTGTTTTCTTGGCAAAGATCCTGCAGTGATTTGTCATTTCCTTCTCCAGCTCATTTTACAGATGAGGAAACTGAGGCAAACAGGGTTAAGTAACTTGCCCAGGGTAAATCAGCTGGCAAGTATCTGAGGCTGCATTTGAACTCATGAAGCTGAATCTTCCTGACTATAGTCCCTGAACTCTATCCACTGCACCACCTAGCTGCCTTAAGCTGTTCCTACCTATGGAGATACAGTTAGCTCAAAAGTCTCTCCCTAATCAAAGTAGCATAAAACTTTTAGTGTATAGTACAGAGAATAAGACACAATACACAAGTAGGTAACCAGGGAGAACTACTGTTAAATATCAGGATTTGAACCTAGATCTGCTTCCAACTCTAAACCCCGATTTCTATCTCCTATGCTATATAGTCTCCCTTATCTACATGAAATATTTGCTAAAGGCCTACTATGAGGATATATGCAAAGAAATATAAGATAGGGTCCCTATCTTCTGAGAGTTTGCAATCTAGTTGAAATAAGAGACATATATAATAAGAGCCATATATAACAGGACATCAATTTTCCCTCATATAAATGACATAGTGGTAACTTCGAATTAAAAAAAAAAAGAATCTTCTAGCTGAATTGTTTCAATGCTTACAGCTGTTTCTCTGCAGACACTTTCTATATTCTATAATGAAAAGAGCATCTGCAGGGAAATGAGCATTCTTCATTCCAGGTTCTGAAATGATAATGGATGCTTCAGTGCACCATGAATGCAAAAAGGCTTTTAAAATTAATTGCTGTGAATTTGGGGCTCTATGAATATTTGAAATGTCAGCCTCACACCAGATGCTTCTCTATTAGGGATGGTTGAGGACCTTAGGATTAAATAAAATACAACCTGAGCTTCCTCTGGTCTCTTGAACCTTATCATTTTGATAGTTCAAAGGTTCCTTCAGTCCACTCTTTCCCCTTCCAGAGTAAGGGCAATGCTTATCAAATCTCTTGGGGAAAACAGTGGCTTTAGGGCTAAAAAAGAGTCTCCAAAACTTCAAATCGTTATTATCATTTTTCTCTCTTTTAGTTTTATTGATGGCTTTTGTATTTTACATAACATTTTCCCTACATATACCCCTTCCTCTACTATTACTGAATCTTTCCTTTTAACAAAAATATTAAGCAAATCCAACTAACAAAACAACCGTATCTGATAACCAATGCACTAGCTTATTACTATAATGCTCTACCTCTACTGAGAGGGAGAAGTTTATGTTTTATCAGCTATCCTCCTTGACCAGGACTGTCCATTGTAATTAATTTGAATTGGCCTGTGTTTTCATTTTATCTTCATTTGCTTTATTTGTTAACTCTTGAATGTAATAATCTCAGTTCTACTTTCTTCACTTTTATATCACTTGATAAAGTCTTTCAGATCTTTGATAAAGTCCATGAATTTCTTCATTGTTGGTGTCTCTTAAAGCGCCAATGCTTACTTCTTTTCAAAAATAGCTTTGGCAATTAACTTTGGCACCCAAACATGGAAAGCTTAAACAATTTAAATTTTACCCATCATTTGTAAATGTTTCCTGTTATAATAAATCAAATATAAGGAAGTCCAAGTTTATAAACCAGCTAAATTAGGCTGTGATCCTTAACCAAAGAGTGCTTTACTTTACAAAGAGAATTACCTCTGAATAGCATTTGTTTAAATAATATATTACACTGCTTCATTTAAAACATGATTCAATTTACCCATAACTTTTCAAGAGCTCATCCATTGTGCAAAGCAAGGTAACTCCATATTGTGAATACAATGACATGAGATCATAGTAACACTTGGTAACAGACTCCTAAATGAGTCACTGGATTCTTATTAAGAAAGTTTCTTTTTCAAATTTGACAGTAGAGAAATATGCCCTTTCCTTTGAGTTTTAAATGTAGTGACAGACAGGACTGTACGATTAGATATGGGGAAAGAATGAAACAATTGGAATGCTTACTTTCTGCAATTCTTTGCCTCAAGGAGCACAATATTAAGCATGTGGAATACTAACTAGGCTGGCAATGGTGACCTCTGCTAGTAACTAGGAATATGTGGTGACAAAAATCAGATCAGCGTATATTAGTGCCCAGAAATGTCTGAAAGCTCATGCTCTCTCATACAAAATCTAAAAGGAATAAAGACTCTAAGAAGAATAAAATGTTCAAATGCAGTATATGAGTTTGTCAGAATTCTGGCAGCACATTAACATTCTAGGAGAAAAATAATGGAAATATTATGTATTAGTTGGGTCCATATGAGTTAAGTAAAATGGTGAGATGGGCAATTATCTTTTGAATTTGATAGAAGTGGACAGCCAATCTGGATAAATTAACTCAGGAAAATATTTGTTTATTCTTCAGCATGTGGGGGGAAGTTTTGACTTGAAAAATCTGAATAAATGCTTCTCTTCATCATGTTTACATGTTAGATCCATAAATATGTCTATTGCCCATGTATCCCCTCCATTGCCCAAGGGATCACCAATGGAGACACTTTAAAAAAAGTATTTATTTTCAGTTTTCAACATTCACTTCCACAACTTTTAAATTTTCTTCCCCTCCCTTCCCAAGATGGCATGTAATCCAATATGGGCTCTACACATACATTCCTATTAAACCAATTTTCCCATTAGTCATGTTGCATAGAAGAATTATAATGAGTCATGTTGCATAGAAGAATGCATGAGAAGAAGAAGAAATATATAGAGAAACCATGAGAAAGAAAACAAAACAAAACAAAACAGAAAATAGTCTGCTTTGCTCTGCATTCCAGCTCCATAGATCTTTCGCTGGATATGGATGGCATTTTCCATCATGAGACCTTTGGAAAAGTTTTAGATGCTTGCGTTGCTGAGAAGGGCTAAGTCTTTAGAAATCAATCATTGAAATTGTGTCTGTTACTGTGTACTCTTACTATTACTGTGTTCTCCTGGTTCTGTTCACTTCACTCAGCATTAGTTCATGTAAGTCTTTCCAGGTTTTCCCAAAGTCTACCTACTCATTTCTTATAGCGCAATAATATTCCATTACATTCATATACCACAACTTGTTCAGCCATTCCCCAATTGATGGGCATCCCCTTGATTTCCAGTTCTCAGCCACCATGAAAAGAGCTGCTGTAAAGATTTTTGTACACATGGGTCCTTTTCCCACTTTTTATTTTTTAAGAGGGATTTTTTTTTTGTTATAGATGTTGTCTATTATATATTGTAATATATTGTCACTAAATTAATATATGTAATATATGGGATTATAGAGTCATAGATTTAGAGATGAGAGAGATTTTAGGGTCATCTATTACAATTCCCTCCTTTTACAGATGGGAAAATTAAGGTCTGCTCAGAGGTGACTTGAATCAGGTCACAGGTGGTAATTGTCAGAGGGAGGATTTGAACCCACTTTTTTTGGTGTTAGAACCAATGCTCTTTCCTCTCTACCTTGCTCCATACCCCAGAACCAAGGTTGTGTCTTAAATCTCACATGCTTCCCACATATCTTTGATTCATACTATGATCAGAGCTGTACTGGATATATGTCAGTATTGAATGAGGGTGCCAGAGGGCTGCGGGGGAGAAGCTGCTGCTTAGGGCAGGATTTTGTTCATGAGCAATCCTCTTGTTCCTTCTTCCTTCCTCCTTTTTTTCCCATCCTTGTCTCTTGAATTGCCTTCTCCTTTTTCCTCCACTGCTCCACTCCTCCATCTTTATAGAGCGAGCAGGCTTTTATTCTAGCATCGTAAATTGATTTTTTTTTTTTTTTAAGGAGGAAGACAGAGAAAGGAAAGCCATTTTGAACTACAATGTTACTTAAGATATAAAAGGTCTAATGCAATGATTGTCTGATGTAATTCTTGAGTTATAACTGCTGGAAGTCACTTTCCTTGGTTTCTGGCTTGCTGACTGTGGAGAGAAGTAGCAATTTATATCCTTTTAATTTTGGACGGTGTTCTTTAATGCCTAATAAGTAAAGTTGGTTTTAATTGGATTTTAGAGTTTGGGGGTGATGGTTGCATTTTAAACCTCAAACCTGAATGGCCGGACTAGTCTAACTTAGCCTTAGTCTACAACAGACCCCTCCCTATCCAGTGTTTCTCCTAGAAGGCTCATATTTTGACTAATATTGTGCCAACTGAAGCTCTTCCCCTGGAAAGCTCAGATTTTGGTGCAAATTTCTCCCATCTTGGGTTTTCCCTGGGAACATCAGTATTTGACTCATATCTAGATTTTCCCAGCAAAAAAAAAGGGCTCTCAGCTCCAAGTACTCAGACTAAAAAAAGAGCCCCAAATGTAGTATAGCCCATGGCCCAGTGTCAGTCCACCCCCACTCAAGACCCTAAAATCACATGGATCAAGTATTTGTTGTTGAACATTCAGGTCTGCTAGAGAATCAAGCATCCCTTCTATCTGGAGAACCTCACCTTTTCATGGACTTATATATTCCTATAGATCAGATTTTTTTTTTTTTGCGTTTTTTTGGAGGGCAGTTGGGGTTAAGTGACTTGCCCAAAGTCACACAGCTAGTGTGTCAAATGTCTGAGTCTGAATTTGAACTCAGGTCCTGACTCCAGGGCCAGTGCTCTATTCACTGGGCCACCTAGCTGCCCCTAGATCAGAGATTCTCAACCCTTTTTTGTATCTCATGGACTTTTTTTTTTGTCAGTCTTATGAAGCCTATGGAGTCCTTTTCAGAATAATACTTTTTAAAATTAATTTTAAAATTAATTTATTTACTTTTAGTTTACAACAAGCTTTTGAGTTCCAAATTTTCTCCCTCTCCTTCCCCTCCCTTTTCCCCCATCAAAATATTTTTAAAAATTTTACCAGACCCTTGAAATCTGGGGAAAAGATTTCTTGTTTTCTCCCTGGAAACAAGGAATCTATAGATTCCAGGTTAAGAACTCTTACTTTTGTCTTACGGTACCAATCTGGTTACAGTCTCCCTAATTCCAGAGGGGACAAGACCAGGTGGTTCAATAGCTACTCAATTCTTCTTTGCGAACCCATATAATTGTAACAGGGAGGCCTGGAGATGGGGGCGCTGGTCAATGAAAGTGAGTTCTCGGAGCATGCCCAGATATGCCCTTATCGTAGGTTATAGTCATCTGGTAGTTCACTGTAGTCTCTCATTTGAAAGCCTCCAGGGAAAAGAATTAGAAATTGTTCCCTCAAACCTTTTTTTAATGCACACTCAGTTCCAGCTCAGCCTCTTATGAGTCATCAATCCTTCCCCCTCAAAAGGCAATAAGTTTGTTTTTTTTTTTTAATCATTGCATAGTACTAGTCTGTCCTCAGTTGCTCATAGTTAGAAATTGACTCTCCAAAGTTCCACGTGCTACATCGGAAGCAGGCAAGACGGATCTCTACCTGGTCTGTATAACCCACCAAGATGGGCAAATCTGAGCAGACTCTAAAGATTGGGTTCTCTTTGGCCAGTTCCTTCATTATACCACCAATGCAACTCACAGAACCAGTGAAGGTCAATGTTTGGCTTTGTGCCTCCTTATGTGCCTATTAATCACTGATCCTTGGCTCTTGCTACTGCCTGGACCAGGAACTTCTGTTCCAAGAATTTCTTTACTGCTCAGTCATTATGCTTTCATTTTACATCTCAGCAAGGTAGCTATACCAATGCAGAGCCCACCCCCCACTCCCTACCCCCCCCACTCCAGGGAGCTGAATCCCCTCTATGCACAGCCCCTCTCTCCACTGGCTTTCCCTTCTGCCCCCTCACTCTCCATTTTGATATAGTGAAAATAATATTGGCTCCGAAATCTAAGGCCCTTAGATTTAAATCTACCTCTGTCAATACCCATACAATACTTGGCAAGTAATTTTCCAGGGCCTTAATTTCTCCATCTGTATTATTGGATTATATTATCTCTCAGGCCCCTTCCATCTGTAGTTCTCAGATCTTGTGATCCTGAGCCCAAGAGTATTGATTATGATGGCAGTGAGGTATCAATAGCCAATCAGTACCAAAGAAGCTCATTGTTAAGGTGAGCAGAGCAGGGATATCCGGGACGAGGAGACTTTATGCCCTTTCTAGGAGATGTGATAAATGCCAAAACAAAACCTTCATCAGCGGATGAGAAGCATATTTTGCACTTTGTATGGAGAACTTTACACCAAGATGCAGGACAACACCTGGATGTATATACCGGGGCAATACCACATTCTAAATATGTTTTGAAATAAAGTTCACAGAGGCTTCTTTGTGAATTTTAGCACTGACAACGATGGGAGCTGTCTTGAACTCACCAGAAGGCTTGAAGAACATTTCCCTTGTGCTAATTTTCTAGAACCTGGGTTCAAATTCTACCTCTGACACTTAACAGCTGTGTGACGTAGCCTAGTCACCTAACTTCTCTGAGCCTTTGTTTTCTTATTTGTAAAGGATTAAATAATACCTACAAAACTCATCACAGACCTTAACTGGCTACATAAATAGGAACAATTAGTATTATTGTCACAATCCAAGAGGCCACCACATTTCTTTAGAGCACTCCCTGTCTACGTCAGCTTTTCCTTTTTACTAATCTCTGCTCCACCTGTTCTGGAGCATCCTTTCAGCAAAACACATATTTAACCATTTGTGGTACCAAAGCTATCTGATTACTGTAATGTGAAATACATAAAATGGGGCAGCGAGGTGGCGAAGTGAATAGAGCACTGGCCCTGGAGTCAGGAGGACCTGAGTTCAAATCCGGCCTCAGACATTCAGCACTTACTAGCTGCGTGACCTTGGGCAAGTCACTTAACCCCAATTGTCCTGCCTTCCCCCCTCCAAAAAAAAAGCAAAAAAAATACATAAAACGTCATGCTATACTGTAATATGAAATATGAAAATCTTAGGGTACAAATGATAGGTAGGTAGGCAAATTCCAGATACAGAGTCTTGCTATATAAACTTCTTTGAAACATCTTTGTTCTTTATCTGTATTTCATTCCCTAGGTAGTCAGCTGACTCCTATAGCCCCAGGGCTTGTATTACCCCATCCTTCTTTGTTGGTCCCCAGGTTTGCCCTTCTCTTTCAGACAAAAATTGCTCCCTATAGATCAGTGGTTCTTAACCTGTGGGTCACGACCCCTTTGGGGGTCAAACGACCCTTTCACAGGTGTCACAGGGGTTGCCTTAGACCATCGGAAAACACATATTTCCAATGGTCTTAGGAACCTCCTCTATCCATTTCCAGGCAGGTCCGCCCGCATGCAGACATGCCCACATTAAAGGGTCAGGGCATTAGGAAGGACCTAACCTGAAACTTTGCAATCTTCAACTTTACCCCAAATTCTGTCTGAGGTGGCAAATCCCCTGCTGGGGTTGCAGGCTAATTCCAAGCCCTTTCTAATCATAGTTTCTGGGAGTAAAATCATCTTTTTATTTCATCTGTTTTCCCCAAAATAGGTCCATAATTTTTCACATCTCTATGTCCCTTTCATATAATAGTCACTTTAAACAAGATTACTCTTTCCCAATTAATTTCTTACCTCTGGGATTCATGTGTAGTGACTGTTTCCTTTTTTTTCGCTGTCTCCAAGATGTGTATCCCAGAATTATTTTTTCCTTTAAAATACTGGTATGTTACATATATAAACTACATTGGATTGCTTACCATCTCACAGAGGGGAGAGGAGAGGGAGGAAGGGATAGGATTTGGAACTCAAAACTTTAAAAAAAATGCCAGAGACAAGAATCTGTAAAGGTTCAGAGTAATTTAGGGGCAGAGTAAAAGAATGGTACGCTCTGTTGTAGGGGGTAGAATTTAAACCGTCCACACTGGAAAAAGGTAGGCAAGCAACAAGCATTTATTTATTAAGTGCTTACTATGTGTCAGACACTGGAAACACAAACACAAGCAAAAAGAAAGAGTTCCTGACTTCAAGGGGCTTACATTCTAATGAAGGAAGACAAACACAAAAGGGAGCTGAAAAGCAGAGGTAGGCTGGGGTGTTGAAGTCCAGGGAGTCAGCAGATCTGGGAGAGAGGTGAAGGATAGTTGTCCTGAACCCTTCTCCAAAATGGAAGCCCTGGGAGTAATTCACCAAGGGGAGAAGAGGGCCAGCCTAGTGGAGAGGGATTTCCAGAATGAGAAGGGTCAGTGAGTGAGGGACATTCCAGGATGAGAAAGCAGGGGAGGCATGGTTTTGAAGTCCAGAGAGTGAGAAGCAAAGTTGAGGGGAATAAAAAATAAAGCAACATTGAATAGAGTAGCATAACTCTGGAAACATGTCCAAACAGTCGGACGTTGGAAAACAAATAACATTTTTTAGGCAGTGCAAGTTATTATCGGTTACAAAGTTCAGCATTTTAAAATGCTGCTCTTAAATATTTATTTATTGACCAAATTATTTTTTGTTCCAGTGGCTGTGGGCAGCAGAGTCCATCTGTTCTACATTGAAGGGAATTCAGAGAAAAGCAAGGATAAGGTGTTTGTTAGGGTAGTGTGGGATAAAGGATGGCTTCTCACTTTCTCTCTCTTCCTAAGTGCTCGAGTCCTGGATTACAAGCTGTATGACTATGGGAAGCTTATTTAGACTTTGTGTCTCATTTTCCTCATGTGTAAAACAGATCCCCTGCCTACCTTATATGACTAGGACGGTTATTGGAGACTAGGCTTATGGAAGAATCATGAGTCATTATTTTTATTATTGTTCTTTCTTCTCATCTTTTGTTTTCAGTGATGGGGATCCAGACAGAAATAGTCTGAGGACAAGTTCCTATCCTTAAGTTATTCTTGTATATTTAGTGTTCTGGGGATGATTGTGCAGGTGGATAAAATAATAAAACAGCTGCCTTTTGAAATCAAATAAGAGTTTGGGGATTGACGTTCATTTTCCATAGACCCACTGAAAGTATCTTCAAGATAATTCTAGTTATGGAGGTGGCATATATCTCATTCTGTTCCCACGTATTTTAAATCCTTCTTCTAGTGCTCTATATCTTGAAAATGTTTCATTGTATCCTATTTAGGAGATTTTGTATGATGGCTTTTATTAAAAACATAGTTCTTTCCAGATGTGGTGGTGCCTAACTATAATCCCTTTTATGGGAGAGGCTGAGGCAGGTGGATTGCTTGAGTTCAGGAGTTCTGAGCCTCAGTAGGCTTAAAACATATTAAGAGCACATACCAAGTCAGGGACATGCTGAGCCTTCAGTAGCAGGGCTGGGGATAGGGGAGGTGTAATAGTGCTTAAACGTTTATGAATCATATCAGCAGTGTATATTTTCTGTTTCTTGTTTCATCCCACTTGTGTTTTTTTAGACTTGGCAACCACAGAGATAACCAGAAGCTTTCTATATCTTTTTCTTTATCTTCTCAAGCCTAGTCAACTCAACAAGTATTCATTAAGCTCCTAGTATGTACCAGGCATGGTGCTAATTGCTGATTAGGAGGTTAAGTGTTGGTCCTTTGATAACCTTGTTCCTTAACCTTCTGCGGCAAAAATTTGACAGATACTGAATTGTTGATTTTATTTTCTAGATTCCTTTCCATGTTTTTTTTTCCTTTTTTCATTGTTGCCTTTAATTTGTTAATATGGTTTCCAAATTTTCTACTCCTCATACCAGTTAGATGTTAATGTAATCTTGCAATGCTTTTGACTGGTCTTCAATAGCTTTCTTGTTTTGCTTCTGCCGTGATGGTATTTGATACCTGTCCTTAGAAGTATTCCTTAATAACTATTCCTTTCCTTCTGTGACTCTTACCATGGCAACAGCCACAGAATACATCATCAGGTGCCGGTTCTGAAATGTTTTTACACTTCCCGTCAAATATTGAGGGAGAAAGCATTTGTGTTGAATCTCTCCGTTTTGCTATGTTTGGTCTGCTAATTGGATTTGCACTAACTCAAAATAGGATTTTCAAAGTTCCATTGCAAGTATTCCTGTTTTGTTTTTCAAATCATTGAGACACTGGTATTGTTTTGCTATACATTCCAACATTCAAATTCCTGGTGTATGCATTAAGTGAAAACTCTTCTTTATAATAAATGTTATTGATACACTTTATTGTTGACATATTTTTATATTATCTGAATTTTCCTGATGTGTCCCTCCCTTTATCCTCCTCTCAAGAGCCAAACTTCAAAACAAAGAATAAAAAGGAGGGAAAAAAAATCTAATTCAGCAAGTCTAACCAATGTGTCAAAAAAGGTCTGAAATCTGCAGTGTTCTACAATCTTAGTTGTCTCATAACTGCAAATAGGGTGAGAGGTACATTCTCGTATCTACCTTGAGACCAAGTTTGATCATTATACTTTCACAGCCTTCATTTCAATAATGTCAAACTCATTACCTTTTCATTTACATCATTGCAGTCATTATCACCATTTTCCTGGTTCTTAGCTCATTTTGCATCATTTCATAGAAACTTCCCATGACCCTTTGACCTTTTGAGCAAATTCCATTGATTTGATGATTAGGAGGTAATTCTAGAGAACAGATTCCATAGAGTGGTAGAAAACACTTTAAAGAGTTGATCAATGAGTAACGGGAGGCCAAAGGGAAATGATTATTCAACCAAAGAAAGAAAACCTGAGTCAATGAAGGAAAAAAATAAGGCAGCATTTTCTACTTTATATCAAGGTGAAGAAGGGAGAAAGGCTCATGTTAAGGAGTAGGTTTTTAAAGTTCTCATTTTAATGAGGAAAAATAGAGAAGAGTTGGACAATTAATTAGGAACAATTAGTGCTATGTCAACATGGCTATTGATCAAAGGGTGGTAAGGCAGTACTTTCTATCAAGTGGCAAAGTAGGTCTAGATTATTTGAACTTTGGTCTGTTAAGGGAATTAGCTAGTGAATTTACTGAAGTGCAGGCAATTATTTTTGAAAAGCCATGAATTACTGCACACTGACCTTTTGCTTAGTTAAGTAAAACAAAAAACTACGATAATCTTGACAACACGGTTGGTGTTTCAGTATGGAAATAAGAAGTGGACCTCTTAGGTAAATGAGCACCTCGACTACTTCCTTTTCCTTGGTCCTATCCTTCAAAGATTGCCAGTTGTGAGAGAGAAATTATCCATGACAGGGGACCAGGGGCTTTCCCCTCCCTCAGCCCTAGTCTTGCAACAGGTTTTTAAGAACCTGACAGAACCTAAGTGCTACCTGACCTTTCTATTTGCCATGAACTGAACATGAGCATAACCCTTTCTTGACATGTTGTTTGTTCTTGAGAGTAAGGACCATCTGAATTGTCTAGAACTTAGCATAGCACTTAGCGCATAAACACTTAATAAATGCTTTTCCATTTCTAATCTGTTTCATTCTATTCCAGGATGGTTAATGAAGACTAGGTTTAAAGTTTCTCAAGGCCCCTCATCTGTAGCATCACATTGTCAGAGAAACTTGCCAGGGATCCACTGCAAAAATTGCCTCAGGCCCCTCCCAAAGAAAGAACTTGGAACTGGTATTAGGACTTCTGCCCTTTTTTTTTTTTTTAGGGAAGTTGTTCTTTGACCAACTCCTCTAACTCACACCCAAAGTCAATAATGTAATTATAAATTGTTAAATTAATGGTGCCCTGATCTGTTTATGAGGTGTGGACATTTTTTCTGAGCATATTAAAAGGGGAAATGTCATTGGTAGCTGAAAGATATGAATTCCTCCAGGTAGGGTCTTTAAAAGATTATTTGTGGTGCAATTTGTCTTGACTTTTGTCTTGCCACTGGGCTTTGACTCTGGATGAGAGAGTGAGGCTGATGACTGCACAGCTCTGCCTCATCTAAATTCAATTCACAGACAAGTCAAGATATCACCCTTCTGACATCACTGGTCCCTTTTAAGACTGAAGGACAAATAACAATAACAAAAGATTGTGAGTCTGAGAGAGTCTAGACTCAGGAGAACTTTGTGGAGGATGCGCCTGGGGTATTTTCCCCCCATTTTCTTCTTCCTTCCATTGGCTATATCAATTTGATGTTGTCCCACCAGCAGTGGAACTTCATCCAGCAGTAAAGACATCTTGTCCTCAACATACAGAGACTCATATTCCAGAGAGACCCAAATACAGAATAACAGCAACTAAGAGCAGAAACTTTAAGGAATAGGTACCAGAAAAGAGTTGGCCATAGACTCAAGAATGAACAATCTCTAGCAATTGAGAGGAAAGCTTCTCAGCGAAGCAGACCTTGAGAACCCAGCTGAGTGACCCTTATAGCAGAGAATCTGTGTCCAGAATTGCTCAGCACAGAAAGGACGTCTAGGACCCTTGGTTGCCAGAGCAGTGAGCTGCTTCTGCCACATGTGTGCCTCACATGCACTCTAAGTTGTGCTCTTATTTTTGTGCCCACTCTTCCCTGGGACAACATGTGTAATAATGGGGGAGTGTAATTAAGATTTATGGCTGGGGGTGTTCTGTAGCTATTGCCATTTCAGGGAGAGCCTTTGCCTTGAGCAAACTGCATGTGTGTGGGAGCTTTAGTAAAATCTAGGTAAGCCACACCTATATTATTTTCCTGATTGAGTAATCTCATAACCCTGTTAAAGAAGCAAATACGGTCAGTCTGGCATAATCTGTTTTTAATTAAGTCATGTTGGGTATCTGTGACCTGTGTTTCTTTTTCTAGGTGTCCATTTTAGAATTTTGCCATTTATCGATGCCAAGGTCACTAGCATATTATAATTATAATTAGTAAACTATGTTGTTTTTTTTTAAACTGGGATGTTTACATTCCTCTAGCTCTACAGCTCCTTTTCGGTTCTCTGTAATATTACAAAGGCCACTGATTTGGCAGTCCCATATGCCATTCTTTCCTCATCTTGGTTTGAAGTTCAGCTGGTAATTGAACTCATCGAGGGCCGCTAAGTGTGTGTTCTCTCTCTCTGATCATCTTCATCCCCTACTCACTTTGCAGCTGCCTTCCATTGTCGGTAAGTCTGCACACACAAAAGCATATTAGCTGCAAGTTTACCACTTTCTTAACAGGAACATTGGGAGATACTTAATAGGAATATTACTCCATGAATTAGGAAGCGGAGGCCCAGAGAACTCAAGTAATTTCCTTGTGAATACACAGACAGTAAATGCTAGGGCCAACTTTAAAATACAGGTCTCCTGATGCTGAATTCATTGCTACCTTGATCAAACTATGACACTTCCCCTTGAAGTGTCTTATAGTGCCCCAGACACTCTTATCACTAATCTTTTCTATTCAAACTCCAATCTCATTCTATTTTCTCTCCTTTCAATACCACTCTCAGTTACCTCTAATCTCCTTCCTTTCTACTCATTTGCTTTTTCTTCTACTCCATCTCCACTCTATAATGTCTGTCCTGCCTCCTCCTGAGTGATTCTGTCTTTCCTGTCTTCCCTGCTCCCTCCCGTCTTGAACGTTATAGTGAAGGAGAGGCCATGGTAACAAAGGAAATCTGGCAGCAGTACGATGAAAATAGAGAGAAAAAAAAAATCACTATAAGGAATAGGGATAAAGAATGAACCTGTGATTTCATTAGTATAGAGAACTCCCAGTCAGTCAGCTAGCAAATATTTATTAATTCTTACTGTATGCCTGGCACTGTGCTAAGTGCTAAGAATACAAAGAAAAGCAAAAATATGTTCCCTGCCCTCAAGGAACTTATAGACTAATGGGGGAGACCTCATGCAAATAATTATGTACATGGAAGATACATACAGAGCAGATGAAAGATATTCTTGGAAGGCAGGCATTAGCTGTGAGAGGTAGAGGGTGTCAGGGAAGACCTCTTGCAGAAGGTAGAATTTGAACTGGGTCTTCAAGGAAGCCACAGAAGGAAGTTTGAAGAGTTGAAGAAGGAGAGCATTCTAGGCATGGCAAAAAGGCATGATGTCAGGAGATAGAGTGTTGTGTTTGAGGAACACCAAGAAGTCAGATGTTACTGGATTGTAGAATACATAAAGGAAAGCAAAACATGAAAAGACTAGAAAAGTAGGAAGGGTCCAGCCAGGTTGTGAATGGCTTTAAATGCCAAATAGGGGTGGTGGTGTTCTTATATTTGATCTTGGAGGTAACAGCTCTTAATAAATGTTTATTGAATGAATGAATAATATGTAGCCTTTGGAAATTACTGAGCAGATTAGTGATAGGGTCAGACCTGTACTTAGAAAATCACTTTGGAAGCTAGAGAAGAGCTGAGAGAGACAAGAGGCAAGGACACTTGCCAGGAGGCTATTGTAATAGTTGAGATGTGGAATGCTAAGATGCCTGGACCATTGTGGTGGCTGTGTGAGTGGAGAGAAGAGGACATATGCAAAACATGTCAAGGTGGAAATGATAAAACTTGGCAACAGATTGAATATGTGGAGTGAGTACAAGAGAGGACACCAAGGTCCCTCCATCAATAAAGATCTATACCTTCCTTGAAATTTACAGGGAAATTTACAATTTACAGAAAACTGGAACCCACATAAATCAAAAGAAAAAACTCCAAAAGTCTGAACCAGCTGCCCTGTCTCTCCATAGGAGAAAGTAAAGGACAAGAGTAAAGCAAGGCAGATTGTTTATCCATTATTGCCTCTCTGTATGAAACTCTGCTCCCCTGCTAGATCAAACTTCCAAGGTAGGCTGTAATGGTTATGTAAAAATTTAAAATCACTGATTAAAAGGAAAAAAATTGATTCAAATCATAAAGTTAGAAGCAGAAAAAAGTATGGTGGACTTGTAAAGCCACTAGACCATGATAAATATTTGTTACAATCAATTAGTGCTAATTGAAAAATTAATCCAGATTAGTTTGGCTATAAACCCTTTACCATAGTCTGAAGGTGGTTCCAAGATAGTCAATATTATTAGCATATGACGTGTTTTGTGAAGATTCTTATGTAATATTTAAGACTCAGTAATAAGTAATAAGTAGACTCAGGCTACTGATCCCTTTTGTTGTACTTAAAGAACAAACTTGTGTTTTCAATTCTAGAACCACCGGAGTCTATCATTTCCTGGCTTCAAGCTTACTCTATCACCAAACACAACTTTGAAAGGTGCTCAGTAGGAGTTCGCTTTCAGATTGTTGAAGAATAATGACCAGAGGAGATTGTCTCACCTTTGACCTCAATAAAGTCTAATCATTACCTTGAAAATAAGGCCTGTGGGGTTTTAGGCTTCAACTAAAATGTGATGTCCTCCCTGAAACCTTCAATGATATCCCACTTTGTCCCATCCTCCATTGTAACGACCCTATACCAACCTCACAAATCACCTTGCTTTATAGGACTTTAAACATATTTATGGTTTGTCTTTTCATACGTATCTGAATTTATGTCATCTACCCCTTCTGAACTATAGGTTCCATAAGGGTAGGGAATATACCTTATGTAGTAACATAGTCCCAAATGCTTAATAATAATTTAAGGGGAAATGAAATGAATTGTGCTATCTGCCTAGAGCCATAGCAAGTGACGGTGATTTCTGAGCTCCCTGTTTCTTCAATAATATGTGTGGATGTAATAGTAATGAAATTTGATCCCTTTGTATTGGCAAAGCTAATAGGTACTTAGCACCTAGTTTGAAATTAATTAGATCAAGCCTCTGTTAAGAAACAAAAGGTATGAACCCCTGTTGCTGATGTAACAGGAAGGGGCAGAACAGGGAGGAGCTAATAAGTATATAAGGAGAAGCCCTAGCTGGAATTTAAGATCTTCTTGGAGCCAGGTTCTGCAGGCTGAGGAAGAGAGTTCCAGGCTGAAGAGAATGATTTTTTATTTTGAGAACCTGGATGAAGTGATTTTGATTCTGGGAACCAGCTGAAAGTTCCGCTGAGTCTGAGGGCCAGCTGGAGCTGCGGAGTGCTGCTGAGGGGCTGCTGAGGAGCTGCTGAATCCGAGGACCAACCAAGCTGCTGAGGATTTCTGAGAACTAGCTGGAGCTGCAGAAGACTGAAGAAGCATGACTGTGGTGCCAGTATTCAGTCTGTTTGTGGCTTTGTTAAGCCTTGATTTCCCAAGAACAGAGACTGTGAAGGACTCAAGGTGGACTGGACATTGTAAACTTCAGTATGGAACAGGGAATGCATAGAGAGCTGGACAAGGAGCTGGGAGCTATCTGCCTTTGAACCCAAGTGACAGTTTGGTGAATCCAGGTAGGATCTGGGACCATAGAAAGGGATTCAGGGAATCTGGGAGTCTACCTTAGGTCAAGATGAAGAGATCTCTCCGTGGATACTGAGTAGTGACTGATTGAAGTTGTAGATTACTTATGACCTTGAAACTGTGACTTATTTGTGACTGAGGGGTGGATGACCTGTGTATTTTATACTACCCTTTAAGAAAGTGCTGAATAGTGACTGATATTGTGACTTACTGTGCCCCATGAGTGGAGAACTTTGACTTTTGTATTTTGTGACCCTTAAGGAGGCAAGTCTCCTTAAAGATGATTGAATGATTGAGTTGATTGAATGATTGAGTTACTAAGTGATTGACTGACTAAATGATTATACTTTGTTCAAAACCATGTGACCACTGTAGTGAAAACTATGTGGCCATTTTAGTGATAAGTTGTTGTGAATGCTGTATCTTGATTTTCTGTGAATGTTTTGCTCAGATTTTTTATTGAATAAATAGAATATTCACTATACTGTATAATCAGAACCTTGAAAGCTATTCACAACAGTAGTCCTCTGGAAAGCTGCTCATACTTGGCTTTACAGTAGGGCATCACAACATGGAAATGTTTTATGTGGCTATATATGTATGTAATATACACACACATATGCAACCTATATCAATTTATTTGCCTTCTCAATGAAGAGAAAGGGGAGGAAAAGAGCGAGAGAATGTTTAAAATTGTTTTTACATATAATACATGTACGGGGGAAAATAGAATACTAAAATCTTTTTTAAAATAAAATTTGTGGGGTGTTTTTTGAGGTATTTGAGAAGTTTGTTGGTGATTTGAATCCTTGTAGAAAGGCAATATAGCATATGGTTTGATAATTGGTCTCAAAGTTGGGAAGAACTGTCTCTGACACATACTATATGACCATGGTCAAATCACTTTGCTTCTTAGTTCTCCAGGCAATTATCTAAGACTATGCATGGCAGAAAAGGTATTGGCCTGCCTTTGTGAAGTTTCGTCACCCAGGAGTTCCTTATATCAAGGAAACTGGCCCAGACTGGCCCAGTCTCTGTTCTTGGAAATTTCTTTCACTAGAAATATTAGAGCTTTAGAGGAAGGATCTTCAATTTGTCTATGAATATCATGAAATCAAAACAATTTCTCAAGTTTCATAATGCAATGGCTGTCCTTGGTGTAGTCATTTTTAAAAATAAGAATAAGCCAGGGTATGTGCCCTCTGACTACAAATTCTTCTTTTAAAACTCTAAAACTACTTCAACTATACAGAGCATATTAGAACAGGAAGTAAGGTCATTCATTAGAAGTCCATTTATAGTTTTTCTTAAAATTGAGATAAGGGACAAGAGGAATGCTAGGTATAGTCTGATGTGTTCCCTAGCTTTGGGAAGGTCAGATTTTAAAGAGTATAGAGGAAGGATAGATAGAAGTCTGTGGACTAGAATTTTACAATCCAGAACTCACATGAATGAAATTTTGTATACATAAGGAGAAATGATTCTGATGAAGAAAAAAAAGTAGTTATATTAGCAACCACACTAGCACACAGGGTGGGCTGCTAGCACAGGTTCTTTGATCTGCTTTTCTAAAGGAAAGACGGCTTTAAAGGGGTTAACTATCTTACTTTAATTAACAGACAGATAAAGTAGAAAGAAGTGAATATCCAAGAAAACATCCAATAGATAGGGTTCTAACTGTCTAAACAGAATAATACAACCACTACGTACACCACCAGACAGGAGAGCACCAATATCTGAATAGTCAGGGGACTCCTAAAAAATGGTTCCTCAGAGTCCCATCCTGGGAATCAAAAGGTCCTTCTCATGAGCAAGCCCCCAAAGTAAAATACCAATCTCCCACTATATATAGTTTTCAACTAATAGGCTCAGAGCCAGAAGGCACCACAATCTTTGTGACTCTACTTAATTAGCTTAGTACAAAAGGTGTGAAAGCCTTCCTATGAGCAAGCCTCTCCCTAAGCAAGCTCCTCCTTAGGTAGGTTCCTCCTCCAGTGGGCTCTATGTGACTCAGGATGTATCACAGCTGTGAAAGCAACAAGACATCAGTGATTGAAATACCTATGTACTTTTAGAACTGGAAACATGCCTCCTGTTCCAAGAGAAAAGGGGACACGTGGTGACATAGACCTGCTAATGGACAGGTCTATGTCTTCCTATTCCTATGTAAGATCTTCCTATTCCATTAATATTACAGGGGTTAGTTATCTAAAGAGACCAAAGTAGTTACATAGAGAATTCATGAACCAATTTAGACTTTAAAAAAGTACATAGAGAAGATGGAAGTAAAGGAAGGTAAAAGCAAACTCAGTGAATGAAAAAGCATTTATCAAATACTTACTATGTTCTAAGAACTGTACTAAGTTCTGGGGTTCTAGGGATACAAATAGCTATCTGCTCTCAAGGAGCCCATCCTGTGACTGGGGGAGACAATACATCCAAGAAAGTTTATGTGCCCAGAAGATGGGAAGACCAGGAAGACCTGAGGGCATTATAGTGGGGTGGATGGAAAGACCGAGGGGTCCTTAGGTTAATAAAGTAGTCAAAATGACAGTGTTGTAAGACTGCAGGGCATAGAAGCAGAGCAGATGGTAAGGTCTAGAGGAAGACAATAAAGTCTTGTGGTATTCTATCAACTCAGAAGAAATAGTGTTATTGGTTTCAATCTCATTCAACTCCTGTGAGAAGTCAAGTAGCCCAAGTACAGGGCAAGATAAGGGGACTGGGCATCTGTGGTGGTAATATTAATCCCACTTGCCCTCCCCACTCATTTCAGGTGAGTTTGGAAACATTCCAGGGCTGGGGGAGGGGAGAAATCAAGGTAATAGGACATGCATGGTAGATATAGCAATGAAAACTGATTATGTGAAAAGGGACAAGTTACTCCACACTTCCTTTCTTTAGCTCTTTGTCAAGAAGAATGACTATTAAGCAGGAAAAGAAAAAAAATTAAAATGGGTAGTAAGGAGTTGAAATCCAAGATAGAAAAAGATATAATAGAAGAGTACCTAGCTGTTTTTAATGAATTCAAGTCATTGAGCCCAGATGAACCACAATCAAGTTTACCAAAAACTGGTAAATGTGATTGTTGAACTACAATAAGTAATCTTTGAAATATCATGGAGAACGACAAAGGTAAAACAGGAAAGAAGAGGCAAAAATGTTCTGCTGAATTCCCCAAATGGAAGAAAATAGAGCCCTCTAATTCTAGGCTAGGAACTATTAGAACAGAATGTTATATACATTGTTAGATGCAGTTACCATATCCAATCAATGCTGTTGATTAATAATTATTTGCCATGATAGTAAATTTATTTGAGGGAGAATTCACCCAAAGAAATTAATAGGATGCAAAACCAAAAGAATATATGTGTGTATGTTATATATGTATATAATTATATATATAATATGTATATATAAATATATACATATTATATACATATAATATATATTTTTGTATACACACATATAATCCAGTGAGCTCAACTTAAATTCTTTTCAAAATTGCTGTATTTTTGAATGTAGGAAGGAAAAAAGGAAAGCACATTTATTAAGTACACACTATGTACTAGGCACTGTATTAAGTGCTAGGAATACAAGCAAAAAGTCCCTGCCCTCAAGGAGCTTACATTCTAATGAAGGAACATAATACACAAAAGGGAGCTCTACCAGATAGGAAAGAGGAAAGGGATGTATCCAGTGGAGGGATATGGTTCTGAAGTCCAAGGGAAATCAAGAACGGAATTGAGAGGAGAATACTTAAAAGCTAGAAGAATATTCAGTTCTTATAGCTGGAATATGCCAATATAATAAAAATAATTATACCAAAGTCAATTTACATATTTAATGCTATACTAATCAAACTGCCAAAGACATACTTTACAAACTACAAAAAAAAAACCCCACAAAATTAATTTGGAGGAACAAAAAATCTAGAATACCAAGGGAAATAATAAAAAGGGGGAGAGGGAGGACTGAATAGGGAATAGCATATCCAGACCTCAGGCTCTAGCATAAAGCAACAATCAAAACCATTTAGTATTAGTTAAAAAGTAGAAAAATGATCAATGGAACAAATTAGACAAGGCAGAATCAGAAATAATGGAACTCATAACCAGTGTTCAATAAACCTGAAAACATGCATTACTTCAGAAAGAACTCTGTATTTGATTAGGATTGCTGGAAATGCTTGAAAGCAATCTAGCAGAAATTAGACTTAGATTGTCCAACATTTTATACCTTAATCTACAATAAATCCAAAGTGTATATGTGACCTGAATATTAAAACTTATACCGTTAAAACATATTAGAAGATAAAGGAGAAGTTTCCTGGTAACTGGAGATTCCCAGCAACAGAATGGACTGCTTTGTGAGATGGGTTCAAGCAGGGGCCAGAATCACCACTTGTCACTGATGCTGTATACTCTATAGATGATTTTTATATTAGGCTGCATTAAATGTTCTCTGAATTTCCTTCCAGCCTTGGAATTCCATTGTTCAGTCACTTTAAGTCTTTACCTCCAAATTTCTCCTTAAGCATGAAGGAGCTCATAGAACTAAAATGTGTGAGTAGGCAGTGGCAGATTCTCAGTAGGGTGACATAATCTTGCAGTCCTTGTTCTCAAATTTAAAAAGTCACAGTTTTGAGCGATGAATTTGCAGTCTTGAGTTAACAATATTCATTAGACTGGGGAATTGTTTTGGCCAGCCTTCTGAGTGGTTCACACTTTCTGAATCACCTTAACACTTAAATGCACTGCAGTTTCTAAGTCTTGGGGGGAAAAAAAAGAATAATATGGTCTAAAATGTAGAAATCACAGAACAGTAAATTTCAGAAAAAACTAGTTAGTCATTTATATTCCATGTAAAAGCTTGAACAATAATACTCAATTTAACAAACATTTATTAAACACCTACTATGTGCCAAGAGCTGGGGATATGAAGATAAACATGAAATAATGATTGTCTTCAAAGAGCTTTTGTTTTATTGAGGAGAGACTTATATATTCAGAGAAGTAAATTCAAAATAATTTCAAAGGGGAGATTTGTAAATGTGTGGGAGAATCAGGAAGGATCTCTTGTAGGAAGTGCTACTTGAGCTGTGTTGAAGAGAGTTTGGGATGGCAAGATGTAAAGGTAAGAAAAGAAAACATTCAGGTCATGGGGACTGTCTATGCAAAGGTCCAAAAGTGGGAGATGGAATGTTGTATACAGGAAACAGCAAATAGTCTAGTTTGTTCAGCGCAGAAGTGTCAAACACACTGCTGATTAAAATGTAATGGGGTGGGGCGAGGCACTTCCAGGGGTAGACCCAAGATGGTGGAGTACAGAAAGTCTTCTGCTGAGTTCTCCCAACATTGCCCTTCAAGCACCTTTCAAATAATGCCTCACATTGAATTGTAGAGTGACAGAGCAAACAAAAAGTCAGAGTAAGACATTCTTCCAGCTCCAAACAATATAGGGAGTCAGAAAAAGAAATGTGTGACATGGAGGGGAAGAGATTGACCCAGAGCCCATGTGGATGAAACACCCACCAGTGGTGGGACAAAGTTGTGGTGACAGAAGAAGCAGCAGCTTTGGGAGTTCTCAAGACAGAAGTGATAATAGGACCTGCCAACTAGTCAGAAAGAGATTATAGAGGACCCCTGCATTAGTGCTAGATGTAGGACCAAAAGTATTTGGCAAATCCATTGCCCATACCCATTTCAGAGTTAAAGTATAAGGTCAGAGAGGAGTACTTTCATTCAAGAGAGAGTGGAAGCCCTGAGAGGCAATATCACCTATGGTCTCACAGATCAGAACAATATTGTTCCTAGATCAAGGGATCTGGGGCCCTTCCTGGATAAGGACCAGAGTGCAGACCAGAAAAGCAGTGACTGTACCTTTCTACAGATCACACAACCTTAGAAGCACTGAAAATTTCCAACACCCCAGAACTAGCTCTAAAACAGTAGAGAAAAAAAGCCTGAAACTTAAGACAGTTTCCCTATACCTCATAAACCAGGAACAAAGTCTGACATTAACATAAAGTTATGAATCAAGAAATAGGATGGGAAAATGAGCAAACAACAACAACAACAAAACCTGAACATAAAAAGTTACTATGGTGACAGGGGAGATCAAGAAGAAACTCAGAAGAAGACAATGAAGTCAAAACAACTACAAACAAAGCCTCAAAGAAAGATGTGAACTAAACACAAGTCCAACAAGAATTCCTAGAAGAGTTAAAAGTTATTTTTAAAACCAAATAAGAGTAGGAGAAGAAAAATTAGCCAAATAAATGAAAGGAAAGACAATTTAACAGTTTGGTAAAAAGAGGGACAAGAAATGAAGAAGAAAATAACAAAAAACAGAATTGATCAAATGGTAAAAGAGGTACAAAAATTCACTGATGAAAATAACTCCTTAAAAAGAAGAACTGGCCAAGTGGAAAAGAAGGTACAAAAGCTCACTGAAGAAAATAATTCCTTAAAAAACAAAATTGGGCAAATGGAAGCTAATGACTCCATGATACACTTACATCAAGGAACAATAAAACAAAGTCAAAAGAACGAAAAAAAAAAAGAAGAAAATATGAACTAAGTCCCCATTTCTATTTGAATTTGATATCGCTAGACAAGAATGTAGAATATGAGAGAGGGAGTAATGTAGTCATCCTAGAAAGATAAGTTGGAGTCATGTTGTGAAGTGCTTTAAATGCCAAACAAGGGCATTTGCATTTTATCCTAGAGGCAAGAGGAAGCCACCAAAGTTCCTTGACTTAGAGAGATACAAGGTTAATCTATGCTATCGAAAAAAAAGATCTATGCTATAAAAAATAATTTTGGTAGCTGTATGGAAAGTAGATTGGAGAGGAGACCAATTAAGAGGCTACTGGAATAGTCTAGGCAAGGAATGATTGATAAAAATCCTGAACTAGGATGACTGTGGTAAGAGGAGAGAGGTGAGAGATATTATGGAGTTAGGATCACTAGGACTTAGCAAATGTTTGACTATGAATTGTGAAAAAGAGAGGAAAATGGTCCAAGTGAAGATTTATAAAAACTGATGCATAGTGAAGTGAACAGAACCAGGAGAACATTATATACAATAACAGCAATATTGTTCGGTGAAAAATTGTGAATGACTTGGCTCTTCTCAGCAATACAATGATCCAAAACAATTCCAAAGGACTAATGATGAAGTGTACTATCCACCCCCAGGGAAAGAACTGATATTGTTTGAATATGGACTGAAGCATGCTATTTTTCACTTTCTTTCATTTTTTTCTTTTATCTGAGTCTTCCTGTATAAAATGACAAATGTGTAAACATTTTAGATAATTCCATATGTATAACCTATATCTGATCACTTACCATCTCAGGGAGGAGGGAGAGGAGGGATAGAATTTAGAACTCAAAACTTTAAATAAAAATGTTTAAAATTGGGGGGAAAAAGGAAAATAGTCCGGATGACTCTAAGATCATTGGCTTGAGTAACTGGAGAAATAGTGGTACCCTTGATGAAAATAAAGGTCAGAAGATTTTTATGTCATTGAATGAAGTCAAATCTCAGGTCTTCTCAAACATTCTATTCTTAACCACATGGCATGTGATAAAATGCCTGGCCTTGGAGTCAGGAAGACCTGATTTAAAGTACCAAAGCTTATATATACTACATATATGATCATGAACCAGCTGCCTAACTATTCGGTGTTACAGTCAACTGCCTGATCATATGGTTCAGTGAAGTTACTACTTTCCCTCAGTAGAAGATCCTTCCAAAGCGAGAGTTACACCACACTGATGAGATCCTAGGTTTGACAGCTAAAATGCAATTCTTAGCATAGGATCCAGATTCAGGGTTCAACAAGGGACTTGGTCCAAACCCCTCATTTTATGGATGAGGAAATAAGGACTAGAGTGTTAAGTAACTTTGCTAAGATCACAGATATGGCAGAAATGAAATCATCTGATTATTCATCTAATCTTTTTTCATGACCACATATATCACTTAGAGATCAACTGATTACAGACATTAGGATGGTATTATCAATGTGTCATTTACCCCTGAGCCTCCACAACGAGTCCTAAATGACCCTAGGCAAGAGGAGCTCATAGGGTCATTTCCTTCAACTTCTAATACATACATATTCTCTTAGTAGAAATGTCTCTTTATCATGTTCCAGGGACAAGTTCTATGTGTATAATCAAATGAGTAACTGCATATGTGTTATGACTGAAGGAGTGTCAAAAGACCTATCCCTCCCTCTGTTTCTCCTACTATGCACAAAGCACAAGAAGACTTTTTTAGCCTTTCCAGGTATCAGCTAATGATAATGCATCCCAGCTAATGATAATGCATTTGCCTATAGTTGGCTTGGAAATCTGGGATGTAAAGGATCCTATAAGTCATATAAAGGCTAGCACTAACTAACATGAATTAACAAATTTTGAAGACTAATCTAAATTATTGAAATATCTGAAAATACAGTATTTTTAAAGAGAAATGTAGCTATACATATATAGCGCATACCTTCAAGAACACAATGTTATAGCCTGTCTGATTCCAATTAATTCTAGAGTTAGACAATGGTTTGATAAATATGGAGCCACCAACAGGGCAGTCCAAGGATTTTTTATTTAACAATTGAGGGTGACTGAAAGATATTAAACCAATAAACAAGACCCGATTGGAGAAAGTGGCTTTGGGAGAATGAAGCAGGATAATGTCAGCGCTACCAAGTATCTAGACAATTTTATTTCTTCAGGTTTTATTGTTCCTTCCCCACCGCCACTCCTTCTTCCATCAGATCAGTCAGTAGTCTGGCTACAAGGCATCACAGTTGGATATTCACTTGTAGTAACTTGTAGCAGTCTGACATTAATATTTCTAAGTAGAAATTTGAGAAATTTATCAACATACTTTTATATCACTTTAATTTCTGAATGTCTCCCTACCCTCTACCCCTATCCTACCAGAGGAAATGTACCTTGTAATATTAGGAATAAAAAAAGAAAGAAATGCAATTCAGAAAACATACCAACGCACCAACTAAATCTGCGAGTAAATACAATAGTCCCTACCCAAAGGTCACTATCTCTACAAAGAAGGGAGGGAAGGGGCATTTGCTCATCTCTTCTTCAGGGTTTAGTTTAGCTGATATAATTGCACAGTGTCTAGTTTCATTTTGTTATCCTTTCATTTACAATGCTGTAGTCATGTATATTATTTTTTCTCCCTGGTTCCTCTTATTTCTGTGTTACTTCACTTGTCCTAAGTTCATAGGAAATTTCTCATTCTTTTCTGACTTCTTCAAATTCAGCATTTTTGATAGCACAGTATAACATTCTATTACATCCCAGTATCATGATTTTCCTAGCCATCTTCCAAATGATAAGCATCTGATTTCCAAGGGGAAGTTCCAGAATTAATACACAGCATGTAAACTACTTGGCAAACTTCAAAGCACTATATAAATGTGAACTGTTATCATTTTAAAGTTTTATTTTTATAAAGAGAATGCAGAGTAATGGACAAAAAGCTAGCCTTGAAAACCAGATTGACTTGGTTCACAATCTACCTCTAACTTGAATAGGTTGTGTGATCCTGGTCAAGTCACTTAACCTTTATAGTGATCTAGGGAACTCCCTAAGACTATAAAATGCAGAGAAGGTGTTTACCTGAATTTGTATAGGTAGCTTCCTTATGTGGCATTTCCATATACCAGTGGAATTGCAGGTTTATTCCCTATCCCCTAATCTAATTTTTGTAGGATTTAGAGCAGCGGTTCTCAACCTGTGGGTTGTGACCCCTTTGGGGGTTGAACGACCCTTTTACAGGGGTCGCCTAAGACCATCAGAAAACACATATTTCCCATGGTCTTAGGAACCAACACACCCCTCCTCTATCCATCTCCAGGTGAGTCCGCCCACATGCTGATACACCCACCTACAAATATTAAAGGGACACGGCGTTAGGAAGGTTGAGAACCACTGATTTAGAGCTAAAAGAACAAAGAAAGAGCTTGGATATGTAGTCAGAATTCTCGCTCAGTTTACTCCCTATATGGACATGTATATCACCACCTTTCTAGGCTTTACTTTTTTTTTTCTATTAATGTAAGGGAATGGGACAAAGCAGCCTCTATGAGGCCCTCCATCTCTAAATTCTCTGATACCAGTGTAACGATACTTTTTGCAAAGTTGGGGACTGTAGGGGCCCAAATTGCCAAAGATTCTGGGAGTTTTTTTTCCCAGTATATGAAGAGAGTAAACTAATGCAAGATCAGGCCTGGAACGCATGATTCTCTCCTCTCCACTGAGTTTTGAAAGATTGCTTGAGGGAGAGGAGAAGAAATAAAAAGGAGAAGGATGGAGTCAAGACTTTTCCCCAAAACTTGGAATCACAGTGTGACCTTAGTGGCCAGTGGCAGTGACATCTGCAGCTCTCTTCCTCAAACCCAAACTTCCTAGGGATACTCTGTCAGGTGAAAACTAAAGGGTCAAATGGTGAGGGATAAGAGTGTATTTGCAGGTGCTCACTCAGGTGGCTGGAGAGCTGAGGAAAAACCAGAAACAAGACTTGGTGGTCCTTAACCCCAGGCCTCCTGCACTAGTACTTATATAAGCCTTGTAGAACTGGTTCTAAAGAACAAGAACTCTTGAGGCTAAAAGGATGAAGGCCATTTTCTTGGTTTCTCCTTGGAACCCGGGCATTTTGTATACTTCTGCTAAGGAATAACTATGGATTAATGGAGAAAATGCTGATATAAAAGTTACATGCCTATAGAAGGGGTAGAAGAAGAGCTTTGAAGAATAAAATCATTTCTTCTTCACAAGAAGAAATACATATTGCTAGACTTTCTGTGGGACTAACTCAACACAAGTGGATAAAGAAAGACGCTAGAGGCTACACATCCTATCTCTGATTTCCAGGCTGCATCCCTAGAACTTTCAGGGAATTTCTCCTTAGGTGAGAACCAGGGGGTCGCTTTTGATTTGAGCTTTCTCCAAGCAAGAGAGTAATTTGCTCTGTTTTCTAGTATATTCGAATCTGTATAGCTTGTCCAGTTTCTGTTTACTATTTGAATGGATAAATGAGTTTACTAGCTAGTTAGCATTTGTGATGGTCTTCTGCATAATCAGCATTTGGAGTGGGGGTAACCATAAAAGAGGTAAGTGTAAGGTTAGAGTTGAAGACTAGGGAAGCAATTTTTTGTTTTGAGCCAAACTCATATGCCTAGATCAGCAAAATTTAGGAGTGCAGACAGATATAATTCTAATCTTGTATGTCTTTAGCAGATAGATATAATTCTAGTCTTGTATGTCTCTCATAATTTTCCTTTTAGAAGGATGGGAAAGATTCCAGAAATATCTATCAATATCTTTCATGAGCTACATTTAAACAAACCAGATTTATTTACACATACCTTACATATTTATTCTAATAGAATCACAGGAAGACTGAATAGTACCCCTTCTTGAGGTTTTTAAAATTATTCATTAATTCATTTTCTTAAGTCTGGATAGGATTGATTTGGGTAGCTATGGGTAATCTAGGCTGCCAAAATCTTTTGCTCTATCACTGGAAGCCTTCAGAGGCTAGATGACTATATTGGGGATGTTGTAGATTCATGTGTAGAAAGTAAGGTTGAACTAGATAAAATCTTTTCTAACTGTAAGAGACTATGATTTAATAATAATAATTTTAAGTGTCTACTGTATATAGAGCACTAGGCTTGGCCCTCAGGCAGATACAGAGCTTAGATAATCTTCCTCTTGCCTAAGGCAAAGATAATGTTCATTTTCCATCATGACCAGCTTCTATTCAAGTCACTGGTAGTAGAACCAGAATGGAAAGCTTTTCTTATTGTTCATGACAAAGGAGACTTAGAAGCTGTTGGATGATGGAAAAGAGGGTTTTATAATGGGCATAATAAGACTTTGTGGGAGCAGAAGAGGGTTGGAAGGAACCAGGCAGCAGGTGGGAGTGGAGTTGCTGTATAAAACTGTTTGGGGGGAAAGTATCATAAGGAGACAGTGGAATGAGATTTCTCATGTTTGTGAAAAACACCAGCAAAATGTAGCTGTTTGCTAAAGATTCGTCCTGTTCTTCCACCACCTACAGCTTTGTTTGTAGACCTCAGACGGAAAATGGAAAGCACATTCTATAGGAACAGATTGTACAGCAGAAGGGACCTGTAGGTGTGCGATGTGCTGCCACCTTGTGACAGCTTCGAGCATTGACCTGTTTGGGCAGTTCAACAGCTTAACCCCTCAAAAAGTAACCTGGTCTCTTGACGTGAGTGAGTTGTTAACAACAGTCCTCTAGCAAGCCTGTGTGAATCAAATCTTCTATAACAATTACCAGCACAAAAAAGTTTATGTAGTCGCATGCATACATACAGACATTGCTGTTCAGTCGCTGCTGTCATGTCCAACTCTCTGTGACCCCATCTGGGGTTTTCTTGGCAAAGATACTAGAGTGGTTTGCCATTTCCTTCTCCAGCTCATTTTACAGATGAGGAAACTGATGAGGGTTAAGTGACTTTCCCAGGGTCACACAGTACTAAGTGTTTGAGGTCAGATTTGAACTCAGGAAGATGAGTCTTCCTCACTCCAGGCCCAGCGCTTTGTCTACTGTGCCACCTAGCTGCCCACATACATATATATATATATATGTATGTATATACATACATATATATATGTATATACATACATATATATGTATATACATACATACATATGTATGTATGTACATGCACACACGTGAGTATATAAATGTATATAGGCATATACCTGCATATGCACATTTATGTATGAGTATACACACATGTATATATACCTATACATCTATGAGTATGTATGCATTTGTATGTATAAATATATATATATATATATCTATATATACATAAATGTATGAGTTGTTATTGTTCATCCTTCATTCTCAAAGAAGACCAATTATATCGCAAGGGTAATGTCTTGACTTGCACATGAATTAGAAATAAGCGAAGATGAGTCACCAGTCTGACTCTCTCCTCCAGAGTCATCAAAGTCCAGTGATGAGACAAAAGTCAAGACAACTGGAGAAGGTCCAGGATGCAGTGGGTGACCTTGGTATTTCTAAATTAAAGTCCTTCACAGGTCTCAGTTTGTCTGAGGTAATGCCCATTCAATGACTAAAGGCTAGGAAGGATTCAGATAAAACATGGCCTAATTTACCATCACAAAAATATCAGTCTAGGAGGGGAAGAACTTCAAAGTTTCTGGCCAGAACTGAAAACAATTACTCTTTTATACTCATTTTACGCCATCAAAACACACACACACACACACACATACACACAAAATCAGTGGTTCTTAACTAGGGTTCAGGGACCACCAAGGAGTCAGTTAATGAATAGATTTCTGGCTCTGTGTGTACTTGGAACTTTTAATATTTTTATAACTGTATTTCGGTATAATTGATTTCATTTATAAGCATGTGCATTTTATTTTTTTGCATTTAAAAACATCATCCCAAGAAGGGCTCAGCTTCATCAGATAGCCATGATGCAAAAAAGGGTTAAGAAACCCTAATCTAAAGGCAGCTGGCTCTTCTTCTATAACAGTACTTAAGACAATAAAATCTTAGTACAACAAAAGTATGAGATAGCCCTAGGATTTTTATTACCCAAAAGTCAGCTTTGGGGCTGCCAATCCTGTCTACCTAATGAAGCATAAACTCTTTAATTTAAGGCCCAAATCTGCCTCTAGCTTATTTCTCCCTTATTATTTCACACTACTTTCCATCACATATGCCATACTCCGTACTCCATACAAACTGCATCACTGTCCCTCATATTCATAAAATTCTTTCTGAACTCTATGCCTTTGGCTCACTGTCCCCTTGCCTGAAATGGACTCACCTTATTTTTTGCCTTTTGAAATTTTTGCTACCGCAAAAAAGAGCTACTCTGGATGTCTTTGTACACATCAGTCCTTTTGGTCATCCTCTGATCTCTTTGTGGGTATAGGCTGTCATAGTATTGTGGGGTCAAAAGATATGTACAATTTAGAGATGTAGTTCCGAATTGTTTTCAAGAAAGATTAGCCCAATTCATGACTATGAAGATCATTTCCATGGTTTCTATTGATTTTAAGACAGTCCTAGGAAAACTGAATGAGGTTCTTGAAATAAGATAATAATTCACTTTCTTAAGTCTGGACAAGATTCCATAGGTTAGCTATGGGCTTCTTGAGCTGGCACAAATCACATTTTTTATCATCACAATCTTTATCACTGGAGACATTCAGCAGTTATATGACCAGGTCAGGGAAGTTGTAGATTCCTGTATAGAGATGGATGTTGAACCAGACTACATAAACTATTTTGTAAGCACTAAAATACATGATTTTACAGTTGTAGCCATTTATTATACATATATTGGAGACAGAGTACTCTGTTAGGCACTAAAGGAGATTCAAAGTTTAGTTAAGACAGTCGCTCCTCTCATAGAGCTTACAATCTAGCAGGGCAATTTAATTACTATATAATTAAAATATATAATATTGCCACAAATACTTTGCTGTATGTGAGATTTGTCTTTGACCTCCTTAGGCCCAGCAGTGTAATCTCTGGGTCAAAGGGTATAAAATCTATATCATACCATATTATACTCTGTGTGTATACTGTATATACACTATATAATCTATTCTATAAATATTATACTAACTTTCTTAGCATAATTCCAAATTACTTTCCAGAATAGCTGGACTAATTGTATTCTTGACTTCAAGTAGCATCTCCAATAGTGACATTTCCAATCTTCTTCATCTTTGCCAATTTTTTGGATGTGAGATAAAATGTGAGTTTTGCTTTTTCATAATTAATTATTTGGAGCAAACTTTTATATAGAATTGTTGGTTCATTTCCATTGAGGAATGACTCTCAGAACACCCAGTAATCTTATGCTTCCTTTTCTCACTCCCCCACCTTGAAAAAAATGGCCTGAACTCTGAACTTAAAATGAAATGTAAAGAAGCATCATAGTAATCTTGTTTTATGTATTAAAATGAGTGGTTTTATTCCTTTGGTAAATAAAAGCAAAATAAATTCCATAAAGCATTAAGTCCTTATGCGGCAGACGGAGAAGAGTAGGGAAGTACTTGAAGCTTAAAATTGACCTGGAAAATAATTGTATTATCTAATGAGTTGTTTTGACTTTTAAATGCTTATTCTTAAGTGGCACTTCCCAGAGGCTTAAATAAGTGAAGGCATCTTCACTCTCTATAAAGAAAGTCAGGGACTTAAGAAGTGGAATAAAGAGACTAAAGCATGGCTTTTAATCAGCATCTTGCTACCATGGCAAAGGATGGATTTGGAGTCAGAAGAAATGGGTTCAAATTTCAACTTTGCCATTTTCTTACTACCTGCATGACCTTCGACAAGTCCCTTAATCATGTTGTACTTGAGTTTCTTCAACTTCAAAATGTGGGGATCAAGTGAGACGAACTCTAAGAATCCCCTCCAGCTTCAAATATAAGCTCACGAGTACCTTGGAGCACAGCTATAATAGCAAATTTCATGCCTTGAACAAATAGTACATAACCAGGGAAAGTATCCTGAAACGTACTTTCAAATAGTGCTGGGGAGGCCTTTGTGAATATCAGGAGAGATGAGCAAACACAGGTTCTAACAACCATGACAGCTTCCCTTTTAACTAATTATTCTTGCCAAAGAAGTGCTAAGCTTCTATGTTCCTGTCACCTTCTAAATGTAAGCAACTGGGACAAAACCCCAATCGCCCTACTCTAGTTAAAATTTAACTCTGTGCCCAGAAGTCTTTCAAGTGAAGAAGGTCAGGATTCTATCACAAATATTTCTCCTGACATAAGGGAGGCACTGTATGTAATATAATGGAAAAAATGCTGGAGTGGAAAACAAAAAACCTGGGTTTTCATCTCTTTTCTTTTACTTACTATTTATATAACTGTGGGCAAATTTCAGGTCCCTAAGTTGAGTTTCTTCATCTGTAATATAAAGCAGATAAACTATATGAAGCTAAGGTTCTAGCTACAATATTCACAAGCCTACAAATAGTGGATTGGACTGGATGAGATCCTGTCCAAGCCAATGGTATTCATTCACTCAGATGAACTGCTCTGGAGCTTGGAACATCAGAAGACAAAATGTACTTGTCTACCTAGAAGGTTGGGAACAGGTAGGTTTCTAGGATTTACCAATGCCCTAGTTTCCCTAATTGGTCAACATATTCATCCCCTTGATTTCATATAAAAGGCAGCATGTTAGTCATGTTGACATACATGGACTTGGCTCAGTTCCCTGCTCAGGGAGAAGCAGAGAGATAAAGTGCTTTTACTGAGAGAGGCTAGAAAGTATGGAGCAGCTCTCTCAAAGGTGCAAAATTAATGTATCTCTCCTGTGGATTGATCAAGCCAATTCAAGGCAGGGTTTGGTCTGGGTCATGTGTGGACTTGAAGGAAGCTGCAGACTCTTCAATCACAGGTGACACAGAAAGTTCCAGAATATGGCTACTCAAAAAACTTGCCCAGAAATTAAATTAAAATGAAAGCCAATCTAAAATTCTCAACCTAATATAAAAATATTGAAATGGCCTTTATCCTGCAGAAAACAAACATGTTCTGCTTTTACTTTAGCCATCTTATCTTCAGGGACAGAGAAATTTGTTTTCATCTGACATTGTCATTTTGAATTGGCTTCAGAATGTAGGAAAGAAGCACAGCTCATTTATAAGAGACATTTGTTTCCTTTCCCTGAATTCCTAGGAGCAAAAACATTGTCTAGCATTGGCAGAGGTGATTCAATTTTCTTCCCCTCCATGGGACTGCTCTCAGTGTGTCCTTGCTTGAAATTTTTCTCCCAATTTCAATAGTGAGAGTTATTGGAACAAGAGTCTTGTAATTTTCCATCCCTGGAATTATTTTTTTGTGGTTATTAACAGAGATAATGACATATATTCATTCACTCATCCATTCATCCATTTATCCATTCAACAAATACTTATTGGACATGTGTTAAGTACAAGACTGCATGAAGTACTATATATAATTCGCAATTTTCTTTCCCCGAGGATAGACTGTTTGCCCAATTATCTCTACCAGGCAAATAGTGGGAAGAACATCCATTTCAGGATACTGCATATTTTCCAAGGGAGAGAGGCCTCTGGTATTTTCTTCTTTCAATTAATCAATTACTCAAAAAGCATCTATTATATATCAGGCACTGTACTGGGTACTAGAGATATAAAGACATAGATGATATAATATAGGCTAAAGCTAGAAAGGTAAGTTGGAACTGAATTATGAATAGTGTTAAATTCTAAGCAGAATTTATATTTAATTGGGTGTTACTGGAGTCTATTGATCAAGTCTATTGATCATATAATCAGACTTATGGCCTAGTTATATCATTTTGGAAGGCATGTGGAAGATGTATTAGAGAGGGGAAAGGCTTAGAACAGGGGGACCAATTAGGAGGCTATTATAACAGTCCTAGCAAGAGGTGAAAAGGGTCTAAACAAAGGAGATAGTTAAATGAATGAGGGGGAGAAGACAGATACATGATATGTTATGGAGCAGCAAGGTAGCAGCTAAATGGACATATTGAATAAGGAAAAGTGAGATTATAAAATTGGGTGCCTGGAAAGGATGGTGGTAGGTGGCTTTGACAACAGTAAGGAAGTTGAAAAGATAGGTTTGGGGGAAAATATGAGTTTCATTTGATACATTATAAATTCGACATAACTACAGGACATTTTGTTTGACATGGCCAATAGCCAGTTGGTGACACCAGAATGGAACTCGGAGAGATTAGGATAGGCTCTATAGATGTAAAAGTCACCTAGGCAGCTAGATGACAGAATGGATAGAGAGAACTAGGCCTGGAGTCAATAAGACCTGAATTTGAATCTAGCCTTAGACACTTACTAACTGTGTGGCCCTGGGCAAATCATTTAACCTCTGTCTGCTTCAGAGACAAGAGAGAGCAGGGTCAAGAAAGCCCAGAAAGGAGAGAGTGTCCAGGAAAAAAAGGGGTGGTTGCCAGTCTCAAATGTTGCAGAGAGGTCTCCATGGGACAAAAGAAATACATATTTGCTTTTCCATTTTCTCCCACCTTGACCCCTTCCCCACCCCCAGATTATGACCAACCATTATATTAATGGCATATGCTGATTCTACCTCTCTTACATGTGTCCCTTTCTCTGAATTCATGGAGCCTCTACCTTCATTATCTCTAGCCTTCATGATTCAGTGACCTCCTAATTTGTATTCCTGCCCCTATTCTCTTCTCTTTCCAATCCATCTCCCACACAGCTGCCAAATTTGCTATACTCTTAAACACAGATCTGACCATGTCACCTCAATACTAAAAAAATCCTTCCATGATACCCCCTGATATTTAGCTCCTATGTACCTTCACAATCTTATTTAGCTGACTCCTTCATGCATTCTCAGTTCTAGCAAAACTAATTTATTACTTCCCATCTCCTGCCTCTATATCTTTGAACAGATGGTTCCCCATGATTGGAAATTACTCCCTCTTCACTTCTGCCTCTGAGAATTCTTAGCTGCTTTCAAAGCACAGCTTATAGGTCACCTCTTACTCAAGGCCTTTCCTGATCTCCTTAGCTTTTTTTTTCTCTTGAAATTGCCTCATTTATTTGTATTATTATGTATTTGCTTATCCATCAACATAGTAGAATGTAAGCTTCTTGAGATCAGGAACTGTTCGGTTTTTAACTGCAAAACATGGCCTAGTACACTTTATACGTAGTAAGCAGTCAAAGTTTGCTTCATTTAAAAAAAAATTTATTGGCTATATTCCTTTCTTTGGTTTAGGAGTTTCCTGTTTTGTCTCTGCCAAGCACCATTTCCAACTCTGGTAATTACTATATTCACTTTCATTCTGTCTTTGTGCTGACTGTTCATCACAAGGGGAACCAGGCAAGAAAGTGTGTGAATGGCTCAGTGCAAACTCATCCACATTGAAGGAAAAAAACCAAAACAAAACACAGCAGGTGTCAAAGTGAAAGGGTAGATCAACAGCTCCAGCTACACAGACAAAGGACAGATCATTAGACTTCGTGTCTACTGATGGTATAAATGGATCAGCTCTTTGTGTATCAGCTTGCATTCATTGGGGCTAATTGCTGAGTGTTCCCTTTCATACCTAAT
This sequence comes from Pseudochirops corinnae, assembly GCA_028646515.1. Lineage (NCBI taxonomy): Eukaryota > Metazoa > Chordata > Mammalia > Diprotodontia > Pseudocheiridae > Pseudochirops > Pseudochirops corinnae. Next base: position 78,444,289 of record CM053586.1, on the reverse strand, counting down.
GCTCTACCATGTACAGATGCATAATTGTTTATTTACTTTTCGTCTTTCCTTTTCAGTGATGGCTGGGCAGACAGAGACGAAGTCATTGAAGGTTATGAAGTTGAAGCCAATGGAGGGATCACCATAAAGCTCCAGTCTCCGGAGGTCAGGTCTTTCGATGACTACTTCCTGAAACTGAGGCTGGACACCAACACTCGAAATCCATGGTTCCCTGAATTCTGGCAGCATCGATTCCAATGTAGGCTTCCAGGACACCTTCTGGAAAACCCCAACTTTAAAAGGATCTGCACAGGTACTTCATTCTCTGAAAGAAATTTAACCATGTATTATTAGTGGAAAGTATGATGGTAGGACAATCAAAGGTTAAATCTTTGTCTTCATTCATTTAATGAGTAGAGCAAAGTACTAGCATGTATTTGCACTGTATTAATGTATAGCCAGTGTGGATGGGCCATCTCTACTAGATAAAAATAACAGAAAAAGATCATGGGATTGTAGACTTAAAACTAGAAGGAAACTTAGAGAGGTTCAAGTACAACCCCATCTTATTACAGATAGGTTAAGTGGCTTACTCAGAATAACACAGTTAGTGAGTGTCTAAGGCCAGGGTCTGAATTTAGGTCTTCCTAATTCCAAGTCCAGTGCCCTATTATACCATGATGCCTCTCATTTGAAATATATATATAAGTAAAAGGAAAATAAACAAATATTCCAGGTATCAATTATAATATGCACTTAAGGCAAGGAAACAAATTAACTGCACTGATCCATGGAAATTTTTTTTTTGCCATTATAAACCCATTCTGCCTCTTCTGTCCCCATTCCTCTTAACAGCCTCTTTTAAACCACTGTAAAGGTGGAGGTAGAAGAGGTGGAGAGGAAGGCAGAGAGAAAGCCACTTTAATAATGAGCTAGATTACCAGCATTGGTAGAGTAGATGGGAAAAATCAATCCGTTCTTGTGAGTTTGCAATATGTTCTCAATGCTGTGTCGGTTCTAACTCCATAGCTATCTTATGCACATAGCTTTATACATCTATAAACAGAAAGGAACTGAGGAGACATTTAGTTCAATCTCATGATTTTATAGTTCAGGAAACTTGGGCCAGAAATGTTAATGATAGCTAATAATAGCCAGCATTCATGTACTACTTTAAGACTTACAAAGCATTATATGAATATTGTTGCTTGTGATCCTCCAATAGCCCTGTGAGGTGCTACAATTATCTCTATTTTACAGATGAGGAAACTGAGGCCCAGAGAGATTAAGTGATTTGCCCAGGGTCATCTAGGTTGTATCTGAGGCAGAATTTGAATTCAGGTCTTCCTACGTCTAGCACTCTTACTCACTATGCCAAGTGAATAACCTAGGTTTACCGTGGTAGTAAGTGGAAGCATCAAGACTTGAACAGCCAGGTCCTTGGGCCCCTAAACCAGCCTTCTTTTCCTTTCTCTTCTCTTGATTCCCACAGTCACCACCTTAATTCTTCTCACCTCTTGCCTGGACTATCACAACACCCGCCTAGACTCTTGGCTTCCAATTCATCTTCTCAAACAGAGATGGCAAAATAATCTTCCTTAAGTATATGTCTGACAATGTTACTACTCAAGTAGAATCGGTATCTCTATATCTTCTCTAGGATTAAAATACATATTCCTCAGCCCTTCACAGTGATTCCAGTCTTTCAGCCCCATATCACATCATTCCCCTTCCCATAGTCTTCATTATCATCAAAGTAGCCAGCTTGCCATTCCCCTAACTTGGAATTCCATCCTCTGGCTCTATGTTTTTGTGCAGACAAAAGTGAACCTCACTTCACCTGATAGACTTTCTAGTTTCTCTTAAATCTCAGCTCCTATAAGAAGACTTTCCTCACCCCTTCAGTTGATTAGATTCTTTCCCTCTTCAGATTATCATGTATCTACTTACCTGTCTATATACTGGATAGGCTCACATATGTAGCTCCTTGATGTCATGGGAAGAGTTTTTTGTTTTTGTTTTTTGGCATGGATGGGTTTTGTACCCCTTGTGTCTTGCATATATGCTAGGCACTTAGTAAATGCTTGTCATATTGAATTAGTCTATAAGTAGAATGGCCATTACTAAGGACTCCTTCAGCCTCTAACATCCCACAACTCCGAGGAAAGAGGGCAGGAAATTCTATGAGCAATTAGGAGAGTAATTCTGATCAAGTTTAAGCTGAGATATCAGTGAAATTCTTAGGGTATCCAGGCTTCTTCAGTTATACTAGAGCCCGGTAGTGACAGTGTCAGATTTTTTGGCAGTTAATATTACATATCTGATCAGTGCTAAATTAGCATTTTGATATTCCCTATACTTTTTTCCTACATTATCTGGATAGCACAGATTTCCTTCATTATATCACTTCATTGTTTAGTCATCTGTAGTAGAGTTCAACTCTTCAATAACCCCATTTGGGATTTTCTTGGCAAAGATACGAGAATGGTTCATCATTTCCTTTTCATTTTACAGATGAGGAAATTGAAGCAAACAGAGTTAAATGACTTGCTCAAGGTCACATAGCTTGCAAGTGTCTGAGGTTGCATTTGAACTCAGGTCTTCCTGACTCCAGGCCCAGCCTTCTTTCCACGGTGCCACATAGCTGCCCCATTTTATCACACAGCAGCCCAAAGTCAGCAGTGTGACTGAAATACCCATCCATCTTAAAGGATTCTAGCCATTGTCATATAAGCTATGGAAACTGAGAAGACAACCGCTTACTTAAAGTCTGACTGAGCACTCATACTTTACAAGGTCACAAATACACTCACTGACTCATTGGATTTTTATCAAGGTATGTAGAGGATACAAACAAATATAATCAATGATTTTCAATCCCAAGGAGCTCATGATCCACTTGGGGAGACAGAAAATAACAGTATAAATCATGTAACAATGGAAGACAGATGTAAACCACCTCCTCTTGGCAAGGCACTAGGTTCTGGGGCTCGAGAGAAGAATGAAATAATTTGTGACCCGAAGGTGTTTCTATTCTATGAGGGCATACGATATATATGCAGATTAAAAAAACACAAGACAATGTGAGGAAGAATGGAGTACTGTGCATTGTGGAGATAAGGGAACACTTCATGGATGAGTGGTTACCTGAGCTAAAGCTTGAAGAATTCTGGGAGGAAAAGAAGATGAAAGAGGGCTCTCCAGGGGGAAAGGGGATGGTGATGCAAGTACATGGAGGCAAATGGAATGTGGACTTTGTAAAAGAGCTAGTGGTCTAGTGTGGCTGGAATGTAGAATATATAATAGGGAATTATATGAAATAAAGGTAAGTGGGAGATTATGGGAGGTTTTAAATTCCAGGCTAAGGGATATGAGTTTTATTTTAAAAAAAACAACAAAAACAGGAAGTCATTGGAGGTTTTGGAACATAGAGTAATATAGTAACAAACAAATGCTCAAATAAACAAAAAACCTCTGTGTTTTCCATAGCATAAGTTGGCATCTGTGTGCAAAATGGATTAGAAGGAAGAGACTGGAATTAGGGAAACCAACTGGGAAGCTATTACAATAGACAAAGGAAGAAATGATGGTCTGAAATAGAGGGATGATCTTGTGAATATAGATGAGGGGATGAATGTGGACACAGAATCAGCAGGACTTGGCTACTGCTTAGTTGTGTAGTATGAAGGAGATGAAAAAAATCTAGAATAATTTCAGGATTATCAACAAGGGTAACATTGGGAACAATGTGCCCTCAATAGAAATTGAGAAGTCTGGAGGAGGGGTGGGTTTGTGGAAGATGATGATGAGTTTTATTCTGTACATTCTGAGTTTTAGATATTTCTCCATGTGGATAAGTCTAATAGGCAGATGGAAATGTGAGTCCATAGTTTAGGATTAGAGAATAGGATTGCATGTATAAATTTGAGAGTGATCTGCATTGAAATGATTACCAAACCCATGAGTAGACGACCCAGGACATAACTTTGGGCAAGATCCATACTTGAGGGACTGAAAAAAAAATGGATGATGAACCATCAAAGTAGATTGAGAGTCATCAGACCACTTAAGGTAGAATTTGGAAGGATAAATATTACAGAAACCAGGGAAGGAAAGAGTACTCAGGAAGAGGGAGGGATTCAAAGCTCGAGAAAGATTAAGTTGCATGATGATTAAGAAAATACCACTAGATTAGCAACTGAGTTGATTGGAATGGGAAAGAGTGAACTTGGAAAGAGCACATCAGTAGGCTGGTGGAATCAGAGAATGGATTTCAAGGCGCTGAAAAGTGAGTATATATTGTGGCGAAGGGGAGGCAGCAAGTTTATAACTTCATACAAGTATATTTTTATACAAGTCCTTCTTTCTAGGAACTTTGTAATGAATGGAGGGAGAAATAATGGACAACAGCTGAGATGAATGGCAAGGACAAATGAAGAATTTTTTTAAGCATAAGGGGCACTGGAACAGGTTGGAGACAGCTAACAAAGAGGGAAAGACTGATGATGCTACAAGAGGCAGAAATGAGACTAATGACCTAACATTCTTTACTTTTCTTTCTGTTCACAATAAAAGTTTAGCAAGCCTTTTTTTTAAGTTTTAATGCAATACTACAAGAATTATACTGCATTACCAAGAGGAATGTGATGGGCATTTTTATTAGTGTGGGCTCATCTTCAGTCACACTTTGTAGATTCCCTCCAGTTGGGCTTTTTATCATTCAATGATTATTGACTAAACATCTGCTATGTGTTCAGCACTATGAAAGCTCATGAGGGCAGAGGGTAGAGTTACAGAAGAAATAGAAGAGATACTTCCTGCCTTTAAGAGGTTTACAAACTAACTGGGAATACCAGGGACTTTTGTATTTGCAGCAAATGGTCCTCCAGATAAAGGCCTGTCAATGCTTCTTGTGGATATTCCATGAGTCCCAGAGAGGTTAGGAATTTGATCAAGGTCACACAGTTAGTCTAATCTAAAACACAGATCTTTGGATTCCTCCAATTTAATGTTCTTTCCACTATATCACCCTCCTATTATCCTTAACATATGAGCACATTCTTCAATTATTTCACTTGTTTCAACTTTGTTTTCCCAACTAGATTGTAATTGTCTTAGAGGCAAAGACTATGTCTTAGACTTACCATGCAAATTTCACAGGCCCTGGCACAATTTTGGGGAAAGTGGTGTGGTGTGGTATGATGTGGTGTGGTATGGTATGGGATGTGTGTGTGTGTGTGTGTGTGTGTGTGTGTGTGTGTGTGTTTTCCCTGTACCAATGTAGGCCACCTGCTCTGGGGCACTAAGAAGTTAAACACATATTAATGTTCCAGAAATACTAATTGATTTATTGATTAAATTGTAAGTCAGGAAGTTGTGGGGCATTGGGAAAAGCAATGAATTTAGAATCTGAAGACCGGAGTTCAACTTCTCTCTTACTGAATGTGAACATGGCCAAGTGATTTAAACCCTCTGTGCCTCAGTTTCCAAATTAGTAAAATGGGCATCATCATAATCGCTCCCCCTGCTTACCAGGGTTGTTGTAGAGACCAAATGAGACAATGAGATTTGTTAACCATCTTGCTGCTCTTTAATGTCAGTTATTCTCACAATCATGATTAGGCAGCAGCTTGCTTCCCTACCATATTTACATTTCCTCAGAATATGTTTGTTTGTTACTTACAACTCTCAAAGTAGTATTAGAGTTTTCACTGTGTACCACTATGGACCACCCTATTCTTTTCTATGAAAGACTCTTGGAAACAAATCTCCATACTTATCTCTAGGTAAAATGATGAGCAACAGAGTGGTGCAGTGGATAGTGCTCTGGGGCTCGCTAGCTGTGTGACTCTGGGCAAGTCACTTGACCTGTCTGCCTCAGTTTCCTCATCTATAAAGCAGGGATCATAATAGCACCTAACTGTTGTGAAAATAAAATGAGACAATATTTGTAAAGTGCTTTGCAAAGGTCAAAGCTCTACATAAATGCTAGTTATTATTATTAGTGAAAACACCTGCCAACTTGGGAAAACAAGAATAAAATAGATCAATTATAAGAAGCCTTATGGTCAAGGACTGATAGACTGCACTGTGTATATACTGTGGATTTCTACATGTCATGTTACTCCAAAGTAACAGGGTTAAATGTGAAACCAGCTAAGAACAATAATAATTGATGCTTATGTAGTGCTATAAATTTTACAAAGCACTTTTTATCTTTTATCTCATTTAAACCAACCTTGAGAGCTAGATATCACAGGAATTATCATTGCCATTTCACTCATGAAGTAACTAAGGCTCAGAAAATTAAGTTACTTGCTTGTAGTCATACAACTACGAGACTCACAGAATCTTAGATTTGTTAGGGACTTTGGCAGCCATCCATACCTGTAATGTCTACTATAAGAGCACTGGTCCTGGAGTCAGGAGGACCTGAGTTCAAATCCAGCTTCAGACACTTACTAGCTGTGTGACCCTGAGCAAGTCACTTAAGCCTGTTTGCCTTAAAAAAGAAAAAGAAAAAGAAAGGAATATCTACTATATCATCCAAGACAAAGCGCTCACCCACTCTCTGTTTGAGTCTCCACTGAGGTGAATAATCATCAACTCCAAGCAGCTATTTGACTTCTGGACGGCTGTAATTATGACAAAGCTTTTTATTGGCATCAAGTTATCTGGGTGCAACCTCTACTCATTGATCCTGATACTGCCCTCTGGGGCCCGACAGATAAACTCTAGTCTAATGTGCTAAAATTTTGAGGCAGGCAGGATTCAAACCCAGGATTTCTTGCCTCTGAAGTCCATGAGCTTCTGTTACACTTCCACTTCTGAGGATCACCATTTGTCTGTGACTTAGCACAGTGCTTAGCTTAGCACTGTATGTGCTTAATAAATGTTTACTGATTGATTGATAGATCATAAGCTACTGGAAATGGAAATGTTTGAATTTTTTTTGCCATTATTCATGCTACAAATGAAGCTTAGCTAATGTTTACGTGTATACCTGTGCTAATGTCCCATTTAAGAAATGAGCCATATATTTGCTATTTTTTCTCTATCAAGCAATAGCCTACAGTTCTCACTTTTACTATATCAAACATATATATAGATAGTAGAACAGTAACTAGCAGTTTTTCATATCTGGGGGAAACAATGTAAAATTCATGAGGGCACCCAGCATAAACCATATCCCCAAATGACCATTTTAAGACTAGGGTGTGATGGGACTCAAGAAAACCACACCTTGGAGGGTAGTACAGAGCTGTGATGAACCCAGATCATACTGGTTTAGGAAAGCCAATTGCTAATTTTGTTTAGCATGAGAATTTATACCTTGGAAATTGACAGATGCTACAGATCAGGACTTGATTTACTCTTTGTTGATTGAGTATATAATGGGAAGTAATCACTTAAGAAAGTAACAGAGAAAATGTTAATACTACAGATTAAATTTTAGAAATGTATTAGGGGTTCATATTTCCCCCCAGAAATCTGGTTATTAAATATTGACCAAACACCTCTGGTTGCTAGCTTCAGTGGGCAGGGATACCAGAAAAAGTGGGGCAGGGAAGGAGGATGGAAGCAAAGACCACCAACAAATGGCTTCTTATTTGAACTTGATAACTATATATATTCTAAGTGCAGTTGTTTTTAAGCTGTTGCCGTTAGTGCACTTGAAATTTTGGTGCCTTGGGTCAAAGACCCAGGTGCCTTAACCTAGTTACAGCTCTGCTATATAAACAAGCAGGGCAGCTAGGTGGCACAGTGGATAGAATGCCCAGGCTAGAATCAGGAAGACTTCCTCAGTTCCAATCTGGCCTCTGACCCTTACTAGCTGTGTGACTCTGGGCAGGTCACTTAACCCTGTCTGCCTCAGTTCCTCATCTGCCAAGCGAGCTGGAGAAGTGTTATGGGAATCTAAAGATCTTCCCTGCCCCTAGGCCCTTTGCTGAAGTGGCTACGTGACTTTGAGGACCCTTGGATATTTGAAAGTATACTCTGTTCCCTAATGGGCTGAATGTGGTCACGTGGAGCCTGCGGCGCCAGGCTTGTTTTCCAGGAATGCCCGTG
>CM053586.1:78312350-78435740 GCA_028646515.1 Pseudochirops corinnae | reverse complement strand
GTAATGATCAGACGCTGGAAGCCGTCTGCTGATCTGTTTTTCTGTTTGTTTGTAACTTCTGTTTGTATTCTCTGAAGTTCAGGGTGCTAACTTTTCACCCTGAACTAGGTAAATGATATGCTTGATTAAAGTAAGATTGTTAACCCATTTTGAGTTGCTTTCCTTTAGAAAAGCAGATCTAAGAACCTGTGCTAGTAGCGGCCCTAGGTATGCTAGGGTGCTTGCTGTTACAAGAAGGAAGCGGTAAATCATTCCAGTATCCTTGCCAAGAAAACCCCAAATGGGGTCACAAAGAGTTTGACATGACCAGAAAAGATTCAACAACAAAAAATATAAACAACTTATTTTGCTATTGTATTCTCAATAATTGTTTTATTTAGTTTTTTAAAATGAATATTGAAAATTGTTTTTGCACATAATTGGGGAAAAATAAAATACTAAATAAATTTTTCAGAAGAAAAATAATCATTTTACTTGTAAAAAAGGGCTACAAAAACACAGTGCTTCAGGATTTATTTCAGCTATCACTATCATTTACTTGAAAAGTTTTAATATTAAATCTACTACTGCACAGCTTCCTAATGCATATAAAAACATTTGTCAATAGGTGTGAAGAAGTAGAATTAACCTTTCCTTACTTGTTTTTTGTTGTTGTTGTTGTTGCTTTTTGGAGGGCAATTGGGGTTAAGTGACTTGCCCAAAGTCACATGGCTAGTAAGTGTGTCAAGTGTCTGAGGCTGGATTTGCACTCAGGTCCTCCTGACTTTAGGGCTGGTGCTCTATTTGCTGTGCCATCTAACCATGCCCCACCCCCCACTTTTAATAGTTAAAATTTTTGCCTTCCTTAATTGGGTCACCTCTGATGTTTTACAAAGTTTTAATATTGCATGTAGTTTCTATGGAAATCTTTATTGGGTTTAATCTCAAATGTCACCATTTAAATAAAGAGTATTTGCATGGGAGTCTCAAATTGATTGTTAAGGACCCTGAGCCCAGATTGAATAATTTGGGAACCACTGTGACTAATTAAAAAGTGGTGAGAAAATTTCTCCACCCTCTTGTCAATTTATCCTATTCTCTGACAAAGAGAATATCACTACTTAATTAGTTGAATATATCAAGGGACTAGGAGAGAATATTGGCATAGTGCTGACTGACCCTTCAAAGTCTAACTTCTAAATTGGTCACTTTAGGATAGTCTAGCACATGTCCTACTAAATCCTATCATTCCTGACCCTCCCCCTCCTCTCCTCCTCAGTTCACCTTTATGGATGCTAAGAATATCCATTGACTTCCAGCATGGCATCGTGGATAGGGGATTCACTTCAGAGTCAGACAGACCCAGGGTTGTGTCCTGCCCCTGCTGCCCATGGACAGGTCACTCATCATCTCTGTACCTCAGGCAACTCTCTAAAATTATTAAATTATAGAGGAGCTGGTGATCTGTTTTTAAATGACCAGGAAATCTCAGTCCTTCACTACTGCCATTTCTGGGTCCATATGGTTCTCTCCTCTCAGGAGAATTAGAAGACGACCCAGGCTTGCCCTCTTGCATTGTGGTCCAGTAGCTTATAGCCTTTACAGTTGTGTACTTGCTTTTCCTCCCTCTGAAACGGGTGTGGTGCTGTCCAAAATGACCTGTCTCTCTTCAGATCCCACTTCAGACATGCTAGCATGACCCTGTGCAAGTCAATTAGCCTCTCAGCATCAGTTTCTTCTTCTGTAAATGGAGACAATAACAGCACCAATTATGGATATAGGTGCCATTATTTTTATCATTAATAATGTTATTATAGCTAATAATATTAATATCAAATGAGATAAACAAAAAGCACTTTATAAACCTTAAGGTACTATATAAAAATTTATTACTGTTATTGTCATCATTACAATTGATGAGTATCAGCCCAACATTTTTAGGTAGCACTTTCCAAAAACTTCCCCATCTTAGGACCATATGGTTTTCTCTCCAGGAATACTTTGATCAGTTTCCACTATCAGCCAGGTTATGCGGCTCCCATCTTTCCTGGCTCATGTGGTTAAAAGGCACTGCCATTGCCTAGCCATAGCTACCTTTAATGGATCCCTGGGAGAAAGACCTTGTGGATGAACAGGCTTCTCTGCATCCACTCATCCCCATTCCTTCCCTAGTGATTCCAGGGATTCAGTTGACTCTCAGCCCTCTTAGCTCCATAAGTACTCAGCAATCTACCTGGCTATGTTCCCTTTTATAGACCAAGTTCAAATGGTTCAGCTGAGATCACTTATAGCTCTAAATCAATTAAATAATCACTGAATGACAAGATTTAATCACTTGTTCTTGGTGAGTCATAGATGGACTGATCAGTCACAGAAGAATACACTGTACCATGACCCCAACATTGTGATGTCATTGGTCCTCTCTGAGTACATAGGATGAACAACCACAAATAGATGGTGCTCCTAAAGTCCCATCCTCAATGATTTCATTTTGGTGTTAATGAGTATCCCATACCTTCCAAAGAAAGAGCTCATCCACATCTCAAAAAGGTCCCTCTTTCCTTAATCTTGTTAAGTTGCCCAGACTTACTCTTGACTGGTCTTTTTTTTTAACCAATTCTGTGATTTTATTGCTATAGCAAACTCCCTCTACCAACTCATGAGTTAACTATAGTATAGCAACTTGTCCAAGGCCCAAGGTCACAAGTAACAGAGCCAGGATTTGAATCTAGGTTTTCTGACTCAAAGGCCAGACTTTTTTTTTTTCCCACTGTCCCCCTTTCTTTTGGAGACAGTTCAAAGGGAAGGACAACAATGAAAATAAAAGTATAAGGAAAGGTTACAGGAAATGGAATTATTTATCCTACAGAAGAGACAAAATGAGGGAGGATCTGAAATCTTACGGGAAATGAGAATTAGCCTCTCTTTATTTCCACCCAACTTATACTACTTAAACCACTACAGAATGAAGAGTTTAGCTTGGGTATAAAAGGAGATTTCCTGGTGGCCAGAGTTGTTCAGCCTTAGGACATGTCTTTAACAGAATCTGTGAGATTCCCTTTTCTGAAGTTGGACTTTATCAGTAATGATGATGAAGAAGATGATGATGATAGCTATCACTTATATAGCACTACTATGTGCAAAGAACTATATTAAGCACTTTAAAAATATTATCTCATTTGATCCTCGCAACAACCCTGGGAGGTAGGTACTATTATCACCCCCATTTCGTAGCTGAGGAAACTGAGGGAAACAGAGATTAAGTGATTTACCAGGATCCCACATCTAGTATTTGAGGCTGGATTTGAACTCATGTTTTCCTAATTTTAGGCTTACCACTCTATCCACTGCACCACCTACCTATCTGTCAGTGTAGGCAGTTAGTCCTTCAATCAAAATAGTACAATCCAAGGAAAATTGAGCAAGAAAGAAAAAAATCATGTCTTTTGACTTTCTATATACTCAATTTAATTTAGCAAGCATCTTAAGTGCCTAATATGTGCCAGAGACAGAGAAGTCACTGGGCCTGCAGTTGGAAAGACCTGAGTACAAATACGGCCTCAGACTCTTACTAGCTATGTGATCCTGGGCAAGTCGCTTAACTTCTGTTTGTCTTAAACTACTAGAGGAGGAAATGGCAGTCCACTCCAGTTTCTTTGCCAGGAAAGCCCCATGGACAGTATGATCCATGGAGTCACAGAGTTAGATGCAACTGAAGAGCTGGACAATAACACCAACACATGCCAGGCAGTGGCAGGCACTATGGATACAAAGACAAAAACAACATTCTCTGCCTGTAAGGAGGAGGAAACAATGGGCATACCAACAATTAATTATGAAATGGTGCTTAGATACTCACATGGATCTATGCTCTCATGGATTGGAGAATTCCCTCCAGAGATGCAGATCACAATGCACCTGAAGATGCTCATCTTGTATATTTTTGGTCCATATCCTCCCATAAGTTCACCAAAGGAGCTGCACCCAACCTGTCGAAGGCCCTTCTTACTTCTTCCTGACATTACAGGTGTTACTCTGGCTTTCCACCCGTCATCCCTTGGTCTTGCCATATGAACAGCTCATCAGCCCATCTTCTCTTCCTGATAAATTAATAGGCAAGGGGTGAGGTTGAGAGAGGGTAGAAGGGGAGAGAAGGGTCTTCCCAGTTTGCCTTCTAGGAACAATCTTCACAAAGGCAAGTTAATTTACATGACATAATCTCATAGCATCTGTATGCTTAGTTTTTTTATCCATAGTTTACGACTCCTCCAACTGAGAAATAAACATGAAATTAAGTGATCAGAGATCATCCTTGGTTTTTCAAATGTTAACTCCTGGTGCAGGCTTATAATCCCAGAGACCAGAGAACCTGAGGCGAAGGGATCTCCTGAGGTTCTCTTCCATGGGTTAAGCTGTGATTAGATGTCTGCGCTAGGTGACAAGGCTGCAGGAGTGGGGAGCCCCCAAGGTAGTCTAAGGAGAGGAGAGAGGCAAACCAGCCCAAGTTGAAAGGTGACCAGATCAAAGTTCCCCTATTGATCATAATGGGACCAGATCTTTGATCTTCCAAACTGGGTGAGATAGGGAAACACAGTTGTGTTTGTTTGTTTTTAAAATAACTCTACCTATGAAATAACTTTAAATATTACTTAATTTACTAAGGTTTAAATTCTCTTTTATCCTACAAAAAATAAATGTATGAATGAAAACAATAAATGTCAAGTATTGAACTAAGCTCCTGAGATATAAACGTAAAAGAAAAAATAGTCCCTACCTTCAGAGAGCTTACAGACTAACAGTGGACACAATATACTTAGGAGCCTGTGGGGCAAGGAAGAAATCCTCTAAGTTACTAGGATGATGAGTGGGTCCATTGAAGAATGTGTCCAATTGACATACCCTATCCAGGAACAACAACAAAACTGGTTCAAGAACTGAAGGTGGCGGGTGGAGAGGAGGGAAGAAGAGACAGTGAAGGAAATGGTACAAGAAAAAGAGAAACAAAGAAGTGAAGCACAGGGCTTTCCTGAAATAATGCTTTAGGAGAAGCAGTTATCTTTTAGGATAGCAGGGCCCTAGGTCACAAATTCCTCTAGTCCAGTGGTTCTCAACCTTCCTAATGCCGTGACCCTTTAATACAGCTCCTCATGTGGTGGTGACTCCCAACCATAAAATTATTTTCGTTGCTACTTCAGAACTGTAATTTTGCTATTGTTATGAATCGTAATGTAAATATCTGATATGCAGGATATATTTTTATTGTTACAAATTGAACATAACCCACAGATTGAGAAGCGCTGGTCTAGTCCATGGTTTTTGGTATAGAGGGTGCTGAGGAGATACCCAAAGAGGAACAAAGTGAAATAAGTAACTAAAGTCCACTTTGATTCCATATTGCTCCCACCCCTCCCCCAAACCATTCCCCATCTGCTTTCACTTGGTTCACCAAAGGAGTTTGTGAGAAGAGGGCAAGTATGGCATGGGAAATGAGATGAAGAAATTTTCCAGTCAATATTTCTTTCTGTTCTGTTCCATAGTAGTAATTTGTGATGTAGCTCAGTGCAGAAAGATGCTTCTAAAAAGAAAAAGAAAGAAGAAATAAAAGTTGATGTCTGGAAATGCTGTCAGTATGATTACCAGCCAATCTAAATGTCCTGAATCTACTCCAAAGACTTTGACTCCAGGCTCTTCCCCCCCACCCCTCACCACAGTTTCCCATAAAACTTGACTGCTTCAAACTCTGGGCTTTCTTGGATTGAAGTCAGGTTGGGGTAGTGAAGGAGAAAGTAATTCACCTACATGTGAGCAATCTACATTGGACTAGCTGTAGAAATATACTGTGATGCAGAAAAAAACTAATGAAAAGGGAGAGGGGAATTTTAGGACTTCTCAAGGTCAGGACCATCTCGATGCAAAATGGTGAAACAGGCTCGCTTCAGTTTTTCTTTCCTTTTGTTTTGTAGACTCTAGCTTGGGTTTTTCTGTCCTCTTGGTGCATCCTGCTGCCTGAAGCCTATGACACCTCAGGTGGACCGGTCCTCCCTGTCCTGTACTCCTGAATTGTTTTGTCCTTCTTCACTACAGAAAAACTACTTGTCTTTCAACCCAAAGAACCCTGCTCTCTGCTTTCAAAATAGTCATAGCCCATAAATTAATCTATTGAGAGAGTTCATGCTAATTTGTTTATGACAGAGAGAAGTTTCATTAAGAGACCTTATCCTTTCTGGCCACACCCCTGCCTTTCTTTAACCCTAGTCACATCCATAATAGTTCTAGGATAAGGTAAGTGTATTTTAACAGTGACCTTCTAGAAAGAATGCATTGGCCACTCTTGATTAGCTCGAAGGAGAGATTCTAATGATGGAAATAGTGGGTCAGGCATTGTACCCCAGACCTCTGCATACTTTTACTTTTTAAATTATTTTTTTCTTTTTTCCACTTTTTTAATTTTTCCCAACATGTAAAGATAGTTTTCAATATTCACATTTATAAGATTTTGAGTTCCAAAAGTTTTTTCTCTTCCTCTCTCCCCAGACTCCTCCCCAAGATAGCATACAATTTGATATAGGCTATACATGTACAATCATATCAAATATATTTCCACATTAGTCATGTTGTGAAAGAAGAATCTGAACAAGACGGAAAAGAAGAAAAAAAAGAGAAAACAGTATGCTTTGATCTGTATTTAGGCTTTATAATTCTTTCTATGGATGTGGATTGCATTTTCCATAATGAGTCTTTTGGAATTGTCTTAGACTTGTATTGCCTAAAAGAGCTAAGTCTACCAAAGTTGGTTATCATACAATGTTGCTGTTACTGTGTGCAATGTTCTCCTGGTTCTGCTCAGATCACTCTGTCTTAGGTCATGTAAATCTTCCCAGATTTTTCTGAAGTTTGCCTGCTCATCATTTCTTATGGAACAACAGTATTCCATTACATTCATATACCACAACTTGCCTAGCCATTCCCCAACTGATGGGCATCCTTTCAATTTCCAATTCTTTGAGACCATAAAAAGAGCTGCCATAAATATTTTTGTACAGGTGGGTCCTTGTCCTTTTTTTATGATCTCTTTGAGACAGACTTAGTAGTGGTATTGCTGGCATGCTTTTAAAGAGTGGGAAGATGTCAGAAGGTTCTGTCTAAGACCTTATGAATTATAACACCTTTAGTAAGTCAGTCAATAAGGATTTTTTAAAGTACTTGCTATGTGCCAGGTATTATGCTAAACACTAGACATATGAAGAAAACAAAAACAATCCCTGATCTCACGAAGCTTATGCTCTAATTGGGGAGAAAACATACAAACAGCTGTGTATAAGACATGTACAGTGTAAATGGGAGTGAAGGCACTGCAGACAGGGAGAAGAGAAGCAGGGATTATGTGTTGCTCTAACTTGTAAAAGTAGGATTTCTGTAGAGTCTTGAAGGAAATCAGGATAGCTAGGAGATAAAGGTGAGGAGGGAGGGCATTTTAGGCAGAAGAGACATCTAGTGAGAATGTACAGTCCGGGGATGGAGTGTTGTGGGTGTGAGGAATGGCAAGAGAGACAGTCAAGGTCACATAGAGAGTAAAGCAAAATGTACGTGAACTTGTAAGGTTATTGTGAGGTTCAAATGAGATCATATATCTAAGGATGCACAAGATATAAAGATACAGACCTCAGTTTTATATAAATGTAGGTTTTTCATCCTTAGCATAATTTAACGAGACCTTGCATGACCTTGACACATCATTTCTTTGAGCCTCGGTCTTGTCATTTGTAAAATGAGGATAATTTACTAAAAATGACCCCCAAGATTCCTTTCAGCTCTGAATATATAACACCATGATTCTATGACACAAACTTATTATTATCATAGAATCACAGATTTTCACAATTGGAAGAGACCTCCGCAGTTGTCTATCTCAACCCATAAACCAAATCCATTTGGATTTTTCTATGCTCACAACCTCCAGCTGTTCAGTAGCTCTGCCTTAGCACATAAGACCCTTTAGGGAAATATCTACCCACATAATAAGAAAGATAAACCCAAGATACCAAGGAAAGATTCAGAAGACTTCAACCTCCTTGCATATGTTGGTCTATCATGATGAGGACCCCATCTCTGATTTCCTTCCGGCTCCAAGCATTATCACATCCTGCAAAACCATTATGATTAAGGTGAGCTTTCAAACAACATCACTGTGTCTATGCAGCCCCAGCATGAGAAAAACTGGTACCTTCCTCCCAACCGCTCATTGTAGATGCTGCCTCCCCCTTACCCCAAGGCAGCTGCTATTTCCTTGCTAGGCCAATAATCACCTTGAGAAACTTGTGGGACTAATTTTGGGGCTTGTTTTGATATAGTCATAGCCTTGCTGACCCCCTCAAAGTATACTATAAAGGTGGCTACCAACTCTATCTATACCTAGGACCAACCCTGCTGCAAGAAATTCCAAAATGCCAGCTGGAATATTCTGCAACCTCAATGATTTTGTATTGTCCTTTATATTAAAATTTCACTCTTATTATCTATAGCATTAATGTTCCTGAGATTTATGCATGACCTACTCAATGTCCTCCAGCTATTTTAAGATTTTCATGTGTGTACAAGCATATACATATCAACTCCCCTCACCTCCGTATCCCACCTGGGAGCCTGTGTTAGGATAGCTATCAGATCCAGAACAACCTGTCCCTTTCCCTTTCGGTCACAAAGCTTTGTGACCTTGGATCTTATTTAAATTTTCTTAATCTGTTATGGAGGATTTAGTTTCTTTATCTGTAAAAAGAACAGTTTAGATCAGATGATCTTCAAAACTTAATGTTAGCCTATGATTGTCTGGACCTTTCATCTTTCTTCTCCCACCCCAATCCCCAATCCCTTTTTTCTAGCTATAGATATCATCCAGTTTCTCTGTGTATCTCCAGCTGTCTGGGGCATATTCAATGCTTTTCAGTCTGCTCAGCTCCCCTGGATGTCTGCTCCTGCTGAGATCAGAGAAACTGTCAGGAATTCTAGCCTGCCCTTTTCCTGATTCCTCCCTTGGGAGATTAAGGGCTGATGGCTCCTGCTGCAGACAAAGCAAGACACATTGTGGCCTCTGCTGTTTTCCTATCTCTGGTAAAGTAGAGTGGACACTGAGATGAAAAAAGACAATGGGCATTATTTGACCTGTGTGCCAGCCTTATATAGAGAAACAAGGCAGAGAGAATGATTTGGCAGGATCTGAGAGGCCTACAAATCTTTCTTTTATGGTACTGCTGGGGTACCGGTTCTTTCTGTGTAATTCTCTTCTTTGTTTTAAAACATGGTAAGACTTGCTTATAATGCAAATGATATATGAGACGATACCCTTCATCTCTGATCAGTTCATTAAGTATAAGACTTTGAGAGAATGAGGAGTGTTATTGTTCAGTTGTTTCATTTGGGTTTGACTCTACATGACCCCTTTTGGGATTTTCTTGGCAATTTGATATAAGGATCCTAAGGAAAGGAAAGGTTTGGAACATAAGGCATGCGAGTACATGTATAGGCAGAGTAACATGAGAATAGAGGGTTGGGGTCTGCAGGGAACACAAGATTACCAGAAGAGAACCCCAGAGGGAGAGAGAGGAAGAAACAAAGTTGCTAATAGGAAAAATTCTTTTTTAAAAAAATTTTTGGAGGGGGGAAGGCAGGGCAGTTGGGGTTAAGTGACTTGCCCAAGGTCACATGGCTAGTGGTTTTTTTTTTTAGATTCTGGTCTTGGAGTCAGGGAGACCTAGGGACTAAGTAGCTAGATGGCACAGTGTATAAAGTATTATACTTGGAGTCAGATAATATCTGAATTTGAATCCTCAGACATTTACTAACTGTATGACCCTGGGCAAGTCATGTAACCTCTGTCTGACTCAGTTCCCTCATTTGTAAAATGAGAATAAGATGAGGATAAAAATAATGATGATAAAGGGATAACACCTACCTCTTAAGATTGCTGTGAGGATAAAATGAGATAACAATTATAGAGCCCTTTGCAAACCTTAAAGCTGTATGTGAATTCTAGCTATCATTAGTTATTATTAAATGACTTCTGAGACCTTTATGCAATTCTGTGATTCAGTTTAGAACATCTTATTGTTTCACTTTATAAAACTATTTAAGGGTGATTTGTTCTAGTCAAGATAAGATTTCCTGATTGGGGATGCAGTCAGAGATCAATTTACAAGAATTTACTGTGTCTAGTACTATACCAGTACTGTGGGGATGTGCAGAAGTATGAGACATGATTTATAGGCAAGACATATACATGAAATGATAATAATAGCCAGTACTTTTGTAGCTCTTTAAGGTATGTAAAGTGATATACATCTAATATTTGATTAGATCATCATGACAGGTAGGTGCTGTTGTTATTCTCACTTTACTCCTGAGGAAACTGATGAAGACAGTGGTTAAGTGACTTACCCAGGGTTACACAGCTAATAAATATCTGCTGAACTCAGGTCTTCTCCACTCTAGGTCCAGTGCTCTATCTATCCACTGACCACTTAGCTGCCTCTCAAATGATTAGTGATCAAGGATTCCTGAGTTTTAGAGTGCAGATATAAAGAAGTCAATAAGTCAGCAAGTATTCATTAAATGTTTGCCACGCATCAGTCACTGTGCTAAGAACTGGAGATACAAAGAAAGACAAAAGCAAAACCAAAACACGTTCCCTGCTTTCAAGCCTGGTTTGGTGAAATGTCATTATCAGACTCAAAGAAGAGACGATATTCAAAGAACTGTGTACCAAGAGGTGCATACAGGATGAATTGGAGGTAATCATTGGAAGGAAGGCACTGGTATGAAGAGGGATCAGGAAGGTCTTATTGTAGGTGAAATTTTATCTAGGACTTGAAGGAATCAAGAGAAACCAAGAGGCAGAGAGGAGGAGAGAGAGAATTCCAGGCATGTGGGATTGTCAGTGAAAAGGCAATTCTAACTTGTATACTGCCACAGACTATCAGAGAATAGGACAGGATATTCAATGCTGTCTATGTAGTAAGGACAAATACAGAGTGAGAAATGTGAGACCTGGCTTCTTGCACTGAAGAGGCAGACATAGATAGACACTGGTCTTGAATGATGGGTAAAGGATTTGGATAAATGCAACCGAGAAGAAAGGGCTTCCCTGGACACTTGGGGAAATATTATTGTTGGCTATCATTGAGAGAAGGAGAATCAAGTGCTTTTTATAAAAAAACTAAATGTGAAATCAAAAGTTTGTGATAAGCCACTTTGGTTACATGTTTTATGTTAAATTTTTGGTTAAGTGCTTCATTTTTATACTCATTTTTATAGCATCATTAGATCTAAACTCAAAGTCAGTCTTTGGACCAACTTACTTGATTATGCTTCTTAGGTCCATGAAGAATATTTTGGTCAAACCAGTAAATAAACCCAAAACCAAGATTTTAAAAGTATAGAACTGTAAGTGAGGAGACAGGTCATCTGAAACCAACTAGTCTGATATAGAGCAAGTTACTGGACTTTAGCTTTCTCATCTTCCAAATTAATGGGTTGGACTAGTCTCAGGTCCTTCCTATGCTAAGTTTATATGATTCTAAAGGAAACAGATCCCAACTTTTAGCTGCAGTTTTCTAAGGAGGATACTTAACAAGTAAAGAGAGTTACTGTTCAAGATATATTTTAGTGCTCTTTATAGGTGATAACTAGTAATGTGACTTGGCCAACAGACTTCCCAAACCTATCCCCAAAAGCCAACCAGAGAGTAATTGGAAGGGTTGAATCAATGTTTCCTATTGGTGCAGTAGACAGAATACGGGACCTGGAATCAGAAAGACTCATCTTCATGAGTTCAAATCCAACCTCAGACACTTACTAGCTATGTGACCTTAGGCAAGTCACTTAATTCTATTTGCCTCAGTTTGCTCGACTGTAAAATGAGAGAGAGAAGGAAATGGCAAAACAATCCAGTATCTTTGCCAAGAAAATCCCAAATGGGGTCACAAAGAGTCAGACAGCATTGAAAGACAGATTTGAGTATTTGAGTTGACCCACAGGACAAGAAGGAAGTTAGCCCATCATTTGGCTTTCATTTCAAAGAGATGAATATTCAGTTCAATAATCAGGGAAGTCTTGTCCAACTCTAGATCTATGATCCTATGAGTGAGGCACATAAGAAAAGGATTAGTATGTGATGAGGCTGGAAAAAGGCAGGATTGTAGAGGACTTTGAATGACAAACTAAAGAACTTTAACTTTGTAAGAAGGCAGTAGGGAGCCGCTAAAGGATTTTGAGCACAAGAGAGATTGATACACACATACACACACACACACATACATACATATGTATGTATGTGTGTATATATGTGTACATATATATGAATGTATATATGTGTGTGTGTGTGTGTGTGTATATACATATATATATAAAATCAGATCTGTGCAGAAAAATGGTGACTAACAGTAGTGGGAAAAGAAAGGTAAGGGGTGAGGGGGAAAATAGTTGGGAGGCCCATTGAGAAGCTTTCTGCAGAAGTCTAGGAAGGTAATAAGGATTCACATAGGTGCTAATAATAGAAATAATAAGGAGAGAACAGATTTGGGAGCTATTGCAGAGTTAGGATTGACAAGAGTGATGATTGGGAGTGGGGAGAGTGGGTCAGCAGGGGGGACTGAGAAAGAAAAGTAAAAAAATAATACCAAGTTTTCTTAAAGGTCTCCAGGAAGTATTTTTAAATGATTCCTGTGTTTAATTGTGATGAAGAATTCTATGTGATCTAGACAGCTGATTGTCTTCTCAGAGAATTGTCTACACACTTATTGTCTTAGGCTGATTGAAGGGTCAATGAACCATGGATTAGAAAGTCAGAGGAAAAAGCCTTTCACCTCATTACCAGTGCTCGGAGTCACTGAGTCACCCCAAAGAGCTTTCTTTTTGGAGCCAAATGATGGCTGGCACCCCTTAGTTACCGTACTGTCACCCGGAAACTTAACCTCTCAGAAGAGTAAGTAGTCACATTACAATAAGTGATTAACTCCTTATCTGATGTTTACATGGCTTATTGACTTTCCTCTAAATAGATAAGCACATGGATAATAGCATGCTGCTGCCCCTCAGTTTCAGTTTTCAGTCAGAGGGTGCATTTTCTAAATTATTACACTGGTGGGAAAATGCTCTCTGATGATTCATATATTTTATTAAATTTAAAAATTTGTTAGCATATGCAAATGAAAGGCAGAAGCAACTAGAAGAGGGCCAGAATATATTTTGTGATGGTAGCTTGAATATATATGATTGATTTTGGCATATAAAAGAGAATAGGACAGAGTGACAGGAATCAATTCCTGAGTGCACAGTGAAATTAGACTTTTTTTCATATGCCCGTGGAGACAACGTTGTTAACTGATCTTTCATATGAGGCCTTTCATACAAGGGTGCTGAAGTATCAAAACTATAAATCAGAATTCTCACTCATTAATTTACTCAGTTAAAAAAAATCTGCTATCATGATAATCCTAAAAAAAGACACGTTCAATTCCTACTTCCAATACATCCAGAATTTGTGATCATGGGCAAATCATTTAGCTTCTCAGTACTCTAGGCCAATGCTCTGTTGCAGTGACACTCTCCTCTCAGACCACAGTCTTTTTTCCAGGGCTCTTCTTATATTCATCACCAAGGGGAGAAATCCTTAGGGAGAAAAGGCCTGCCATCTCTTCCAGCACTAATCAGTGGGCATCTGCCAACAATGGGCAGATTCTCACCATCTTCTCAACAGCCACAGCTATGGGAGACCCAGAAAAAGAATGCTCTCTTCATCCAAAGTCATTGGCATTGTCAAGTCATTCAACACCAGAATTACTTAAAGTTTTATTGTATTAAATGTTATAACAAGGAAGATGTATCATCATCTGCTTTGTTGCAGCACCCTAAGCAACACTGGGTCTTTTGTCTGATTTTCAATCAAAACTTCATATAATATGCTCTTTTATTGGTACTCTCAGCACGTTAATACAGTGCTTTGCATGTGGGAAGCACTTAATAAATGCTTTTTCATGCATTCATTAAGTTACAGACAAGTATACAATCTACATCATACGTGGAATTTCTATACCAGGTAGTCCTGTCCTAATGAAGTCACAGATTTGGACTAATAATATGATTATGGTAAAAAGCAATGATTTTATCCTCTTGTGCAATAGGTCATAGAATAGTGAATATAAAAGAATAACAATTGGATAGTGACTTGTTCTAGGACCATTTTGATCTGAACTCTATCAAAAAGTAAGAATATAGTAATAATTGGTCAGACAGAACCTCAATCCACAAATATTTAAGAACACAATGTTTAATATATGTTGCCATACAAAATGTTTAATCTCTAAATTACTGTGGAGTGAAAAGCTATCTGCTCTGGGGTTGTCCTAAAGGTCCTTTTAGTGAGCTTACTAAAGACTGGGTTGCATCCTAATTTTATTCGCTTATCAATAGCAATCATTTTATCCTCCTGTGTAAAAGTCCACAGAACATTCAACCTACAAGAGTAGAAGTAGAAAAGCAACTTGTCCCAGGACCATTTCTGTCCAAACTCCATCGAACAAGATGAGATGAATGAGATAATAATATCTTGCAATTTTATAAATGCTGTACAGTGTCCATAGCACTTTTGTGATTGACACAACAACTCTATGAGGAAGGCATAACAAGTATTATTATTATTTCCATTTTAAATATGTCACCTGAGTCAGTTAGTCAAAGAGCCTAAATACTTATTATGAGATTATGTACTGTACGCAAAACTATTTTTGATACAAAGATGGCATGGCATACATAAGCAATAACAAGGAAGTCAGTGGAGTAAGGTGTAACAAGTCTGCAAAGTTGGGTTGGATGCAGGCTGTGAATGGCTTTAAATTCCAAACAGAAATGTTTTTATTTGGTCCAATAGGTAATAGGAGCCACAGCAGCTTACTGAGGAAGGGAGTAATATCATTGCTTCCTGTGGGAAGCAGCCCATAACACTTTATTTTTTTACATTCAGTACTCCAAAAGATTTATGACCTTATAGATATAGGTCACTTTATCCCCTGTTACAGATCAAAACCCATCTATACCTCATCCCTTAAGATTCTTGTCCATAATTTCCCATAAATCTCTCATATACCTAACATTCTAGACAGTTTTCTCCAGACTTTTTTTTTTTATATCTCCTGGGTAGCATTGCATCACTTGGTCTGGCCAAATTTTGTCACTCTCATCACATGATAAGCTTAGCTCCTTTTCTGATCATACATTTCCTCAATGAGATCTCAGAGAGCAGAGTGCTAGAGTTGGAGGCAGGAAAGACTCAAGTTTGAATCCAGTCTCTGTCTAGTTATGGGGCCTTGAGCAAGTCACTTAATCTTTCCAAAAATCAGTTTCTTCCTCAATAAAATGAGAATGATTATAGAATTTACTTGGATGTCACATAGGTATCTCAATCTGAACATATCCAAAACAGAATTTGTTGCCTTTCCTCTTTTACTATCTAGGTTCCTAGTATCCCTATTACTGTCAAAGGCACCACTATTTTTTCAGGCATCTAATTTTGCCAGCTTAGAATCACCTCCAACCCTTCACTTTCCTTCTCCAATAACCTGCCATATACAGTCACAAAAATCACAAATTTTCAGAGTTGGAAAGGGCCTCAGAAATCATCTAATCCAAACCGATAAATTTGAATATCTATTATTGCATATCATACAAATAGTTATACAGCCTTTGCCCAAAGATTTGCAATGAAGGATAACTTATAAACTCCTCCAGGATGACCATCCGACTGGTTTTTAGCTTTTCTTTTCCTTGCTCCAGGCTAAAAAACCCCTAGGTCCTTCAATCAATCATCATATGACATAGATTCTAGGTGCTTCACCATCTGATTCCTCTCTTCTGGAAGTCTTCAGCTTAACAAATTTCAACCTAAATTTAATGGCCCAAACTGAATTCAATACTACAAATTTAGTTTGACCAGTACAGAGTACACTATTGCTATCATGTCCTTATCGTGCAAGTTCTTTTTCTCAATGTAGCCCAAGATTCCCCTAGGATTTTTGAACAGCACAAGCCCATAACACTTTGAAGAGCTTTTCTTGTCAAGTGGCAGGAATTAATAGTATGTAGTATAATTAGATGAGTTTCAGGAAGTTTTCCCCAACCAAAAATATCTATTTCACTGGTCAGTTTCTCACATTCCAAAATAAGAGATCCTTGTTAAATAAAGATAAACATGGAAGGAGTAATACCATAAGCTCCAATTGGAACTTAAATGCTCATAGAATCTTTGAGTTGGATAAGATCTTGGTCTGACCATGCAGGAAAAATCTGTCTCCTCTATCATAATCCTTCAGATAATTAAAGACATTTATTATGCTTTATCTCAGGTTTTCCTCTCCAAACTATTTAAAGGATGTCCCAAAGGTCTTAATACAGTTATAAGACATTAAAGCTTCAGATTGCACTAAGACTTTTGGAATACCTGTAAAGTTTCTTAAGAATTCTTTATCAACTTGATGTTCTTTCTCTGGATGCATGGTAGTGTGTTAATGCCTATCCCAAAGTATGGTATCCAGAGTTAAACACAATATTACATACATGGTTAAAAAGTACCATTGCAGAATGGAGTTCCAATATTATTTCCCATTTTTTAATGCAGTCTAAGATTGGGTTTGATTGAGCAACTGTATCCCACTAGTAAACATGCTCTATTAAAATGCTTAGCCCTTTTTCACATGAACTCCAACCAAACCAAAGTCTCTTCACATGATAATTTTGCAAATTATTTTTTGAACCAAAATTTCATCTTTATATTCATTTGGATCTAAATACAAAACTATCTGACTTTACCTTGTTGATTTCTTCATATCAGTAAACCTTTATTAAGCTATGTATCATAATATCTTTCTCCCTCTTGTTGTCCTCTAAAAATGTGATAAACATCACTGATAAAAAATAATGAACAAAACAAGATCTTAGACAGAATCCTGTGGGATTCTGCTAAAGATCTTCTTCCAGGTTGGACAACCATTTATCAATACTTTTTGGATAAAATTGTTTGAACAGTGTTGGTTAAGAGTGTTTGTGAATTGATCTAATAGGAATATCATTAAGTCTATATTTGACCTTTTTATCCACAAGGATACCTTACCAAATGCTTTGCTGAAATCAAGATCAACTTTGTCAAAGGCATTCTCCTGCTATATCAACTAAGTTACAGTATAAAAAGAAAAGTATGTTATTTGGTATGTTGGTTTGTATCAATCTAATGATTACTGCATTATTTTAAAATACATACATATCATCTGATTAATAATGTGTTCAAAAATTATGCTGGGGCCACATTTCAAAATTATATGTTTGTCATTTCCACAGCTCACTCTTCTATACTTTGAAAATAGACTATCATTTTCTCCTTTCTAATATCTTATACTTCTCCCATTCTCCATGATTTTTGTAATATTACCAGAAGTGGTTATGATATCATAGTTCCTTTGATATGTATGCTATAATTCATCTGAACCTAGAAAATTGGTCTTATAAAGCTACTACTTTGTTAGGTACTAGGTACTTTGTTACTTTTTTCATTATCTATCTTGGTTGGCTATTGCCTCTTTATATTTATTTTCTCTATGATTTCTAGTTTGAAAACAATCTTCAAAGAAAATCAAAGCCATCTAAGATAAGGTCCTGTGGAATGAGACACAAAAAGGTGTAGTAAAAGAAAGGTGGGCCAAGATGATGGGAGGCCAGCCTCAAAAAGAAGAGTGAGGAAGGCACTAAAGATCAACCTGACCTACATCACAACTTTGCCTTAAGCTGAATTTGTCCTTAAGGGCATCCCAATTGTAATGCTCTGGCCTTACTTCTTTCTCGACATTTCACAAAGTAAAAGAGTAACTGTGATGATGATGATGATGATGATGATGATGATAGGAAGTAGATTGATAGATATTCTCATAGAATGCAATAAACAAGTAAAAATTTACAGACATGATTTTGCAAAAAACAGACCCCACTTTTCTAAACCACAGTGAAGGCTCTTAACAGTTCAGTCCCACTGAATTTGCTAAATGTGCACTCAAATCAGTTTGTCTTCAGCTATAATATGTAAAATCACTGAGATCTAAGAGTATATTCAAAGGCATATGGGTGGCATCCACATGTACTCAACCAACAAATATGTTTGTTGATAATAAACTCAAGTAAATGGCTAAGTCATGAAGATTTGCTTCTATAAATGGAGAGGTTTTTACTTTTTGGATAAGAGTGTTTAACCAGTTGTGAATTCAGGTGATTCTCGCTAGAAATTACAAAAGACTCAAATTGAACCAAGGGACAAAGGTGATACAAATATTGTTGTTATTCAGTCATATCTGACTTTTTGTGACACCATTTGGAGTTTTCTTGGCAAAGATACTGGAGTGATTTGCCAAGTTCTTCTCTAGTTCATTTTACAGGTGAAGAAACTGAGATAAATAGGGTTAAGTGACCTGCCCATGGCTTCTTAGCTAGTAAGTATCTGAGGCCCGATTTAAACTCAGGAAGATGGGTCTTCCTGGTCCTAGACCTGTTACTCTAACCACTGTATCATATATCTGCCTTCATCAAGAAGAAAATTGTAGCTTTTTTGTTAAGTGACTTACTGGCATCCTGAAATCAAAATTTAATGGGAAGATTAGCAGTTGACACCTGAGTGATAACAGTCTTAATGGACATGCTCAGAATCATAAATTTAACAATAACATAAACTTAAAATATCCTTTAAAAAATGTGTACAACATTAATGAAACACAGGGCCCATTACCCTAACAAAAAGAACACTTCCTCACCCAAAAGAGGAAGAATGTTGATAGACATTCTTAGAGCGTATGATAAACTGGTAAAAAAAAAAAAAAAACTGTTAAAACAGGTAGTCTGTATTTCACTGTTTCACTAAACAATACTACAGGCTGACAACAGATGCATGCCATTGAATTTGTCAAATGGAACTAAAAGTAATTTACTTCCATATGGAGCCTACAAAACAGCCAAGATGTAAGAATAGAATAAAAGCTGTCCATGAACTTAGCCTATGTCAACGAAGAAACGTCAAGGCAATGGTTGCCATGCAAATATATTTACTGAAAAAGAAGAGTTTTAATAATTATAGCCTTATAGTTTAAGATTGATGCTGCGAAACCTCCACCCTTTACATTTTTCAGCTGTTCCTTTGACTTTTTGTTCTTCCAAATAAATTTTGCTATTTTTTTCTAATTCAGTAAAATAATTTTTGGTAATTTACTTTGGATGGCATTGAATATATGAATTAGTTTAAGCAAAACTGTCATTTTTATTATATTGGCCTTGCTATCTATGTGTTCTAAAATATTTATAGGAGCTCTTTGTGGTTGCTAAGAACTGGAAAGTATGGGGATGCCCATCCAGTGGGGAATGACTGAATAAGTTGTGATATGTGATTGTGATGGAATACTACTGTACTATAAGAAATGATGAGCTTGATGATCTTTAAAAAAGCATAGATAGACTTGCATGAAATAATGAAGAACGAAATGAGCAAAACCAAGAGAAGGTTGTATACAGTAACAACAATATTGCTTTAAGAATAACTTTGAGCAACCAAGTCATTTTGATTATTATAAATACCCAAATTAACTATAAAGGAGTTTTGAAGGAAGATGCTTCTGCATCCAGAGAAAGAAGTGATAAATACAAGTTTATATAGAATGGGTTTTACATATATATGTGTATACACACACACACACACACACACACACACACACATATATATGCACATACATATTTGTATCTGATGACAGCCACCTCTAGGGTAAAAGAGAAGAAAAAAGAAAAAAACAAGTTAAATGATAACTATTGTATATTTAAAAGGAATAGCAAGTTGTGTATAACAGATTTTAAGTTTCATGTATAATGATTTTTTTTTTTACTATTCTACCATGTTATGGATATACTTGTTTTATTTCTTAAGTTTAAAATAAAATAAATAAAAATTAAAAGACAAAGAGTTTGTAGTAACTCAGATCGTTACTCTCGGAAACTGCAGAATGGTTATTCTCATGGAGCCTGGACTTAGTCATTAATGGAAGTGTTAGAAATGGGCACCACATCCCCACAGTCTATAAAAATGTAGCACCTACATAATACCTAGCAAGACAAGACCTGATGGCAAGAATTTACATGAATAGCTCACTATCTTTCACAAATGTATGGATGAAAAATCCCCATGTTATAAACATTAGCCTCAAAATATACTTGAGAACTCAATCAAAAGCCTAAGTTGTAAGCAAAGCTTCAGCACTGAGTCAACTGTTGCCCACAATTATCTGTATACAACATTGATCCATAAAAATTTAAGCACAACTTTTTAAATATGTGTTGCTATATCAAATCCTTATCATCTCCAACCTACATGCAATGGAAAGCTTTCAAGTTATTGAGACCTAGCAGAAGAAATCAAAATCACGTGGGAGCAGAGTGAGGAACATATTGTCCCCATTATCGTATTGAGAATTGTGTTGGAATTGTACCATGGCTGCTTTCAATAAGCCTACAGAAGCTTAAGTTATTATATTATAATACTTTTATTCAACTACAAAAAGGAGTTATTTTACACATCTGTGCAACAGGCTATAGTACAACAAAGAATAATAACGTTGTAGCATCTTGACTGATTGTTTTGAGTTTTCAAAACAATTGAATAAGATAATGATGAGATAAGTGACAATTATATAGGACAATAACTGACAATTATATAATGCGTTGAAGTTGTCAAAGGTGTTTGTAAATTTGTTTATTTCGTTATTTCACTCAAGTGTTACAGCAATCTAGTAAGATACCATTGTTATTATCATTTCCACTTCACATATGAGGAAATTGAGACTCAAAGAGGTTAAGTGATTTGTCCATGGTCAAACAGTGAATTCAGTTCTTTCTAACCATAATATGTTAACATCTTATTCCCTTGCATACTAGATTTACATTACTCATACCATATGCCCATCACTCTGCGATTGGCCACATTTTCTACTCAGATAAAGCAAACTTGGTTTCAGTGTCCTTGAATTTCCTCAGTAATTTGGGCCTCTCTGATGTTTCCCCAAAGTCACCTACACTATCTTTCTCTCTTTGCTTTAAAGGAAATGATTAAAATTGTATAATCATATAATCAACTCTGATTTCTTCAGAGTCATATTATCCATTCCGCTTTCTTTTCTTTTTCCCTCTTCCTACTCAAATGTCCTTAAGCCAATTCACTGCAGATTGAGAAGGAAGAGGAAATGAAATGCAAATCAGTCTAAGATACTTGTTTTCAGTTCTTATTAAAAAAAATTTTTTTTAAAGTTTAAGTGGAAAAGAAGGTTGAAAGGAATGACTTAGATGAAGCTTTGGGTTTTCTCTTTCCCCATCCCCATTCTATAAAACTAAGTAAATTGTAGCTCAGACTAATTGTTATAGAATCTTTGTTCTGAAGACCTGTAAACATGCCACATATGTTATTTTCCCCTAATAAGCTCCCCATATTTTTATCATTTATATAAAAAGGAGAAGCTGAGGCCCAGAAAAGTTATGTGCATCAAGATGCCAGTCAGAAGCCTAGCTTTCAGGACCCTAGATCTGGACCCTAAAGGGATAAATGATAACTGACATCTATATAGCTCTTTAAAGTTTTAAAAGCATATATGTTACCTCTTGCCTCGTAATGACCCTGTTAGGTAGTGACTATAGTTATTTTTATTTGCATGTTACTGATAAGGAAACAGTAACTCGGAGAAATTAAGTGACAACCCTTGGTAGGTGATAAGTGCCAGAGGGGAGATCTGAATTCAGGTTTTCCTGATTCCATGTTCAGCACTATATTCATTACATTATGCTGGCTCCCAGGAAGAATCTTATTCTTTAAGACCACCCCAAAGGCAGGGCTTAATAAAAACTCAGGAAAAAAAGGTTAAAATAGTCACAAACTCCTTCCTATTAATCCATCAAGAACTGGGAGCTCTTCTTGGTACTTTCTTAGACTGGGTCCATTTTCTGCCTCATTTGATTCTCTGGTCCTAGCTTGTCAATGAAACCACAACCTGTCTTGTTCATTCACCTAACTTGGTCATTATCCATGACCATTTCTTTTCCTGCTGCTCCAATTGATCCTGTTGAGGGTGCCCATCTGTGGCTAAACTCTTCATTTTAGTGCAGTCAGGGATTTTGCTAAATCTCAGGTGTTGCCAATCTGAACAAACCTCTCATTAAAGCTGCCTGCTGACTGTATGACTCCAGTTTGCCAGCCTGCTGGAATCTCTATTATGTGTCCCTGGTATTAAGAAGTTAAAACAGACTAATGTAATAAAAATACATGAAAAGTAGAATTAGGACCAGAACTCAAGTTTTCTGATGTCCCTTTCACTTTTTCTTTCTGCTTTATTTTGTCTGATTAGTAATAAAATGTTGCTATCAAAGGAAACTTTCATGAGATGCTGCTGCTCAGGTCCTGTTGTTTTGACTCATTTACAGGTTTTCTCATTCATTGATTGCCCTTGATTTGAGACTCTTGTGCTGACTTCATTTTCTTACACTCTTAGAACCTATCCATGGTATTAGTGATATGAGGGTAGGCCTTGTGTTTCCAAATGTTTCTCTTGAAACATTTGTATTTTAAACACTCCATAATTTTGAAATTCTTCCAAAGGCATCTAATGAAAAATAATGTTTATGTATGTCTCCAATGCAGGAAATAAACAATTCTCCAATTGTATTACTATAAAAGGTACTATTTGTTTCTAAATATGAATAGTTTGAAGACTGGTTAAGAACTCCTTTTCATTGACTGATATCTCCCAAATTAAATCTCCAGCTCTTGAACTTCATTATGGCTTCATGAATACTGTAGGGCTACAAACCTTTGCTGTGGTTTTGAAATTCATTCAGGAGACTATTGATTGTCTGGCGGTGATGATAATAGCTTGCATTTATGTAACTTCCTTTCTTCCAGGGAATTCAAAGCATATTATACTCTATATCAACTAATCTTCAAAATATCACTATGAGATAGTTATTAATATACCCATTTTACATGTGAGGAAACTGAGGTTTCAAATAATAAGGTTATTTGCAAAATGTCACACAGGACCTTAATTTTTTTTAAAAAAAGCATTTGTTTTCAGTGAAAGAATTCAGACTTCATGATAGCTGATATTTGTTTAGTTCATTATAACAAACATTAACATTAAAATCTTGAAAAAAAGAAAGAATTCAGAGTAAAATAATTTTTACTAAACTCTGTTGCCTCCCACTTATATCACACTATACATGATTCCATGAGCATAGAGATATACTTCCATCACTTCTGCCTCCTGGCTTCCCTGGATCCTTCATCTAAAATCTCACTTTCTGCAAGAAGTCTTTCTCAGTCTCTTTTAATGCTAATAGCTTCCCTCTAATACTACCTCCAATTTACCTTGCATATATCTTCTACTACATAGTTGTAATTATATGGTCTCTGTCATTTTTCTGTGAGTTCCTTGTTGAGATAAGGGACTTTTTTTTTGCTTTGTGTGTGTGTGTGTGTGTATCCCCAACACTTAGCACAGTAATAGACACATAGTAAGCACTTTAAAAATGCTTGATTGATGATTGGCTGACTACACTCATCATTTGACCCTTTTACTTAACAAATAATTATGCTTTATCATTCATTTTTTAGAATTTTGAGTTTCTAGTTCTTTCTTCCTCCTGTCCCTACCCATCCATTAAGAAAGCAAGCACAATAATATCAATTATACATGTGAAGTCATGCAAAACATATTTCCATATCATCCATCCTACAAAGGGAAAAAAGCAAAAGAGGAAAAATTAAGTTAAACCAAATTCTCAACTGTCACTGCTCTTTTCCTTCTATTGCTTCTCTTCTCTGTTTTATTCCTCATTATCTTCATTGCTCCATTCTTATTTCTTCCTTCCTTCCCCCCCCCCCAGGTATAGAGTCATAACAAAAGATGAACAAATTCTATTAAGCAGGCTGCCATTTAATAGACTTATCATGTAGTGAAACTTTTGGAAGACACTGTGTCACAATAAAATATTGCCAAAACATATGAAAATAATTACTGACTTGAAAACAATTGAGAACTCTGTTGTCTTTCTGAGGCATATATCCAAGACAAAACAGAAAACTTCCCCAGATTCTTCAACACATGTGATTATTACCCATTTATGATAAGTCACGTGAAAAAATAAAACCTTCAGAAGAAAAATTAAAAGATTATTGAAGACTACAAAGTTTTAGACAAGAAACTGAAGACTATAGGGGTACAGTCAATATTTTTATCACTGTTGCTTATTGAAAGCAAGGGATAGAAAGGAAAAAACTTATTTGGAAAGTGAACAGATGGCTAAGAAAATAGATTCCGAAAATGGAATTCAGATTTCTGAAACATAACTTCAAATTCAGTGATGATAGACTCCTGGCCAGGGATGGAGAACATCTAATAAGAGTTGATAAGAATATTTTTGTCAGAAGTCTTACAAATCTAGTCAAAAGGATTTTAAACTTAATTGCCTATGTACATTAATAAAACCAAGTACCCAAGAAGTTACAGTGAAGGAAAAAGCATAGCAATTGCGACGTCTAAAAATTCATAGGAAACAAACCTGAAAAAAGGAGACAACTGTAAAACCAGTCATCTCAAATGTCTATATTCAAATGCTCAAAGTTTAGGACACAAGCAAGGGAAACTAGAAACTAGAAACAAGACAAACAAATATGTTCTCACTGGTATTAATGAGATTTGGTGGTATAAAACTCATAACTGGCTTATGGCTCTGGATAACTAGCTATACCTTATTTAAAAAAGCAATAGGATAGGTAACCAAAAAGACTGGTAATTCTGATATGAATAATCTGTATTCATGTAGGAAAACATGGGAACTAGGGGCCCAATGGATTGGGGAAGTGAAGATGATAGATAGACTATGAGTGAAGATCAGTGGAGGAAAAAACAAATGAAGTTTTGTCATTGGAGTATACTACAGATCACCTGGACAAAAATAGGAAATCTATGTGTTCAAAAAAGAAATCATAAAGTTGGCAGAGAGACAGGCTATAGTAAGTCAACAAACACTTATTAATTGCTTACCACATACTAGGCACTGTGATAAGTACTAGGGATACAAAGATAGGCAAAAATAGTCTTTCTCCTTAAAGCTTACATTCTAAAGCAGGAGACAGCATGAAAGAAATTATGTACAAACAAGATTTATATAGGTTAAATTGGAGTGAAGGGAGATTTTAATTATCCAGATATGGGCTGGAATACAGTGGGAAAAGTAGAATAGCTCCTTGGTTTACCTTGATAAGAATTTCGTGCTGCAAAACATGGAAGGACCAACAACAACAAATTATTCTACACTACTGTTACTATGTACAACATTTTGCTGCTTCTGTTTGCTTGTATCAGTTCATGTAAGTCTTTCCAGGTTTTTCTGAAATCATCCTGCTTGTTATTTCTTATAACGCACAAATATTCCATCACAATCCTATACTGCAGCTTGTTTAGCCATTCCCCAACTGATGGGCATCTCTTTGATTTCCAATTATTAGCCACCACATAAAGGACTACTATAAATATGTTTGTACAAATACGTCCTTTTCCTTCATTTTTTGTGTCTTTGGGATATAGACCTAGAAGTGGTATTGCTGAATCAAAGTTGATTGATTTTTAAATAAGATCTGAATCATTTGTCCATGTTCACTTTTACCTACATGAAGAAGAGGTATTGATAAAAAATTTAATTGAAATGAGCTGATGGTTTTATTCCTGTTTATACCCCAAAACACTGTAATCATTGTCTCCTTCATTCATCAAGCCCTTAGTGAAGTCCCTGGTTGAATGAGCTTGTGGACAGAACAGTCCTCATTTCCCTACTTCACTGTACCTGCTTAGACATTTTCCACTTCCATCTTTTACCTGTTAATAGCTTGGGATTTTACTAAGAGTTGTAATAGGACACTGGAGACAATGTGTGCAAATGGACAAGAACCCCAGTGCCTCTTCTACTAATCCTTACTGGGAATGACCCTAACACTGTAATGAACTGGAGCTAGAGAGTGACTAACAAGTCCACCCTTAGAAGCTAAAGCAGTGGTTCTCAACCTTCCTAATGCCGCGACCCTTTAATACTTGTATGTGGGCATATCTGCATGTGGGTGGACCCACCTGGAGACGGATAGAAGAGCGGTGTCTCAGTTCCTAAAACCATCGGAAATATGTGTTTTCTGACGGTCTTAGGTGACCCCGTTTGACCCTCAAAGGGGTCGTGACCCATAGGTTGAGAACCGCTATGCTAAAGGAAGAGGGCAGAGAAGAATCAAGAACAAATACCACAGAAGAAGGGAGAACAAACAGAGGAACGGATACGTGAGAATTTTTATGGGGACATTTCTATAACATGAGTAGACGTGTAGACCCAGAAGTGATGAGGAGCAAATCTTGGGACAAAGACACAGAAGTGAATGATCTAGAAGTGTAGAATGTACACAGAGCAGAGGAACAGAGAGGTGGCACAGTGGATAGTATGGCAGGCTTGGAGTCAGGAAGATTCATCTTTGTGAGTTTGAATCAGACACTTTCTAGCTGTGTGACCCTGGGCAAGTCACTTAAGCCTGTTTGCCTCCGTTTCCTCTTCTATAAAGTGAACTAGAGAAGGAAATGACAAACTATTCCAATATCTTTGCCAAGAAAACCCCAAATGGGGTCTCAGAGAGTTGAACATGACTGAACAACAATGCTCTCTGCTTCCTCTTCTTCCTTCTTATTTCTTCCCAGAGCATATTGCTCAATCTTTCTTATGAGCTTGTTTGTTTTTTGTTTTGCTCCTGTTTTGAAGTTACCTCCCCCAAGATAAAATGGCCAACACTGAATTACTTCTCTGTGAAATCTGGCAGAGAGAGAAGCAATAAGTGATTTAGCCCAAGCAATAGAGAAATAGATTTAATTGCTAGGGAATTCTCTGTCATAGGGGCTTGGAGAAAACAAAAGAGCATTATTGATTCATGTTTGTATAACTTCTGAGAGCAGGATGAAAATATGGATCATCTTAGGTAAGGGAGTCAGCAGTTTCTGTAGGGCAAAGATCATGAGTAAGCCACTGAGGCAACTAGGTAGTTCAGTGGGCATTGGGCCTAGAGTCAAGAAGACCTGAGTTCAAATCTAGCCTCAGACACTTACTAGTTGTGTGGCCCAGGACAAGTCACTTAACCCTGTTTGCTTTAGTTTTCTCATCTATAAAATGAGCTGGATAAGAAAATGGCAAACTACTCCATTGTCCTTGCCAAGAAAATCTCAAATGGGCTCACAAAGAGTTTGAAATGAAAAAACAACAACTGAGACACTTCCTTACCATTGTCTTTCCCATCCCATTTAAAAAGGAAAACCTTTTTTCTCCCTCAAGGGTAGAGCCCAGAGAGTAATTAGGGAGGAAGTCTCACTAAAAGGAGAGAAAGGGAGTGTTTTCAATTTAATGACTCAACCCACATAAAGGTATGGGCCAAGAGTAACTTGGCCTTCTCAGCCTATCTTAATAACAGAACCATCACTACATTGCCACATAGTAAATATGAACTTTAATTTATTTTGCCATTTTTATTGGATTATCTCTAAACTAATCTGATAAAATTATCATATCAAGTTCCTTTAAAAAAAAGAATTCTTAGATGTATTTTAGTTACCCTCAACAATAATCAAATTCCAATTAGATGCTCATCTCATTATGGAACTCTGTCAATCATTCTGATTGTGGTAATCAAGTTAATATAGAAGATGAAGATACAGTAATTGTCTAAAGGTTTGTCACCATTGCAATTTGGAAAACAAATAAGATATATTTACTTTGCAGTTATATTTGGTTCTGAAGAGTTGCTGGTAGTTTTTCACACTTTATTTTGAAGGCAGCAAAAGTTACCTTCCCTTCCTCCACCAAAGAATCCCATGCTCTGGGTCTAACCGATCTCTCCAGTCTCATCTTCCTTATGTTTCCTTTCATCTAACACCACACACTTCTCAAACTGGGCTACTCACTGTCCCCCAAAGAGATTGTTTGATTTTCCCTCTTTGTTCAGGTCATTGCTTATAGCTGGATTGTTTTCTCCCCACCTTTGCCTATTAATAGCCTACCTATCCTTTAAGATTCACCTCAAATTCTATTACTGACATGAGACTTTTCCTTGATTTTCCTGAGGAGGGTAGAGAGGGGTGTCTCCTTCATCTAATTTTTGTGCTCTTCTAATGTGTTTTTCATGCCCTAATTTGTAGTGCAGTTATTTGTGTAGTTGTCATCTCCTCTGCTATGAACTTATCTCCTTGAGAACAGGGTCTCCAGCTTATTTACTTTAGTATTTTCAGACATGCCTAACATAGTGCTTCACATATTATAGGAGCCTCATCAATGTTTGTTGAATGAATGAATGAAAAGAAATTATAGCTATTGTGTATTGAGAATTGTAGGCATATGAAATTCTCCTTTGGAGTTAATTAAAGAACATTAGAAAGACAGCTTGGAGGTTATGACAAAGAAGCCTGATTAGAAGGGAGACTGGTAAGTGGTATATGTGGATGAGCCTTGACCTTTAGATATTACAACTGGATCACTGATGAGGCACTCATCAGTCTGTCTGATTAGCTGGCAAACTTTCACTATTGACCTGCAAAAATGAGCTACCCCAAAGGGAGTGTTTTATAATCCTATGAAATGTTAGGTGTCATGTCAGTAATCAAAGTAAAAAGATATGCTTAGTTTTACTTTTGGTTAGGCTAACCACTGGCACAGTTTTCTTCCCTCACAGAAACATAAAGAACCACTAACCAATGCTATTGAATGCTACTGCCTGAACTCAGCATTGATTAAATGCTTCCCAGAAGAATGTTTTTAAATAATTGAAAGATGGCCTAAATTTCAGGTTGAGGTTGGAGAAAATATACAATTTTTCCATGCAAATTTATTGGGCTACCCCCCTAAAACTTATCCATGGACCATTTAGAGTATCTGTAGACCCCAGGTTAAGAATCCTAGACCAGATGATCTAAAAAATTCCTTCTAGTTCTGAATCTATGATTATATGACTGTTACCATTTGATTTTACAAACAATATTTTTAAAATTGTGAAATAGCTAAAAGATCCTTTTAATTTTAGGGAAACAGAAGTTCCCTGAAATTAACATAAATTCAGAAAATGAAATTTCTAGTTATTTGTTACATAATTAGGGAATTTCTATCTCAGTAGTAGACACAGAATATATTTAGAGAATTTTGGCATTATTATAATAGTGTGCCAGATTAAGCCATGCAATCAAAATTAAAATAATGAGGATAATATATGCTTGATTAAATAAAATTTCCATTCAGTTCCACCTTATACAAAATGAAATTTGCATTTTGATAGATTATATAGAAAAAATGAGAAAATTTACATTTTTAATACTATAATGGGTATAACAAGAACTTTTTGGAAAGAGAAAAAAGATATAAAGAATTAAGAATCAAAAGAATCAGAGAAATATGAATCAAGAGAAAGTTTATTCCTGGTGAACTGAATTCTGTCTTGCAATACCCTTTAAGAAATCTAAACAAACAGAAGGTTAGCATCCATTGCCTGGTTGCCAAATTGAGGACAACTCAGTTTTGAGGTTATTATGAAAGTCAGTGGCCTGATTAGTGTTGATTCAATTAATCTAATACCCAGGTGATTTGAAAGAATCTAAATTCCATTTTTGTGTGGCTTACATATGCTCAAGATATACCTCATAAAAATAATTTTTAAAAGACTTCCCTTTTTTTAATCTGAATTCAAACACTTTTTAATTGAACATAATGATTTCATGGCAAAAGGGAGTGGGAAGAACAACTAAATTTGTGGAATCAAAAGAAAATTTTTCAGCAAGAGACCTACAGATCCAAGGTCTCTAGCATGGTCCTTCTCTTACGGTACCTGTTGGATAGAAAGTAGGTGGGGGGAAATAATGAAATGCAGGCCTGAGATCCTTGAGTGGGAAGAGGAAGCATAGCTTGGATTTGAGTCTCTAAGAGAATCCTAGGAAGTCATTTCTTCCTGAAATAGAAAGATACCCTACTAATATCAGTAGCATCCCCTTGCTCTACTAGCCTAAAAATCTTGGCAAAAATGAAATGACATTAGTCATATATGACATGTTCTTAATGAAGTCATGCTGCCTGTCTGTTATCACTCCTTCTTTAGTAGGGATACAGAAAAGACCTGTGATTTCAATGGTATAGGCAACTCCCAGATGAGGAAAGTCTTTCCACTAATGCAGATCAGTATCTCCTCAAAAACATTATAGTCTTAGGAAGTTATCTAGAGTACTTAGAGGTAAAAATGACTTGCCTACAGTCATGCCAGTTTGTGTCCAAGGTGAAACTTGAACCCACATCTTTGTGTTTTATCTATTTACTACCCTGGCTCAGGATTCAGAGTCAAGCTAGAGAGCTTGCCCCTTGTCCCTTTCCTGGAAATCAGGACAATATTTGCTCTTCTCCAGTCTGGCAGTACCTCTCCAGTCCTCTAAGGTTTGAAAGATCACTGACAAGTGCTCAGCAATACTATTTACTGGATCTTTTTTAGTATGCTAGCATCTTGTTCATCTGAGTTGGGTGGCTTGAAATCGTTTTGGAATTCTTTTGGTATTCCCTCCTTATGTTAGCAATAATAGGGTGGGATGATTTTCTGCTGCATAAAAGATGTCATAAAAAAAGTAACAGAAGTGAAATGTATGGGTAAGTCACATGACAAGAGGAAGGTATATCCATGGTTGGCTAGTATGCTCCATTGGTATCTTCATAATATCAAGAGAAAGCAAGGACCCCAACTTCCTTACCCTCACATATTGGCTGGTGGGCAGAGATAAAAGGCCCACAGGACTGATGGGCATAAATAGACTGTAGCTTGTATTATTATAAGTAATATTCACAATATTGAGATCACAAATCCATTAGAATTTTGAAAGAGAAGAAAATATGAGAGTGGGGTGCCGAGGAAAAGAGCAATTGATTTAGGTTTGTGTGGTCTGAGTTTGAATGTTGGCTCTGCTTCTTGCCACTTATGTGTTCTAAGGCATTCTGGACCTCACTTTGCTCAACTTTCAAATGAGGGTATTGTGCTGATGATAAGGACTAGCAACCCATCTGACTCTAAATTGATGATTCCATGAGCTTATGAACCGTTTTTTGTTTTTTCTTCACCAGTCCGAATATTATCTTTGTCAGATAAAATAGATAAATTAAGAGCTAGTTTCTCTTTTTCTCCTTTTCTCTGTTATCATTATTCCATCCATCCTGTTACTATTAGTTTCCTCTCTAGCCTCTGTTTGTTCTGAGTTTCAGCACTATCGATACTATTGTTATGGATCATGCCACGTTTTTGTATTAATTCATCATGACTTGCCATCGTATCTTCTAAAAATCTAAGTTGCTTGGTGTGTTCCTTGTGTATCCACAATGGTTTCTTTGGATGAATACTCCTCTCCCTCCTCAGTGTAATTCCCCCTGTCTCCAAAATTTCATTCCTAAGAGCTTCTCAACACTCCAAAACTTATTTCCTCCCTCCCCTGCCCCTAGAATTTTAGTATCCACGGGATACTACCTATCCTTTTTTCTAAACTCTTTGAAATCTATTAGCCTTAGATCTAGGGGCACTTGTCCGACTGTAGCTGACTTTCCTCTCATTCTTTATATTCAGATTCTAAAGTGGAATGGTTACACTGACATTTGAAATGTTCTTCTTTCTTGATGCCTTTAGAATCCTCTTTCTCAAAGGCTTACCTCAGGCTCCATTGTGCTCTTGTTCTTCCTTATTTTTTCCCCCAGAGCATTTCATCTGCATCTCTCCTTTACAGCCATCACTTCTCACCTTCCATGATACTTTTCTGCATGTGTGTATGTTTGTATTATGTGGATAGGGAATAGGGACTGAACATTTGATTCTATTGGTTTAGAGAATTCCCAGATGAGGAAACTATCAGCACTTTCTCTGAAACTTGGAGACTTATTTTCCTAGGGCACTGGGTGGTTAGGTAACTTGCCTGGGGTTACAAGTCTGCATCTGAGGTGGAACTTCCTGGATCCAAAGCCAACTAGCCTCTATGCCACACTGTATTTTATCATTTCTATCGTATACAAACTACTTGAGGATACTATGTCATTAAAAGAAAGTCTATATCCTTAGCATATAACATATGCCTTATATTCAGTAGATGCTTATAAAATATTGAAGACAGTATACATTGGTAATATTTTTCCTCTAATGTAAGAAATATAAAATTGTGGACATCAAAAATCTTTATTTCATGTAGAAATATTTTGTTATGAAAACTCTCTTGTTTTCCTCTAATTTGCTCAAAAAATTTCCCTGATCCCCCTTTATCCCAGAGGTATTCCATATTCACCAAGCCCCAAACCATTTATTGGTTCATTAAATCACAGAATCATGGAACTGGGGAGTTGGAAAAGAATCCAGCAATTATCTTAGTCCAGGAGTTCACAACCTCTTTTGTGCCATGGAGCTTTTGGTAGTCTGGGGAAGCCTATGGACTACTTCTAAAATATGATTTTACTTGCAAAAAGTAAAATACTTAGGAACCAGTTATGTTGGCATGAAGGTAGTAAAAATATATTTTAAAACAAGTTCATGAATCCTAGGTTAAGAACCCCTCCTTGAGTCCAACTTAGATACGAATGGAATCCCTACTATAACCTGTCTGACAAGTAGCCATCTAATCTCTGTTTAAAGACCTCTAAGGCAGAAAAAAACCAATCTATCAAATCTTGAGGCGGCCCAATTTAAATTGTGGACTGTAATTGTTAGAAAGTCTTTTTTTATATTTGTTGTTGCTGTTTTTCTAAAGTGGGTAGTTATTACCTGCTTTTATAAATCTTGGGAGATTCTGTGTTATGTCTTAGATACGGTCTAGGAAAGACAATAGACCTCTATTTTTGCTGTCAGTTTGACCAGTGGACACCTCAGTTACTTCCCCCTGCCCCATCCCCACACCCCATCAGGGAATCACGAAGTACTACTACTCTTCTTCCTCTGACCCTTACAGAATGATCTCTCACCTGACAGCCTCTATGCTTCTACTATATAATTCTTAAGAGAACAAGCTACTTTTTCCTCCTCAGAGCATCCAGGGAAAACCTCAAACTTGTTTTAAGCTCTAATTGAACAGCTGTCCTTTGCCTTCTCCTTCTCCTTTGTGAAATACTCTTCCATTCTCAAAACATCCTGACAAAGGTTGTTGCCATCTTGCACTGCAAATAGCAATTGAAGTTTCATTTCTGTATCTTTTGGGGATGCTTCATTCTCCCTTAACAACTTGGAGTGTGGAGAAGCATTCTTTGAGTACTTTCATCTTCTCCTCCAGGAGACCTGCCTACGCTCGGAACACAAATAATAGTTATTCAGCTGTGGCAGAAACACAAACACCACATACTCCACGCTATCATTGTGCAGTTTCTCCTACTCTCCAGACTGATCGAAACTTTCAGCCACAAACAAACAAAAAAACCAAAAAACTACTGCAAGTATTTACACTTCAACCTCAAGTATTCAGTTTAAATGTTTATAACCAGTTTTATTACCAATTATCCCCTTTTCTAACTTGAGCCATCCCACTTTACTTCCTT
The DNA here is from genome assembly GCA_028646515.1 of Pseudochirops corinnae. Taxonomy (NCBI): domain Eukaryota; kingdom Metazoa; phylum Chordata; class Mammalia; order Diprotodontia; family Pseudocheiridae; genus Pseudochirops; species Pseudochirops corinnae. The sequence continues at coordinate 78,402,056 of CM053586.1, read as the reverse complement.
TCCTTAGACTTCACAGCCATACTTATGAGGTGCCTCTTTAGCCTTTTACCAATCTCCACTCTATCAATATGCTTTACTCTCTCATTGCTACACATGCCTTTTCTTTTTTTTTTCCTTTGGGGGGGGGAGGAAAGGCAAATGGGGTTAAGTAATGTGCCCAAGGTCACACAGCTAGTAAGTGTTACATGTCTGAAATCAGATTTGAACTCAGGGCCTCCTGACTCCAGGGCCCGTGTTCTATTCACCATCCCACTTAGCCTCCCCAATATCTTTTCTTTCTTATCTTTTCTTTTCTTGAAGAGTAACTCCTTCTTCTTGTATCTTCCTCTTCAGATTCTACTCTCTAAATTTTCTTGATTCTCCTAGATCCTTTTCGATCCTCCTTAATTTTCTTTGATTCTGCCCTTCTTTCAAATCAGAACTAGAATCTGGACCAATATCTAGGCCTGGAGATTATTTTTCTTTAAATTTTCTGAAATTTCTCTTAAATTTCTCTAAATTCAACGTTTCAGCCCTTTCTAGTCCACACCTCTCCAAATCACATGCTTAATGTCCTTCTTCTACTCATTTATCTTGTCTTTCTCCCACTCCCTCTCTCAAAACCCTCTCCCCCCTTTTTTTTACACACACTCAAATTTTATTTTGAATACAAAAGACTTTTATGGCCAACTGAGTTTGAGAAAAGCTGCTCTAGACAACTAAACTTTGCAACATTATCGAGGACAGTTGCTATGGCAAAGAAAATAGTCTCGTAAAGCTCACATAATTTGCTAAATATGTGTCATACATTTCCCCAGTGTTAGCACCCTGGATTATTGCCAACAGTGCCAACCCTGAGGGTAGCAACTAAAGAGACAGTTCTCAGCTACAACATCCCTCCCAATGTATCATGCCAGGGTACTGATAGGTTATGAAAGTGTGCAGAGTCACATTTGATTTACAGAAACACCAGAGCTGTTTGTGTTTATTTTAGAATATAGTGTGAACTGTTCCTTTGCAAATAATCCCTGGAAACATGTGCCTTGCCTACCAGCTTCTCGGGTAACAAAGACTGACAGTACAGAATTTATTCCAAGAAGTGACAGTAGGCAGAATTTTTATCAGATGCTTTGTATCATAGAGTAACTGTGCACATCTGGAAAGCAAACCCCCATAATGTCTAATAACCATATTTTTTGCACAGTAGGTAACCATATCCACTGTCATTAAAATGTACCTTCTCTTTAACTTCTTTAGTTGCACGAAAATCCACGTGCTGTTATCCTTTCCATTAAAATTGGACAAGTCTGAACGTGAACACACAAATGAATGGTCTGGCAATCATCTATTATGGAATCAAAATTAAATCTTTGCCAGTCATTTGACACTCCTACTAATGAAAATGGAGGACAAAATGAGAAGACAACATAGCCTAAGACTGGTATTGGAGTATGGAATTTAAATAAGATTTCACAAAGACTGCTTTGCGAATATATCTCTATCTAGATATAGATATTCACACATTTAATTTGCTTGCCCCAGAAACTATAATGTAATAATAGAATAACTTTCATATAGATAGTTCTAAGAAAGCTTAGAAAATACTTTATATATATATATATATCTTATTCTTTTTTTACAACAACCTTGTGAAATGTTCCCATTTTAGAGACAAGAAAATTAAAGCACAGAGAGATTAAGTAAATTGTCAGAAGTCATAGACCAAGTAAACGTTAGAGCTAGTATCCAAACCCTGGTCTCTTGATCCCAAGTTTTTCCATTATGCCACACCATCTTTCGCGATAGTGTAGGAAAAATATTTGTTTTAATTTCCAAAGACTTGTGTTCAAGTACCAATTCTGCTAACAATTAGCTATGTGACTTGGAGCATATCATTAAAATAGTAATAATAAATAAAAAACTATATAATTATATCTTTAGATTTTTATATAATTGCATATAATTTTGTATTATATATAATTGTTATATAAATAATAATAAAATAGTAATAGCTAGCTCTTTAAGGCTTGCAATGCTCCATGTATATTCACTCATATTCTCATAATAACTGTGAGGGAGATGTTACTTTTATGTCTGTTTTATAGATAAGGAAGCTGAGGCTAAAGAGATTAAGAGATGTCTATGGTCACACAATTGGTCTTGGTCTGAGGCAAAATTCAAACTCAAGTCTCTCTGACTAAAAGTCCATCACTCTATCTTCTGTACTACCCTAGGTACTCCAAGCCTCTGAATTAGCTGAATTTGTTTCTTCTCTAGTCTAATATGGAGAAGAAAATGACAAACCAGTATCTTTGCCTAGAAAACTCCAAATGAATTCATGAAGAAGCAGATACAACTAAACAACTCAATAATAATAACAACCTTACAGGTTGTGGTTAGTAGTAAATAAGACAATATGCCTAGAACATTTTGTAATTGTAAAATTTTATTATAAGTATAAACCATGCTTATTTTACTATCTATCACTTTAGTACTTCAAGGATTGTCATTCGTTAACATGGTTACTGAGAGTTGCTATGACTGAAAAACTCATTGTCCTCCAACCAACCAGGGGGCAAGTCCCTGTATTGCCAGGGCTATATGTGAAGCCTTTACACATTAATAGGATTTATAGTCTTCTTGAGATGGCGTTGGAGAGCCCAGAGTAACCTTGAGAGAATTACAGAATCATAGCATTGGAATGGACCTCTGTGGCCATCTAGTTCAGCCTATACTTGAAATATAAATAATATTTAAATATATAATATATATATATAAAAATATATCTAACAAGTGGTCATGTAGGTGTCAAACAGGCATGCAACCCACAACATTCCCAAGTGTGGCCTGAACCATATTGAAATTGAATTGGAAAATATTTAACAAAATAAATAAAAACACAATTAAACAGAGATAAATTAATATATGTTTTTCTAAATCAAAATGGCAGCCTGCAGGAATCTTTACATATGGTCAGTGGTCCTTGTTTCTGTTTGAGTTTGACACTATAGACCTAGCATCTGCTAGGGGACTGCTAGGGAGGTGAAACTCACTGCTTCCCAAAGCAGTCCATTACACTTTTGCAGAGCTGTAATGGTTAAGAAATTTTTCCTTACATTGAGCCTAAGTTGGCTTCTGAAACTTCCATGCTATAAAATAAAAACTCAGTACTCTTCTGTTTTGGACCCGAGTCTTCCGGGGACAAATTAATTCTAAGCACCTTTGCTTAGAGAAAAAGGAAATCCACAGTGACAAAAAATGCAACTTGTCTTTGAAAATTTCTCCAACACAAACATTTCTACTTATTTAGCAAAAGGCATTATTTCAAAATAAGATAAAAATATAGTTAATATGGCTAATAGTTTAGACACATCAAACAGAATAATCACTCAACTTTTGGCCCACCCTAGAGAATAATTTTCCTAAAACCATTCAAGTCTGCTTTAACTATTCCCTCGGAGTCTTATTTCAGCCTGATCAAAGTTGACCTCAGGCCTTTCTCTTTAGAGACTGCTTAGACTTTTCATAAGAATGACATAAAAAATTTCAGCACAGGAAACTGTTTTTAGAACTCATAGTTAAAGGAAGAGTGATAAAGTTTCTTATTTAGAATACCCCAAGAACTTCAGACTAGAGTGTTGTCCTAATATTATTTTATAATGTATAACTTTAAAAGGGGTGGGGAAAGGCTTACTATTCTTACAGAACTTATCGCACCAAATTCTCCCCTGTAGCGCCAAATATAATCTCTCCTCACTTGAAAGACCTTGAAATACTTGAACATATCTATTATGTTCCACCTTGAGAATTCTCCAGGCTAAATATGCCCAATTCTTTCAGTTAATTCTCAAATGACAAAAACTCAAGGCCCTTCAGGTGGTCCTATTCTAGATTCTTTGCAGCTTATCAATGCCCTTTCTAAATTGTAGTTCCCAGAACTGAACCCATCTCTCCAGATAGTGTCTGATGAGGGCAGCATACAATGGGATTACCACCTTATTCTAGAAGCGAGAGACACTCTTCTGTGTAGTCCACACTCTTACTAGATTATTTGACTACCTGTCATACAACATGACTCTCTCATACTGAACTAATAGTGTTACTAAAAACCCAAGAACCCAAGCAGACTTCTTTCTTATCATGGTCCTCCCATTCGATACTAAAAACGTTGATTTTTTTTAATCCAAGTGTAAAACTTTACCTTTATCCCAACTGAATTTCATGTTATAAGATTCAGCTTTAACATCAGTCCTGTCAGGATCATCTTGGATCATGGATTTTGCCATCTAGTGTATTAGTAATCCCTCCCAGCTTTGTGCCATATACAAATTAGAGAAAGGAAGGAATATGCATTTGTTAAGCTCCTACTATGTGTGAGCACTTAACAAATATGATCTCCTTTGGTCCTCACACCTGTGAGGGAGGTGTTATCATAATTCTCATTTTAGAATTGAGGAAACTAAGTCATATGGAGATTAAATAACCTGTCCAGGGTGACACAGCTACTGAGTGTCTGAGGCTGGATTTGAACTCGGGTCTTCCTGGCTCTAGGACCAGTACTCTGTCTACTGTGCTACTTAGCTGTTGCAATATGACATGATGAGCATGCCATTTCTTGGTGTCTCCAAGTAGTTGATAAAAATCCCTTGTTGAGGGATCACAGATGGAATTTAATGAAAGATTATGTTTATTGTATAACAATGATGTCACCACACTGAATATAATCTATGTAGTCACTGGTAATTTTTCTCCTAGCTAGAGAATCTCGTTTCTATGATTACCCTGAAATGGAAATAAACTAAGATTCTTCATTTGAATAAAAGGATGGAGGTAGCACGACTGTGCTCTTTTGCTATAAAGGGCAGCAGAATGGTTAGATGGATTGAAATATTAATGGAGTCACTGCCCAAGGCTACTAAAGTCAGGAAACTTTGGATCCTGTAGTCTATCCATACACTTCTTAACATATTCTGTTTCTTACATAAACATAGTATCCCATGTATCTCTCCATCTCCCAGAGAGTCATTCCATATGACAAATAGTATTTTTTTTTTTAGAGAAAAACAGAAGAAAAAAGTCAATACACCTAATCAATACATTAGAAAAGTCTAAAAAACATGTGCAGTGTGTAACACCTGTGGATTTTCCATCTCCATGAAGGGGTAAGTCAGGGAGTCCCACCTGATCTTTATAATTTTGTTATGTTTGCTTTTGATTTTTTAATATCTAGTTGTTCTTTCCATTTTCATTGTTATACTGACTGTGCATATTGTTTTCTTGACTTGACCATTGGTTAGGGATGGTTAAAACACATTGTGTACATGGATGTAATGGAATATTAGAGTGATGTAAGAAATTACGTGTGTGATAAATACATAGCAACATAGAAAGATCTACATGACCTGATACAGAGTGAAGTAAGCAAAGTCAAGATATTAAAAAGTCAAAAGCAAACATAATAAAATTTTAAGGATCAAGTGGAACTCAAGTGAAGAGATATGAGAAGACAAGCCTGTCATTTTTTGACATTTTCAGGATATAAAGCAAAACTTCAGGCTTGTTTTGATTTGGATTTCTCTTATTATTAGTGATTTGAGGCATTTATTCACTTGGTTGTGAATACTTTGCAGTTCTTTTGGAACATATCCTTTGACCATTATTCTGCTAGGGAATGGCTATATCCATATACTTGTTAATTTGGTCTGAACACTGATAGCCTAAGCCAGCAGTTCTCAACCTGTGGGTCACAACCCCTTTGGAGGTCGAACGACACTTTCACAGGGGTTGCCTAAGACCATAGAAAAACACATATTTCCGATGGTCTTAGGAACCAAGACACCGCTCCTCTATCCCAGGCGGCTCTGCCCACATGCAGATACACCCACGTAAAAGTATTAAAGGGGCACTGCATTGGAAGGTTGAGAACCACTGGCCTAAGCAGTCAAAACAGACCCTGTCTGGGAGTACAGTCAGTCCCCATGGAACCTTACCAGAGATGGAACAGAATCCTTCACATTGCATGGCTTTTTTCTGCTTTTTTTTTTTTTTTAATAATTTGATTTTAAATGCCTCATCAGCCTCCCTTGCTTACTCTTCTCATATGATGTTATTTTCTGGGTCTGAGCTGATCCCTTTGATGATCTTCTAATCTGGAAACAATTTTCTTGACAACTACACCTCTAACTGTATCTTTCCATTATATATTTAGAGCTGGATATGGTCTTAGAGGTTATCTTGTCCAACTCCAGAGAAGTTAAATGAATCATAAAAGGTCCTGAAGGAAGTAAGTGGCAGAAAGAAGATTCAAATCAAGGTCTTCTGTTTTCCAATTAAGTATGCTTTCCATGGCAAACGCGCTGACTCTATGCACCATGAAATCTCTGGTGGAGTGCTTTATCTGCCTAATGTGCAGAGAATGCTGCAGGCTTTTTGTTTGCTTTGATGTTTTTTTGTTTTTTTTGTTTTTTGCTGCCAGGATGTTTTTACAACATGCCCAGATTCTCTTTTGAAATTTGATTCTTTCTTAAAAGGGTGGTACCTTTTCCCCCTCTAAATATTACCAATCACAATTAAACAGCTGTTAAACAGAAAGCATTTTCTCTCTTCCTCCTATGTGCCCCTGTCTTTCTGGTTCTTATTTTAAAGTTTAAATTCTTTTTTCAATTCATAAGCATTAATTTTTTCTTGGTCCCACATCTTGTCCTAAATGAACAAAAAGAAAAATATAGCTCTCATAACAAATATATGTAGTCAAACAAAACACATTAGTTCATTGCTGGTGTCCAGCCATGTACCTGTATCTTGATTCCATCATCTCTTTGCCAGGAAGTGGGTAGTGTGCTTCATTTTCAGGCTTTTGGAAGCATGGTTGGGGCTTCAATTCTTTCAAAGTGGTTTTCCCTTATAATGTTGCTATTCCATAAATTCCTCTCCTGGGTCTTGACACTTCACTCTGAATAACTTTATATGGTTCTTCCCAGTCTTCTTTGAAGAGGTCTGTTTGGTCATTTCTTTTGGTGCCATAATTTCTGTTATAATCATACACTATAATTATTTTAGCTATTCCTCAGTTTCCTTTAGTTTCTAGCTTTTGCTACTACAAGAAAAGCTGCCAGAAATATTTTTGTTTCTATGTATCTTTTTTTCCTTTGATATCTTTGGGATATAGGCCTGGTATTGCTGGGTCAAAGTGTCTGCACGTTTTAGTGGCTTTGGGGGCAAAGGTCCAGAATGGCTGGATCAATTCACAGCTCCCTTCACAAACAGAAGCTCACATGCCTGTTTTTCACACATCCCTGCTAACAATTGTTCTTTCCCTTTTTTTGTCATCTTTGCCAATTAGATGAGCTTGAGGTGAAACCTAAGATTGACCTTAATTTGCATTTCTCTCACTGGTTAATGTAGGAATTTGCATTGCTTGACCATACATGTTTGCAATAGGTTTTGTTTTTCTTGCTTTCTCAAAGAGAGGTAAGAGCAAAAGAATTTGGAACTGAAAATAAAATAAACTTGAATCAAAAAATAATTTGCAAATCCCTAATTATTAGTGATTTGGATTTTTTTGTTCTAATTGTTAATGCAACCATTTCTCCTCTTGCCCTAATCAGGAATCCTGAAGTAACTTTAATTGTTCTCTGCTCCTCATACCTAGTAGTATAACTGGACTGGTAGAAACAGGGCAGCTGCATTAGGTTCAAATCAGTTTAGGGTATATCAGGTGTTCTTGACATGTCCACTTCAGCAGGACTTCCAGTTCAATAAAGGTTATCCAACAAAATCAATTTAAAAAAAATATTCATTTATTTTTAGTTTTCAACATTCACTTCCATAAGATTTTGAGTCCTAAATTTTCTCTCCCTCCCTCCCCTCTCCCTTCCCCAAGATGGTATACAATCTGATATAGGCTATACATATACATTCATATTAAACATATTTTTACATGAGTCATATTGTAAAGAAGAATTAGAACCAATGGGAAAGACTACAAGAAAGAAGAAATGAGAGAATGAGAGAGAAAGAGAGAGAGAGAGAGATAGCGCAAATAGTATGTTTCAATCTGCATTCAGACTCCATAGTTCTTTTTCTGGATGGGGACAGCATTTTCCATCATGAGTCTTTTGGAATTGTCTTAGATCACTGTATTGCTGAGAAGAGCTAAGTCTATTGAAGTTAATCATTGCAGAATGTTGTTGTTACTGTGTACAGTGTTCTCCTGGTTCTGCTCACTTCACTCAGCATCAGTTCATATAATTCTTTCCAGGTTTTTCTGAAGTCTGCCTGTTCATCATTTCTTATGGAACAATAGTATTCCATCACATTCATATACCACAACTCAACAAAATCAATTTAATAGCTAGGTTGGTATAATGGAAAGAAGGCTAAATTTAGAACAAGTTCACATGTTAGCTCTGTTACTACCTAAAGTGACCTTGGGCAAATCACCTCTCTGGGATTCAGGATCCTCATCCATAAAGTGAGACAGTTGGACTGGATGACCTCTCAGGCCCTTTCTAGGTCTGTCTACAAATCTCTTATGTGAGTCCTAGCACTTTTACTATCTGATGAGGTACACTTTTTCAATAGTTTGGATAAGAGGGACAGGGCTGGTTGTGAGTAGCACATAAACTCTGACACCTTCTCTACCTTTTCTTACTATCTTCTTAGTGGAGATTCTAATGGCTCTATCAACCAGCTTTATATGAGAGCAGAGAGGCTAAAAATGTGAGTAGTGTCAGATTTTTAAGCCCTGAATACTAGATAAAAGAATCTGAATTCAGAAGGCAATAGGGAAGTAATTTTTTTTTTTAACAGAGGAAAGACATAACCAGATCTACACATTAAAAAGGGAAAAGATTGTTCTAACAACTGAATGAAGGTTGGATCACAAAGGGAAGAGAGAGGAATCAGGAAAGACAGAAAGCCGTTCCTGCCATCCAGGCAGGTGTTAATGAGGATGTGTCATGGGAATAAAGAAAGAAAAGATGACAGGTATAGTGGAATCATCAGGATTTGTTAACTGACTGGCTATGAGAGATAAAAAAGAGTAGAGTTAGTCAACAATAGCCCCAGGGTTACCAGTCTGGGAGACTTACAGAACAGTGGTATGATAAGCAGAAATGATAAAGTCATAAAGAAGACCACTTTTAAGAGAAGAAATAATGAGTTCAATTTTGTATGTATTAAGATAATACTGATAATAATTATTTTCCCAGTGCTGGAGTGACATAAAATTGTTTACTCCCTACCAAGAGGAAGGAATATTTCTCCTTATTGCTCACTAAGGGTTTTATGCAGAATTTTAAAATACTTTCTTTCCATTTCTTTGGATTCGTTGTACAAATGATTTAAGCATTAGTGAACATAAAAAATGGAGCTTAAATTATTACTTATTACTGGGCCTGGAGTTTGAAAGAACAAAGTTTGGAAAAAGTACACTGGTTTATTATTGATGTCATTGCTCCTTTGGGCTTTGTGCAGGAATTTGTTCTAATAACATGGAAACGTATGTAGAGAACACTCTTTACTCTCACATTCTACCAATAAAAAAGGACCATCAATTAAGCCAAATAGCAATGGTTTCAATTAATTATTATAGAATGCTGGATGGACTAATGCTGACTGATGGATTATTCAATCAGAGACACAGGAACATCTGATATCAGAAGATATTCTAGTGCTTTCTTTTCCTAATCCCTTTATCTCGTTCTACCTATCTCTTCCAAGCTACGTTCAAGTGCAATAGTATGATTTATTCATTCATCCACTAATTTATTCAGTAAGCTTTATGAAGTGCACATTGTGTCCATGCCACCTTTCAGACATCTCAAACTGGATTTTCCAAAGTGGGGGAGGAGACAATAAAAAAGTATTTATTTTTAAGGGCCTACTATGTGCCAGGCACTGTGCTAAGCACTTAAAAAATATCATAGGCATTTCAAACTCAGCATTCCAAAACAGAACTCATTATCTTTCTCCCCTAAGATACCCCTCTTTTGAATATCCCTATTATTTTTGAGGGTACCACCATACTCCCAATCATCATTGAAATCTTGGTATAATCTTTAACTACTCATTCTCATATATCCAGTCTATTACTAAATCTTTCTTTCCTTCATTACATCTCTTGTATCCAGCCCCTTATTTCTACATATATAACCACTACCCTTGTTCAACCCCTCATCACTTCTCATCTGGACTATTTAAATAGCTTTCTAATTGGCCCCTCTGCTTCAAGTCTCTCCCCATTTAAAATAAGCTACAGAACTAGTACAAAGATGATGAAAGTCCTCATTCATGCTATATCTATGAAGATTGGTTGAATTATGGGAATATTTACTATAGAGAAGTCTAGTATGTATGAACTCTCTTCAAGTATTTGAAGGACTCTTGGGTAGAAGAGAGAGGTTAGACTTGTTCAGTTTGGCCTCAGAGGGAAGAAATAGTAATGGGTGAAAAATGAAAGAGAATGGTTTAGACTTGATGTCCAGAAAAACTTACTTAAAATTTAGAACTGTTCAAAGGTGGAATGAATTCTCTCTGGAAGTAGTAGGGTCTCTGCAAGTTAGGCTGAAAGGTATTGAGATTATCCTCAAGTCCTGGTTGACTGAGGAAATAGGCAACTCAGGTTAAGGGAGTTTCAGTTAGCTGAATCAATTCAAAGTGTTCTCAACATCTGTCCTTCTTGACTATCCTTTTCCTGGTATGGCTAAGTTGATTGCCTTTTTGTTAACTATTGAGTGACCTATGATGGGGTCATTTTGTTTCGGTACTGAATCTAATATACCAGGGGATGGGCCTGAATCAAATCCAGCCCAGTCCAATTCCTTCTATGGCATATCTTCAAGTAAAGTGGACAATCACTGGTCAGGAATATCACAGGGGAAGTTCTTGTTTAGGTACAGGTTGGACTCTGAAGTCTCTTTTAAGCTTTAATATCCAGTGAAAAATTTTGTGAATTAAAAGTGACATAGAAAAAAAAAGAACTCAATTTAAAGTCCAAGGACCTGGAATCCGTTCTTAGCTTACCTGCTTTGTAGACTATGCCCCAACCTCTGTGGATTAAATGTTTCTTTAGTGTAAAATGATGAGATTGGATCAAATGATCCCTGAGTTCTCTTCGTGCTCTCAATCTTATGATCCTATTTAAAAAATCTTTCATTAGAATTCAATCATGTTCCAATAAAACACACAGTTCTATTATTTCTTACTACTATTATTTATTTCCTCTTCCTTGCTAACAGTTTTGTTTTTTTTATTATTACAGGCAATGAGAGTTTAGAAGAAAATTATGTCCAGGACAGCAAAATGGGCTTTGTCATCAATGCTATCTATGCTATGGCCCATGGACTCCAGAATATGCACCATGCCCTCTGTCCTGGACATGTTGGTCTTTGTGATGCTATGAAACCCATTGATGGCAGTAAACTCTTGGACTTCCTCATAAAATCCTCCTTCATCGGTGTATCAGGAGAAGAGGTGTGGTTTGATGAAAAAGGAGATGCCCCTGGCAGGTAATGAAGCAATTCTACCCAAAGAAATGGCTGAGAATCAGGTTTTTCCAAACATATGGAAATATTCTGTTTTAATTACCACTGAAGATTACTGAGATCAGTATAGCTAGAGATAAGTAAAAGCATGTCTTGGGAAGAGAATGAAGGTTAATAAATGCATCTATCTTTCTCAGGTTGCTCTCTAGAGAACACTGAGGGGATGAATTTTCTTTACTGGAAATAAAACTCTGCCTAAGGTTAGAGTCAGCCTAGGGATCACAGATACAGAGCCCAAGGGGTTGCAAAGACCATTTAATCCAAATCCTTAATTTAACAGATAAGGAAACTAGGCCCAAGGAGGTAGAGAAAGAACTTGCCTGACAAGAGTATATAAATGTCAGAGGTGGTTTGCATTTGGGATAATAGAAAGCCACCTGGGTGGTATTATCTGAGGATTCTTGGAAGGCTTTCCCTTCCCCACCCCCACCCCCCAGAATCTCTACAATTAACTTGTGATTAATGCTTGATTTCTATCATTAAGATTCATGTCTTTGTGTGATTATTCATGTTAAAATGCAAATATCCTTGGTAGGAAAATCCATTAAATCTGATATCAGCCCTTAATATCATAATTCAGATTGGTTTATTATATTTCCTGCAGTGTGGAATTAGTTAGGAAAAGGTTCTGATGTGCAATAGAGAAGAGAACATAGTCTGGGAAAGGCAGACCTAGGAAAAGAGAGGAAAGTTAGTAAAGCCTGCTTTACTAAGCCAAGGAGAACAATGAATAAAGTCACTGGGTGCCTGAAGGAATAGATCTGGGTTTTTTTTGTTGTTGTTGTTATTGTTCAGTCACATCCAACTGTTTGTGACCACCTTTGGGGTTTTATTGCCAAAGATACTGGAGTGGTTTGCCATTTCCTTCCCCAGCTCGTTTTACTGATGAGGAAACTGAAGCAAACAGGGTGAAGTGACTTGCTCAGGATTACACAGCTAGTAAATGGCTAAATCCATATTTGAACTTATGAAAATGAGTCTTCCTGACTCCATGCCCAGTACTCTGTCCACTAAATCACATAGCAGTCCTAGGTACATGTAGCCAGTATATGCTCTGATATATACTGGCTCCATAACCCAGAGCACATCACCTAACCTTTCAGTTTCTGAGGTCAGTGTTCCCTCAAACATTTTGGTTTCACAACCCTTTTTCACTCTTAAAAGTTACTGAGAGCACTTGAAAGAGCTTTTGTTAATATGAGACATGATATATACATATTTTATATATATATGTATATAACATTTACCATATTAAAAATTAAAACATCTTAGTATTATTAATGAAAAATAGTTTTGACCTCATAGAACCCCTGTAGGGATTTCAGGAACCTCCAGGGTCCTTGGAACATATTTTGAGCAGCACTGCTATAGGCAACTCTCTGGAACCATGAGTTTCAGAGAAAATGCCAACTTGCATTGGTAAAGGGAATGTCCCTAACCAGGAGTTTTCTCTACCAGCAGAATCACTCCTCTGGTCCGAATATTTTATTAGAAAGTTGTATGTATATTGGGTTGAAATATTCTTCCTTGTAATTTATTAATCCTAGTTAACCCTAGTTCTTCAAATCTTTGAAGACAAACTTATTTTCTTCTTAAGTCTTTATTTTTCTAGACTAAACCTTCTAATTTTCTTTACCACACCTTCACATGATATGACTTCCATAATTTTCACCTCCTGATTGAGTGCCTCTGAATGCATTGATGCTTATCAGTATCTCTCCTAAAACGTGGTACCTACAACTGAATACCAAAAATTTTAACTTGATCAAACCTCTTCAAGACCAAATTTCCCAGTTATTTCTTTATCTTTATTTTTAGTTTTGACATAATTCCAACATCTAACAATGTCTTTCATAGCATAGGCATTTAATGTATGTCTGTAGTATTTAATGAACATCATTTCCCATGGAGTTTTGGGCTACATGGAATTTAAGGAGGGTGATACAGTGTATTGAGCATTATATAAACTGGGGTCAAAGTCCTAGATTTTAATTAAACCTTTACCACTTTGATTCAATTAAACAAATAATTATTCAGTACCTACTATGTGCAAGACAGTAATATTAGGTGCCAGAGCTACACTGACAAAAATAGATTAAGTCTCTACCCTTACGTAGGGAGCTTGGCAGCTATGAGACTTTGTTGGTCAAATCAGTTCATGTTTTTGAACTGACTAATAATACTTAACCCTCCTATCTCATGGGGCTGCTGTGAGAATCACATGAGAAAGGACTGAATATTTCACAAACATGAAATTATTTTGAAATCTGTATGACATTATATAATTTATTACTGTCACCTGCTATTTAGATGCTTTAAGGGGATCATCATCTGAGTTTAGATTATCTGCTTATTTTAAGGGTATTAAGAATGTGCATAAAAACTAGGTGTTGTGTGCTTGGGCACATATATGTGTGTAATACAACAATCCAGTTATAGATATTGTGATCTCTAAGGCTCTGATTACAGAACAGTTGCTAATCATTGGTAAAGAAAGTTTGCTCACTAGTAATTTCTTTCACCTGTTAAATCACACATTGGAACAAAAATTACTATTACAAATCCAATCCAATCCAGCAGACAAATTAGCATCTATTCTAGGAACTTAATGTGTGTGTGTGTAAACATCATTTAGTACATGGCAAGCTAGACTTGTATTTAAAAAGACTACCTCTGATACTTACTATTTCTATTACCATGGAAAGTCACTTAATCTAAGACCCAGTTTTCTTATCTGTAAAATGAAAGAGATATGACCTCTAATATACATTCTAGTTCTAACTATTATTCTTTGTATGTGTGAGTATGTCTAGGTCTTCTATGTCAAGAAAACTAACTAGCATTTAAATAGCACTTTAAGATACACAAAATGCTTTACACATGTTATCTTGTTCAATCCTTACAACAGTCCTAGGAGGGAGATCCTCTTATTATCTCCGTTTTACAAATAAAGAAAATGGAGTGGAGCTTCAGTGACTTGCCCGAGCTCATACAGCTAGGAAGTGTCTGAGATTAGATTTGAACTCAAATCTTCCTGACTTCAAGTCCAGAACTCAATGCACTCCACTACCTAGCTGCCTTCAGATGTATTTGAATTAGAGTAATTCATCTATTGCATGAAAAGATAAAGTCTATGTTCTATCATTTTTTTATGAGAGAAGAAAGTCACCCGCTAGTCAAGTGTCATAGGAACACAAATAAGTGCAATGTCAGCGGTAGCTTTATTCATTCCCTAATCAAGTGATCACTTTATGGTCTTCAGAATCCACTCTCTAGCCTGATGCAGATCTGTGTTTATTGGGACCATCTGTCCTTGTAGATGTAAAAATCTGTCTATATAGCCATGGGAGACAGGAATGGCTAATTCTCATTTGGATCATTTACCCTATGCCAGCTGAGATACCATATTCTTATAATGGATATTCCATCATTTGCCCAGGCGGTTATCTATAAGTTCCCCTTCTTGTCTGAGGCACCTAAAAATCTGATCTGCTCATTAAAAAAGTATCTCTGTAAATGTGTAAGCTGAGTAATAGCTATTTCATGTTTCTCAGAAATCGCATTGCTATTTATTATGTGATTGTGCCCACAATTTCACCTTGGGTACAAGAAACATGATACTGGGACAGCATGGAAGGTGACACCTGCGGCTGCTGGTGGTTGCTTAACAATAAGTGCCCACATTTATAAAGCACTTTATGGTTTACAAAGCAATCTCCTTATAGTCATCCAGTGAAATAAGTAGTACAAGTTTATGATTCTCAATTTTTAAACAAAGAAGATGAAAATCAGAGAGGGTGAGTGCCTTGCCCATGTCACACAAATTGTAAGTGCAGAGCTAGGATTTGATAATAATAACTAGTTTTTATGTAGTACTTTAAGGTTTGTGAACTGCTCCACAAATATTATTTCACATTTTTCCTCACGATAACAATGGTAGGTAGGTGCTACTATTATTTCCATTTTTCAGATAAGAAACTGAGGCTAAGGGTTGAATCATTGATCATAGGATCACAAAGACAGGACTTGAACTCAGATCTTGACTCTAGGTCCAATGCTCTATTGACTGTGCCACCTTGCTGATTTCAGGCCTCAGTTCCAAGTCCATGGTTCTTCCTACTCTACCACACAAAATTCTATATACTTAACATATGTCATAAGGACACCTATAATCTCAAAATCAGAGATAAGAAAGAATATTTTAATTACTTATTAACTCTGTATTACAGAATGTCAGAGAGAGAAATAAGAGATCCCAGAGTCTAAATTGTACCTTAACAAGAATCTTCTCAATACCAGACCCAACAGCCTTTAAGCCTTTATCTAATGATAAGGGAACCTACTAACCCAAAAGGCAGCATATTCCAATTTTTATAGTTCTGTTAGGAAGTTTTCCCTTCTTTATATCAAGCCTAAATCTGCTTCTTGAACTTCCACCTACTTCTCCTAGTTCTTGCCCTCTGGGATTGAGCAGAATAATTCTAATAATTCTCCCACAATATAATTGTTCAAATACTTGAAGAGTTATCACATCTTCTCCCGTCTTCTCTGTACTAAAATTCTCTATTTCCTCTAGTCCATTTTCTTTTGATATGAACTATGCTGTTTGCCATTTTTGAACATTCAAATTGTCACCTCAAATATAGAGCTCAGAACTCAACATCTGATCCTCTTCGTGGATGTTCTGTGAGCATGAAGTGATGCCTTGATGTGATGGTATCTCATACTGCAGACTAAGCTAATTCACGAATATCTATTTATGGAAAATAAAGGACAGTGATAAAGTGCCTTCTCTTATTACTTCAAAGGAACACAGTCAACTAAAAATGTCCATCACATATTCTTTTTTTAAATTCTATGTCTAGATCTTAGTGACATACAGGATAACAATATTACAGTATCAAAGTATTACCTAAAAAGTGTCTTGCAAGTAGTAGAAACTACCCAATAAGCATTTTTAATGGAGTAAATAAACAAATGAAATATCCTTTGCTTTTCCCACCATATCTGTGCTCTTACTCAAACCAGTATCTTTTCGATTCCATTTACTCATAGTTATTATCCAAGGCACAACAGTGTACCCTTCTGCCCTGCCCTTAGGGGAGCCCCCCAGAGTCCTTACAATCCCCTGGGAAATAACACATAAAAAATCAGCTACACAAAAGCAAAAGGCTTACTTCCAAATGGAGACATTATTTTCACCATTGAAGATGCAATTCTATTTTTTAGTTTATTTCTCCCAAGGTATTAATCAAGGGTTCAGTCACTGCTGTTCCCAAGTCCATTCACAAGAACCATTTTATTTATTCTAGGAGGTAGCTGGTTGAACTCTTTTAAATTTTTTTTCAATCTCTTCCAACTTCTACCCTCTTTTACTCCATGATACAGTTACAGTCCTCCTTGTAATTACTATAGTTAATTATCACTTAACATAAACTGCAGGCACTAGGAGAATACAAAGAAAAAAAACAAATTTGTAGTACAAGAATATTACAAATAAATTCCAATATGCAAGAAGGTTTCATAGGCTCAAGTTAGCTTTAATTATCACTCTGTGACAGATGCACAGAACTTGTTTTATTAACTCTAGTCAGTTTATATCTTCTTCCTGACGCTTCTTCCTTGTTTCCAGTTTCTTCTTGGGTGTGGATTTTGTTTTGTTGGGGTTTTTTACTGTGTGCAATATTATACATTTTTCACCTTCTCAATGCTAATGTAGATGAATTTGTAGACATTTCCTCTCCGAGAGAAAATGGAGAAGCTTGAAAAAATTGCAGGAAACAGCCATAGGGAAGAGGAATGTGGCATTTTTACTGCCCTAATACACACAAAGGAAAAGAAATAAATGAGACAGACAAGCAGATACAGAGATTGGAAAGAAACTTAAAGGAAACCACTCATATTAAACATTCACAACAGGTTTTTCAGCCTTAATAATTATGGATAGTGGGGGTGGAAATTAGAAATGAACATTAATCCAAATAATTAAAATGGATAATAGTATATCATAAACAAGATTTATACGCAGCAGCAGATTACACTGAAGACTGGCTACATAAATAAATTTGAGATATTTTTGGCACCACAAAGGAGAAAAATTTTTCTCCTAAGTACCAAGAACTTGCTTTGCATACAATGGGTATGTAATACATGCTTTTTAAATAAATGAATGATCATCAGAAGGGTTTATGGCATGAGCTCAATTCTTTCCCTTCAAATTAGCATTTTCATTTGACCTATGAGAGATAAAAAAAATGTCCTTTGTCCATCATCATCATCCTGGTTTTCCCCTTGCAGCTGTGTTTGAAGAATCTGGCATAAGTTTGAAGTGGAAATTAGCCTGTTGCCCCATAGAGAGTAAATTCCAGCTGTATGAGTTGAGGAGGGAATGGAAGGCCCAATACACAGCAATTAGCTTTCTGTAGCAAAAGCCCAAAGTTTGGAGAAGAACATGTCTTGGAGAATCTTGGTCTGATCCTCAGTGGTTCTCACTCTTTCTTTTTGAATCACATGCTAAGCACTCTATACATTTGTTGTCAATGTATAGAACACCATTACAGAACGATGAATAATAATAATGGCTTTGTTGCTGTTCATGTCACACTCTTCATGACCCAATTTGGGGTTTTCTTGGCAAAGTTACTGGAATATGTGCCTTCTCCAGTTCATTTTGCAGATGTGGAAATTGAGGCAAACAGGGTTAAATGATTTGCCCAGGCTCATGGAGCTAATAAGTATTGACTGGATTTGACCTCAAGAAGATGAGTCCCTCCTGACTTCAGTTACCCAGCTATCCCTATAAATAAGAGAGGAAAAAGAAATTGAAAGAATCAGAATAGGGAATGAGATGATAAAACTATCTCTTTTTGTAGATGATATGATGATATTATTGGAAAATCCCAATGACTCAATGAAAAAGTTAGTTGAAACAATAATTTTAGCAAATGAATTATTTTTAGCTTTTCCTACCATATCTGTACTCTTAAAGTAAATCCAGACAAATCATCAGCATTCCTACATATCACAAACAAAACTGTGCAAGAAGAGGTAGTAAAAAAAAAAAAAAACATGCTAAGAGAGAAATTTATTGGGAGAAGGACAAAGGGAGAGATAGATTAGGGTAAATTATGTCATATAAAAGAGGCAAGAGAAAATTGTTACAATGGAGGGGAAGAGCAGGAAGGTGAAAGGAAATGGGACAACCTTACTCTCATTGAATTTGGCTTAAGGACAGAATAATATACACACTCAATTGGGTATCTTACCCTGCAGGAAAATAGGTGGGTAGGGGATAAGAGGGGGAATGATAAAAGGGAGGGCAGACTGGGGGAGAGAGTAGTTAGAAGCATACATTTTTGAAAAGGGATAGGGTCAAAGGAAAAAATAGAATAAGTGGGGGGCAGGATAGGATGGAAGGAAGTATAGTTGGTCTTTCACAATATAACAATTATGGAAATGATTTGGGTAACTACACATGTACAACCTATATTGAATTGCTTATCTTCCCAGTGGGGGTAGGTGAGGAGGGAAGAAGGGAAAAACTCTGGAACTCAAAAGTTTTAAAAACAAATGCTTTAAAAATAAATTGTTTTCTACATGCAACTGGGAAATAAGACATAGTCACTGGAGTATAGAAAACCATCTTGCCCTACTAGAAAGTTAGTGGGAAAAAGGGGGAGGATATAAGAGAGAACAGATTGGGGGAAGGAGTATTCAGTAGGCTTGCTATTTTGGGGTGAGGGGTAGGGGAAAAATGAGGAGAAAAAATTGTAACTCAAAATTTTGTGGAAATGAAGGTTGAAAACTAAAAATAATTAAATTATTAAAAAAAAACACAACACCCCATTTAAAATAACCCTAGACAATGTAAAATACTTGGGAATATGTCTGCCAAAAAAACCTTGGGAACTATATAAACAAAATTTTTTTAAAAAAATTTTATACAAATAAGATCAGATTTAAATAATTGGAGAGATATTAATTGTTTATGAGTCAATAAAATAAAAATGACAATTTTGCCCAAATTAATTTATATATTCAACACCATTCCAATTAAATTGCTTAAAATTTTTTTTTTACTAAAATAGAAAAAATAATAACAAAATTCATTTGGAGAAACAAAAAGTCAAGATATCAAAGGAAATAATGAAAAAAAAGTATAAAGGAAGGAGGTTAGCAATACCAGTTCTTAAACTATATTATAAGGCAGTAATTATCAAAAACTATCTGGTACTGGCTCAGTGTAGCAGCAACCACACTGGCATACCCAGGATGACTGCTAGCACAGGTTCTGAGATCTGCTTTACTAGGAAAGATAGCTGTTTAAGGGGTCAACAATCTTTTTTTAAATTATATTCACTAATTCAAGGGAAAAGTCAACACCTTGAACTTCAGAGAAAATACAAACAGAGAAAATAAAAGCAGAGAAATAAAGACCAACAGACAGGGCTCTGACTGCCTGAATCAACTCTACACTTTACATACATCCCTGGATCAAGAGAGTCTTTACATCTGAGCAGTTGGGGAGCTCTGAACATACTCAGAATCTCGACCAGGGGATCATAAGATACTTCTCACAAGCGAGCCCCCAAAGCAAAATACCAACTCAGAGTGTATATACACTTTTCAGAGCCAGAAGGTATCACAACCCTCTTGAATCAGTGCCTAATTAGAAATTAGCAAAAGGTGTGAAAGCCTTCCTACAAGCAAGCCTCCCCTAAGCAAGCTTCCCTTAATGAGCTCCATGTGAGAACTATTAATGGGGGGGGGGGGGTCCGGAGGTCTTATATTCCATTAACATTAGCCTAAGAAATCAAAAGATATTTCAATGGAATAGAGTAGGTATGCAATTTATAGCAGCAAATAAATATAATAACCTTATATTTGACAAGTGTAAAGACTTAAGATTTCAGGACAAGAATTTATTACTTGGTAAAAATTGTTGTGAAAACTGAAAAGTAGTATGGTAGAAACTGGGCATGGACAAATATCTCATACCATTTACCAAGAAAAGGTTGTAATGGATATATGACCTAGATATAAAGAGAGATTTTACAAGAGAACATGTAACAAACCACTTGACCACTTATGGGTAGGTGAACAATTTATGAATAGACAAGTGATAGAGAGCAAAATTAGGGATAAAATGGATAATTTTGATTGTATTAAATTAAAGTCTTTTGTACAAATAAAACAAATATAGCCAAGATTAGAAGGAAAGCAGAAAATTGGGGGAAAATTTTTATAGACAGCTTATCAGGTAAGGGTCTCATATCTAAAATATAGAAATTATTTTGTCAAATCTATGAGAATATAAGTCATTTCCCAATTGATAAATGGTCAAAGGATATGAATAGACAGTTTTCCAATGATGAGATCAGAATAATTTATAGCCATATAAAATGCTAAAATCACTATTGACTAGAGAAATGCAAATTAAAACAAACTTGAGATATCATTTTATACCTACCAGATTGGTTAAAATAATAGAAAGGGAAAGTGACAAGTGTTGGAGAGAATGTGCAAAAATTAGGACATCAATTCATTGTTGGTGAAATTGTAAAATAATCCAACCATTTTGGAGAACAATCTGGAATTATGACCAAAGAGTTATTAATCTATAACCTTTGACCCAGTAATACCACTACTTTGTCTATTTCCAAAGATGATTAGGGAAAAAGGAAAAATACCTATGTATTCTAAGATTATAATAAGTTTATAATAGCTCTCTTTGCGGTAGCAAAAAACTGGAAATTGCAGGGAAGCCCATCAATTGGGGAATGGCTGAACAAGTATAGTATATGGTTGTGATGGAATACTACTGTGCTAAGAGAAATGATGAGCTCAATGTTCTAAGAAAAACATGGAAAAAATTACATGAAATAATAAGCAACAAAATGAGCAGAACCAAGAGAACATTGTATATAGTAATAGCAATATTGTTTTAAGAACAACTTTAAGTGAAGAATTTATTTTGTTTATTATATGTACCCAAATTAACTCTAAAGGATACATGAAGAAAGACTTATCTGCATCCAGAGAAAGAAGCGATAACTAGAAGTATGTGTAGAATAATTTTGCACTTAGATACTTGTTGAGGTCTAATGGTGGCCATATCTAGGGTGGGGACAGGGAAAGAAAAAAGAAAATAAATTATGTGATAATTTTTGTTGTATATTTGAAAGGAATAGCAAGTTGTGCTTAGTAAGTTTGCAGTTTCTTGTTCAATCATCTTTTTTTATTGTAGTATGTTATGGAAATGCTTGTTTTATTCCATAAATTAAAAAGAAAATTTAAGAAAAGAAAAAAGTTTTTAAAACATTTTCTTCATAACAACCTTATGAGAGAGATAGTACAAGTTTTATTATATCCATTTTCATAATGAGGCAATGATCTCTGGGAGATCAGGTAAATTTCCTGAGGTTCTACAGCTAATAATTTTTAGATATGAGACTTAAGATCTTAATGTTAGACCAGGAAGAGACTTTAGATACCATAAAGCCCAACCCCTTCATTTTACAGATGAGGAAATTGAGGTCCAATGGGCTTAAATGACTTGTTCAGGGTCACACAGCTATTAAGTATCTGAGATGGGACTTGAACACAGGGTTTGTGACTCCACATCCAGTTTTCTTTCTGCTACACCATACTGCCCCTCTCAATCTCCTCTAAAGGATCTCTATAAGTATAATAATTACTTCATTCTTATTACTGATGCTAACAACCTGAAAGTTATCATTTTTACTACATGGAGAGAATGGTGCTTAGAAGAAGCTATCCAAGGTGGAACCATATATTTACAACATAAATAACACACTGTATTTTTGTCAACTGCACATAATCTGTGGAAGTTGTACTGTAATATTTTGTTCTGACATAAAATTGGCACTGATATTTTTCAGAAAAAAAATGTCAGAAAACTCAGGCTCAGGACTATGACCGTGGAACACACACTCCAATAGGGCCTACTATGCTAAAAAAAATTCCTTTCAGGAGAAGTCTAATGAAAGACTTTGTGTTTGTGGCTTTGTCATTCAGTCGTGTTCAACTCTTTGTGAGCCATGAACTTGTCCATGGGGTTTTCTTGGTAAAGATACTGGAATAGTTTGCCATTTCCTTCTCCAGTGTGCCCCCATTTTACAGATGGGGAACTGAGGCAAATAGAGGTAAAGTGACTTGCCCAGGGTCACACAGCTATTAAGTGCCTGGGGCTAAATTTAAACTCAAATTTTCCTGACTCCAGATCCATATTCACTCTATCATCCAAGTACCATGCTTACTAAGTTTGGAGAAGCTTATTACCAAAATATTGGCCAATATGTGATGGTTTGGACTTTGTCTTTTGTTTTATTTTTGGTCAAAGCATCTCATGACATTGTGGAGATTTTGTGAACTTCACACTTGGAGGGAATACCCATCCTAATAAAATCATAGATCTTTTGAAGTACTGAAGGAAGTAGATAGATGATGGACAGATGGATACTGAAGGAAGGAATTGGGCAGTCTGTATTACGACATACATAATTAAGTGACTATTTAGGGAATCTGTCACGATGATATACCGCTTCTTCTCCTTCTTAGGTATGATATCATGAATCTTCAATACACTGATGCTAACCGGTACGATTATGTCCACATTGGAACCTGGCATGAAGGGGTGCTGAATATTGATGACTATAAAATACAAATGAACAAAAGTGGCATGGTACGGTCTGTGTGCAGTGAACCTTGTTTAAAGGGTCAGATTAAGGTAAGCCTCTAAGATTTTAGTCGATAATGGTTATGATAATGCATATGGCACTCAAGAAATACTTTCTTTTTTTTTTTTGCTTAAACCAAAGTATGACCAGAAATGGAATGCCAAGCTGGCTATTTCCTTCTCTCTACCCAGCACCCTACCCTTCACCCTTCTACCCAGGTTTAATTTAACTGAGTTTTTGTAAATATCAGAAAAAAGAAAAAGGGAATAGAATGCATTTATGGTAATAAGTTTGGATACTGTCCCAGGAAAAGGAGACCATCTGCTTTAATCCCATGCTTCTACTGGAGGCCTTTCCTGCTTCCCCCAGCTGGTAGTGTCTTCCTTTCTCAAATTACCTTCCATCTACTCTGTATACATTTTATACATTCTGAGTTATTTGCATGCTCTCTCTGCCATTAGAATGTGAGTTCCTTCAGGGCAGAGACTATTTTCCCCCCTTTCTTTGTATCCCCACAACTTAACAGAGTGACTGGCACATAGTAGGTGCTTACTACATTCCTCTTGGTTTGACTTAAATATTCTTTAATATTTTATTTGGGGTGGAAAACAGGTCAAAGTACACACATGAGTACAGTGAAGACAGATCTCTAATGGAAACAATAGGTCAGAGGGAAATAAACAGGAAAACCAAAAAACTCGAGGATCCTTGCTCTTCCTGTGGTTTATTGAAGTGAAAGCTAGAGAACACTGAAAAAAGCATATAACCAAAATAGCAGCAGTTGAAATGAGACAGCACTGGCATCCCTCATCCCCTCCCCTTCACACCCACAAGCTTGCTGATTCCTCAGAAAATACTGATTGGCTGTAGGCTGAGCATTTTTAGGTCCTCTAATAACAACAGCTCATATTTGTGAGGTGTTTTATGATTTGCAAAGTCAATTTTTGTTTTTGTCTTCGTGCCTGGTACATAAAATAATTATGTGTGAACTACTTGGGAAAAGCAATAATTTTGGTATGGTTTCATTTTGTGACAGCAATGATCATATGTATGTGCTTCTACCAACACTGGGCATCTCAATGTGGGCATCTGAAACCACATTGAGATAGTCTCTGCATCTTTAATTTGCTCTTGGTGAATGCTGGATCTTATGTCATATGCACATTTTGTTGCTCTTCTATTATGTTTTTATTTCTGTGGTTTTTAGAGAACAGACATTATTCCAAAGATACATGCCAAAGGTATAGCTTTAAAAGAGCACAGTTCAATGACTGTCAGAAATAATTGCATAAGATTTGAGGAAATCAAGCATTTCAAGGATCATAGCATTTTAAGGATCGTTTACACCCACAATTAAATAGGACCAGTAGCATTAAAGTGCAAAGGAAAATGCAGTCAAAAATGAAAATTGTCAAAAACCTAGAAATGATTGCTGCAAATAATCATAACAAGCAAAGTTCCAAAATTACAGAAATCCCCAAATAGATAGTAGAACACTCAACCATGACTTTGCCTCATTCCACAAGTCACAAAAGGTTAACAAATTTATTCAAGAGGAGATAAATTGTACTTCAAAGATGTAGGAGTTTGCCTCACTTAAAATCCATTGAAAATCCATGGGCTATAATCAAGATTAGACTTGGAAAAATGCAGTATTCAACAAAAGTGCACTTTATATCCAAAAGAGTGTGGGTTCATGATGAAGTATTTTAAAATGTGCTGAAATTTTGTGAATTTATGCCAAATAATGAAAAAGAAATGATTGTAGCAAAAGAAGTACATATCACCTACTGCTTTTTTCTTTCCTTAAGATTAAAAAAAGTTGTAAGGTATATTGCCTGTCAATAAATTTAATTTTACTCTGTCCCGGTTAATTTACCTATCACCATAGATACTTTAAAATTTCTTGCCGAATTGAATAAAAACTGCTCTCTCTCTCTCTCTCTATGAAGTAAAGTGAGTTTCACAACAATCTACATTCATCAAGCACGTACTTTTTGCAAAGCACTGTACTTAGAATCATGTGGAACCACACCTACAGCGTCAGGTATTGTATATTACAAATATTATCTAATTTGATCCTTACAACAGCCTTTGGAGGTAAATGCTATTGTTATTCACATTTTACAGCTGAGGAAACTGGGGCAGAGAGAGGGGAATTTGTTTAAGGTGACACAATTAGAAAGTGTCTAAGGATGGATTTGAACTCAGATCTTCCTGAACATGGGTCCAGGGCTCTATCCATCATTCCATCTCTTGACTTTATTGTGAATTCAAAGACAAAAATCAAACATTCCCTTGTTTAAAAGTTTCCCTTCTCTTTGGGGAAATATTGCATGCCCGTATATGATAATTATAAAGTAGTTTTTGAGTGGTATTTGCAGTTGAAGGGAGGAGGAAAAGGCTCATGTTGGAAGGGTCACTTGAACTGAGCAATGAAGGAAGCTAGGGATTTTAAAAGACAAATGAAGGAGCACATTCTAGGCACAGGGTAGCCCAGAAGCAGGAGATGGGATATTATGTATGGATAAGCTTGTGACAGAGGTATTTCAAGTCATCCATTTTTTTAAAAAATTGAGGATGAAACTTATATCATGTTTTCTTACTGAGGGCAGGAGGGAGAGAATTTAGACTCAAAATTTTTAAAATGAATGTTAAAAATTGTTTTTACATGTAATTAGGGAAAACTAAAATATTAAATATATTAAAAACAAAACAAAAGAAATTGGGAATGATAATAACAACACCTTATATATAGCATTTTGTGATTTCTAAGAGGTAACTGCATAATAGCTCTTTGAGGGAAGTGGTTTGTTTGCTTTCTCCAACCCTCTGATGTCATTGGTATAAGGAACTTCTTATAAGGAAACTCTCAATGCAAATCAAGACCTATTTGGCAACTTGTAGACTTATGTGCTTTTTTTGGGAGGACATTAATTCCTTAAGTCACACTGGCAGTCTGTGTCAGCAATAAGACTTGAACCCACATCTTTCTGCCTCTTTATCCACTATGCCAATGAGGTTCTCTGATATTATCACTCTGATTTTAAAGCTAAAGAAATTAAAGGTCAGAGAAGACAGGTCACTTGCCCACATGGCTAGTCTGTGTCAGCACCAAAGGTCTAAATTAGAGGTTCCCAAACTTATTTGGCGTACTGCCACCTTTTTAAAAAAATTACTCAGTGCCACCCTGGAAATTTATTTTCTTTAATGTTTTTTTTTTAACTTGCATCATAAAAATACAAAATTTTTTAAATGATGCTTCTTAAATTTAATAATTTATTGTAAAGTTGTGGGGTTTTCCTGCATTGAAATTTTGATGATGCAATATTGCACCATGTAAGAATATAGTATTATATTATAAACAAATCATTACACGCACATATTCCTACAGATTCATGCTGGACTTTCCAACAATGCGCAACAGACTTGCCTGCCAACACCTGCTTTTTAAGACCTGTCAGTGGACTTGAGCAGTGATTGGCTATAACTTCTATTTTGTGTGTTTACTGGAAAATAATGTAATCACTACAACTTTAACTCTGTTACACACCAGATTAAACATGTACCAACAGTTTTTCAAAATTTTCTTCTCTTCTTTTCTTATGCTTCTACTGCTCTCTTATTTTTATTCAAATCCTCCCAAGTGTACCCAAGGCAGTAATATTCCTCCTGCTTTGTTCTAGCACCCCCCAGAGGATGGTATTGCCCACTTTGGGAACCTAAATCAAGGTTCTATAAATCCTATTACAGTGGTCTTTGTCAAACTGACTTTCCGTTACACCTTCCTACAAGGAGCTTTAGTAACTTCAAAGAGTTTGTGGTATGCTCGGAGTGTCTCATAATTAGAGACAATTGATAAATGTTTAACAACAGACTCTCTAGAAAAAACAATGTATGCCCACACTTTTATGTTTAATTTGCACTATTAACATTTTTCCCATCACTTTTCTTAAGTCTAGACAATGAACAAAGCAATAAATCATGCCCTGATTTGTTACATTTGCTGGTGTCTTAAGTATAAATACTCACATTCCCAAAAGAGAAGTTCCAATTGGCTTCACCATACCTTGCTCACAACCATTCCATCTTTGGGTATACAGTTAGTTCTACTATCGCGTTTGTTTTGAAGATACAAATTCTGTGCCAGCTAGATGATATGAGGGATACAGCACTGGGTTTGGAGTCAGTAGCAACTGAATTGGAGCTCAGACACTACCCAGCTGTGCGAGTCAATTGATCTCTGTCTGCCTCAGTTTCTCAACTACAAAATGGAGATCTTTCAGCACCTACCTAACAAGTTTATTGTGAGGATCAAATGAGATAATATCTCTAACATGGTTAGCACAGGGTCTGGTATATGACGGGTGTTTAAATAAGTGCTTATTCCTTTCTTTCTTCCTCCCATCATAAACCTCTTCTTTTCCATCATTCAGTAAATCAGTCAACTGGTTAAAAAAAAAGAAAGACAATACAAATTTGTTCCAATTTGACTGAGATATTAGGGAACAATTTGAGCATAGGGAGAATTTTAGTTTGCTTCACCATTCAATTTCTTCCATAAGAAACATTGAGAATACAGAAAACTTCACCACTTCACAATAACTCACATACTATAGCCTCTTCTCTGCCCACTCCTAAGTAAACCAAGGTTTTGTCATGGTAAAGTCCTGTATTGCATATCTTCTGCTGCAGTAGGAACTGTGGGCAAAAGAGGACTGATTCCACCGTAGTCTCTGACGTACCGCCACTACCAAGGCCTGGCATTGTGGCATGACAAACCAGCCAGAGACTTTGCCAGCCTTGCTCTGGTGCTACAATTTGGGAACTGACGTATTTCTTAACCACTTGTCATATATTAGCACGCATAAAAGTGCTACTATTTTTATTAGGTTTCTACCTCTTTTATGTGTTACTGATAAAGTTTTGGGGTTTTATCCCTAACCCCATAAACCCTGTTGTTTTTATTCCATGAATTTTTTTTCATAATGTGGTACTTTGGAGGAACACACATGGCATGTTATAGCATGCTAAAAACAAAAATAAAGGGTAGGGTTTAGATGTGAGAGGATTTTCTGTAAGGGAAGGATGGTGAAAACTGTCTCACACTATGTAAAATCAGATTGAGTGAGAAGATGAAAAATACAGATTGAGGGGAGGAACTTTGAAATGGCAAGGGTATGGATTAGATGACCTAATAGGTCATTCCCATCACTAATTTTCTGTGATTCATTTCTTAACGCAGTCAAGTCATTATATAAATGTCATCCAGCCCAGCTGTTGGTATAGCAGCAATTGCGTAGGAGTCTGTCCTTATCCCATGCCCCCACCCAGAACTGCTGAGCCAACCCCATGAACCATGAAGCCATTATGTAGGTGGGAATCCCCGTTAGACTGTGCTCCAGGTAGCCTCCACACCTTGAGCCACTCTCTTGTTGCAGAGGCAAAGATAGTTTCTGTGTTACCAAAGTACAGTGGAGGGCTTAGAGCCTTTTGTCTACTATAGCAATGGAGAAAGGGCCATTCCAGCATGTTTAACCTTACTAGTTTTGCCACATTTTAAGGGAGGAAAATAATATTAATCAGAACAGGAAGGCAAAAGGGAATGGGTCAACCTTACTCTCATTCAATTTGGCTTAGGGAGGGAATGACATACACTCTAAATTGGGTATCTTGCTCTACAGGAAAGTAGGGAGGAAGGGGATGAAAGGCAGGATCATGGAGGGGAGAGAAGGTTGGGGGGGAGGGTTGTTAGAAGTACACACTTCTGTAAAGGGACAGGGACAAAATAGAGAATAGAACAAGGTGGGGGGAGTGGGATAGGAGGGAGGGAAATATAGTCAGTCTTTCATAATATGTTCATTGTGGAGATGTACTGTTTAACTACACATATACAGCCTGTAGTGAATTGCTTGTCTTTCCAGTGGGGGTGGGTGACAAGGGAGGAAGGGAAAGAATCTAGAACTTAAATTTCTAAAATCAAAGGTTAAAATATATGCATATATTATTATTATTATTATTATTATTATTATTATTATCATAATTATTTACATGCAACTGGGAAATTAGATACACAGGCACTGGGACAGGGAGATCCATCTTGCCCTACCAGAAAGTCAGAAGGGTGATAGGGGAGGATATAGGAGAGAGCAGATTGGGGGAGGGGGTATACAGTGGGATCTCTGTTTTGGGGTGGTAGGTGGGGGAAAGACGGGGAGAAAATTCGTAACTCAAAATCTCATGGAAATGAATGATGTAAACTAAAAATAAACAAAAATTAATTTTAAAAAATAAACTAGCTTTTAAAATCAGGAAAAAAAAAAGAAAAGAAAATTAATCCCAGTAGCCCTATCTCA
Organism: Pseudochirops corinnae; assembly: GCA_028646515.1. Taxonomy (NCBI): domain Eukaryota; kingdom Metazoa; phylum Chordata; class Mammalia; order Diprotodontia; family Pseudocheiridae; genus Pseudochirops; species Pseudochirops corinnae. Next base: position 78,372,476 of record CM053586.1, on the reverse strand, counting down.
CCTTTATAACTTCTGACACCATCTGGGTAATCTACCAGGCTGCCTCATGCACTACATTCTATCCCTCAGGAGGGATGTCTAAGTCTTGCTCCCTGGAAATCCCTTGAGAAGCCCCATAGTCCTCAGGCGTGTAGAACTGTCACCAGAGTCCATTCATGCAGCCATGTGTTTCTTCATGGCTGTCCCCTGATAAAAGGAATTCTCTGTGTCCCAGAAACACCCTGGTTTTTATGGGGTTAAAATAAGGCACCAGAGAGGGGTTGTCACAAGGATGCTTTTCACTCTATTAAGTCTATGATGCCATTTCAGTGAAATAGTTTATGGATATGCAAAGAGCAGTTTTCTGGGTATTAAAAGTGGGAGAGGGAAAAAACAGGCAGAAAAAATAGCCCCTTCCTCTTGAGATTTACTGCATAGAAGCTCACCTTAGTAATTCCTGCCTGCTAACTTTACTCCTGGCAGGCTATGAATGGATAATCATATGTCCTTTGTACAATAGCTTACACATTCCAGATGAGAAGCTGGGTCATTCATTGCCAAACCAGGGAGCAGGTTGTCTATGAAACAGTGCTCCTTGTGCCTGGCGATATGAATGCCTAAAAAACATCACTTGGTGCTACTGTGGTATGTGGATAGCATGACAGGACTATAGTCAGGAAGACTCATCTCCCCAAGTTCAAATCTGACCTCAGACCCGTATTAGCTGTGTGATCACTTCACTCTGTTTGCCTCAGTTTCCTCATCTGTAAAATGAGTTGGAGAAGGAAATGGCAAACCACTCCAGTATCTTTGCCAAGAAAACCCCAAACAGGGTCACAAAGAGTCAGACATGGCTGAAAAACAACTGAACATCAACAGCAACATGTAGCATTTACCATAAATGCCGACTGGGGCAGCAAGGTACTGTTTTAAAAGTATTGTGCCATTCAGTGGGAAAAGATTTGTCCCTAAAGGGGAAAATGTTTATCTGTTTTGTTCCTCATAAACTCTCCAGGCAGTGTGGAAATAAAAGAAATTCAAATCCTGTTTACCAAATAGCTGCACTTAAATTCAAACACAACTAATTTGCCACCTACCATGCCCAGGTGACATAAAAGGAAATCTCAGCAGCCTCTCCAAAATATAGACAGAGTCAATTTACAGGAGAATTTCAGGGCTAATTTCAGGGTTAATAAATTCCTTTATTGACAATGAAAGGCTTTTCATTCTGAATTCAACTTGCAGTGCTTTCTAAAAAACATGCCTGCTTTTCTTATAACATATAAAACATTGTTAAGGACAAATCCTCATAAAACCTAATTCAACAAATGTTGATTAAGTCCTGAGCATTTGGGCTCAGAGTGCTGGACCTGTTCAGGAAGACTTGACTTCAAATCCAGTCCCAGATTCCTCCTAGCTGTATGACCCTGGGCAAGTTATTTAACTCTGTTTACCTCAGTTTTCTCATAGGTAAAATGGTGGTAATAGTAGCACCTACCTCCCAGAGTTGTTGTGAGGATGAAATGAGATTATATCATTTTAGCATAGTTTCTGGCACATGGGAGACACTTTAATAAAAGAATCTTTCCTTCTTTCCTTCCTTGTACAGACGCACAGAACAGGAAATAGTCAAATTCAGAGAACAAATAGTATCCAATTTGGCTAGTAATTAGAATTTGTAAAGAATAGCTGGGAAGGTGGACTGTCTTAGATGCCAAACTAAGGGATTTGTATCTATTCTAGAGCCAGTAGGGAGCCAGAGATGATTTGTGAGCAGCAGGATGAAATAATCAAACCTATGGCTTGAGTTTAATTATGTTAATGTTAGTGATTGACAAAATGTCTTTTATATTGTCCTGCCACAACCAGAGTGCAGTTCAATGCAATTCAGTTGTTCATTGTTAGGTGTACATTGCTACATAATCTTCAATACATTTTTTCCCATTAAATAAGGCTGTTAAGCAATTTCTGGCAGCTAGGTTGCACAGTGGATAGAGTGCTGGACCTGGAGTCCTGAGTTCAAATTCAGCCTCAGACATTTACTAGCCATGTGACCTTGGGCAAGTCACTTAACCCTGTTTGCCTCAGTTTCCTCATCTGTAAAATGAGCTAGAGAAGGAAATGATAAACCACTCCTGTATCTTTGCCAAGAAAATCCCAAATGAGATCAGGAGGAGCTAGATGTGACCAAAATGACTGAAAAAGCAATTTCTAAGTATAACAATACTATCCCTAAAAAGATTCCAGTTACAAACCAAATTTCCTTACAGACTTCCACTATAAACTAACAAGCATGAGTTGTTTATAAAAATGCAATATGTTATAACTCTTTAACCTGTTAACCAATTAAAGAAAACGTTTCTTTTGGTCTCAAAATCTCCAGTTCATGCCATCCAAATGGAATTTACTTCTTTAGCATGAGCATGTCAGTCATATCAATATTTTGTTTCCATATATATGTATATATGTGTATACATATATATGTATATATATATGTATACTGTATTTTAGGTACAGATGGAAGGATGATTTGGGAGAATGGAGAGTAAGCCAATTTGACTAGAGTAGAGTATATGAAGGGAAGGAATATGAAATATCATTTAGTCTGTTAATGAAATTTAAATACTATAGACAATCGGAAACCATTGCAAATTGCTCAGCAGTGACAAAGGGAAAGGTAGCATTGCAAGATTATTTTGACAGCTCTATAGAGGATGGATAGTCAAGGAGAGAAACTGAAAGCAGGGAGATTCATGCAGAGACTATAATGATACTCTACTGAGAGGTAATGAGGGCTCAAATGAGAGTGATGACCCTCTTGAATGGAAAGTAAGGAACATAAGCCTATGATGGGAAGATAGAATCAGCAAGATTTGACAGTGGATGGATATGGAAGGTGAGAAAGAGAGAGGAATCTGGATGACTCCAAATTTTCAAGGAAGTTATCTTGAGTCGAAAGAGAGAAGTTGAGAAAGAGGATGAGTTTTTCTTTGTTTTCTTGCTCATTTGTTTTTGCTGGGGTGGGAGGTGGTAGATAATAAGTTCCAAAGCTTTGTAAGTTCTTAAAGAAAAGAGCAGGGTTAATCTAATCAAAAGGTTTTTTTCTCCTTGAGCTAAACCTTAAAAAATCTTCCTTGCCTTTTTCCAGTCAAGTTCTATAATTTATGCTCACCTACTCTCCCTCCCTCCCTCTCTCTCTGTCCCTCTCTCTCTGTCTCTGTCTCTGTCTCTGTCCCTCTCTCTCTTTCTCTGTCTCTGTATATACGTATGTGTGTATATATATATATATATATATATATATTCTATATATATATATTTTTTTTTGTGCTGATCATTTCTCATATTCTGTTAGATAATACAGAAAGAACATTTGTTCAGGTCATTCTGAAAAGTCTTATAGGACTAGGTAGTGAGGCCTTCAGACCCAGAAGCCTCTCCTCTCTTCAAGAATCTTATCATGCTGCTCACTTCTTAAACTGAATTTGCAATTAAAACACGTTTCTTCATCCTTTAATATGTACTTCAACACGATATCTATATACATATAATATACATGCATATATACATTTATATGCACATACATATATATACATATACATACATACCATAGCCTTTCCTCCTTTCCAGTACCTTGTTTTTCTCTTGAAATAATTCCATTCAGAACTCCATTTTCCACAGTTAATCTTTTGGCATTATTTTAGCCCCTTCCTTTTTCATCCTGGAAGCCCTCCCTCCCCTTTTGTTCTCCTTCTGAACACCTCAAGACACCCACAAGCAGTGTCTTTATTCTTCCTTGCTTTATTCTCTTAAGATCCTGACCTCATCCATATGGACAACTGTTATTAGATTTTTGGTTTTTGTTATTGCTGAATCCTTGCTTTTTCCTATCTAAGCATGCTATTAAAAGCTTCTCTAGGTAGAAATATTTATTTAACTCTCTAATTAGTTTTATTCCTTTCCTTGAAAGCTTTCTTTATTCCATTTTGCAGTTATTAAATTTATATATGTGTGTGTATGTGGGTATATATGTGTGTATGTATGTATGTGGGCATATATATGTGTGTATGTATATGTGTGTTTTTACACACATATAAATATACTTCCCACCACCATCTGGCATCATGTAAGAGAAACATCTTTCCTTCCCCTTGGTCATTTCTCTTACTACGTTTTTCATTTATTTCTGTTTGACAGTAGTTCACTCTTTACATTTCTCAGCTTTTGAAAAATTAATTTGACTCTTTACACAGAATGATCAGAAAAGCCTTAACGCAAGCTTTCTATTTTAAATCTATCTTCTTTCTTGGCCTAAAGTTTACAATTTATATGGTTCTACTTTCATATTTTACAATATTCAAGAATATAAGCAAGTATGCCTGAATAAGTATGCTTAAAAATCGTATTTTTACTGATTCTAAAACACAGAATCAAAGGTTGGTTCCAACCCATACATAAAAGGAATTGTCACTATAATATACCCCAAAAGTAATATCTGGCCTGGTTTTGAAGACCACCAAAGGTGTGGGGTGGGGGTGGGGATTGGAAGCCACCACATTTCAAGAGAGCCCATCCACTTTTAGACAGCTCCAATTCCAAGGAATGGTTTGCTGACATTAAACTTAAATTGCCTCTTTGCAACTTCCAGTTATCACTCCTAGGTTTGCCCTCCCAGGCTAAACAGAATAAAATATAATCCTCCTTACACATGAAAAAATCATCAAATACTTAAAGGTAGCTATTGTATCCCTCTTGACTCTTCCTTCTTACAAGAGAAATGTTCCCCATTCCGTCAAGCACTCCTTATATGACATGGAATAAAACCTTTGGCAATACTGGTCACCCTCCCCGGACACTCTCCAGTTTATCAGCATTATTCCTAAATTGTGGCACCCAGAACTAAACACAATACTCTGGGATGACATGTGATCAAAGCAAGGACCATCTCTTCTCTATTCCTGGAAGCAGTACTTCTCTTAATGGAGTTCAAGATCACATTAGTTTTCTCATCTTCCAGATCACACTGCTAACTCAGATTGAGTTTATAGTATACTGGAATCTCCATGTCTTTTTTTCCAGAACAAATGCTATCTAACCATGCCTTATCTATGTTGTTTTTGTCAAATTAGTTTTCTTGCACCCAGCTGTAGAATTTCATATTTCTCCCTATTGAATTTTATCTTATTTGATTCATCCCAATACTCTAGCCCAATGGTTCTCAACCTTCCTTAGGCCTCAACCCTTTAATACTGGTATGTGGGCGTATCTGCATGTGGGTGGACCGACCTGGAGGCAGATAGAGGAGCGGTGTCTTGGTTCCTAAGACCATTGGAAATATGTGTTTTCTGATGGTCTTAGGCAACCCCTGTGACCCCTGTGAAAGAGTTGTTTGACCCCCAAAGGGGTCGCGACCCACAGGTTGAGAATTGCTGCTCTAGCCTGTCACTATTCTTTTGGATCCTGACTATCATCCAGTATGTTAGCTACCACTCATAGCTTGCTGTTATCTGAAAACTTGAAGAGCATGTCATGTATACCTTTATCCAAGTCTATATATCTTTATCTATAAAGATGTTAAAAAGCACAGGACCAAAGACAAATTCCTGGGATGTTCCACTGAAGGACCTTTGCCATATTGACATCAAACCATTAACAACTACTCTTTGAGTGGAGTCATCCAACCAATTCTGAATTTCTTTAATTATGTTATCATTGAATTCATGTCTGTCTTGCCCACAAGAAGAATGTAAGACATTTTATCAAAAAGCTTTCTAAAACTATGTTGTTATTCAGTCATGTCTGACTCTTTATGACCCCATTTGGAGTTTTCTTGGCAAAGATACTGGAGTGGCTTTCATTTTCTTCTCCTGCTCATTTTACAGATGAGGAAACTGAGTTAAGGGACTTGCCCAGGGATCACACAGCTATTGAATGTCTGAGTCTGCATTTGAAATCGGGCAGAGGAGTCTGCCTGATTCTAAACCTAGTGCTCTATCCTATTGCACCACTTAGATGTCCTGAGTAAACTATAATCTCATCATTCTAATCATCTAATTTAGCATTCCTATCAAAAAAAGAAAGAAAATAGTCTGGCATGACCCACTCTTTTTTTATATAATTTGTGTTTTTGAGGCAATTGGAGTTAAGTGAATTGCCCAGAGTCACACAGTTAGTAAGTGTCAAGTGTCTGAGGCCAGATTTGAACTCAGGTACTCTTGACTCCAAGGCTGGTGCTCTACTATACTACCCAGATGTCCCTGCCATGACCCATTCTTGATAAAGTCTGACTGGCTCTTTGTAATCACCACTTCCCTTTCTTGATATTCATAATCTATCTCTTTAATCATCCAGTTTAAAGTTTTTCCAGATTCAAAGTCAAGCTCACTAGCCTTTAGTTTGGAGATGTTACTCTTATCTATTAAAAAAAAATGGTAATTAGCCCTTCTCCAAATCATGTGGTATCTCTTCCATTTTCAACAACCTTTGAAATATCACAAACAGTGGCTCTGCAATCACATTGGCCAGTTCTCTCAGGTCCTAAGGATCTAATTCATCTGGACTAGATAACATTAGTTTATCCAGGGGTACCTAGGTGCTCTCCTATTAATACTTACCAATTATCTTGGTATCAACTCCCTATTAGTAATTTTTGTTGTGTCATTTCTAGGCAGAGGAAAAAACAGAAGCAAAATAAAGAAGAAACAGATCTGCTTTCTCTCTGTTTTCATCATCTTCTCAACCCCAAGCAAGGGTCCTATCCTTTCTATGATCCTCCTTCTCTTCCAATTTAGTTTTTAAAAAAAGAAACCCTATTTTTGCCTTTAACTCCCTTCATTAGCCTCAGCTCATTGGGAACTTTAGTATTCCTAACACTGTTGTTAGAGGACTATAATGAATCATATTCATCCTTTGTTATCTGGCTTTATTTCAATTTTCTATACATTTTTTTAAAACTAATATGGTTGGTCAGTTCTCTGGACATTCACAGGAGTCTTTTCACAAAAGTCCCATTTTTCTTTCTAGCACTGGCACATAGTAGGAACTTAATAAATATTTGTTTACTGATTTCTCACTGAAATTGTTTCCCTTTGTTTTCAGAATGCCATGCTGAGCTTCTCCCACCCCTCCTGGATTGACTTACACTCTAACATTTTCATACATGAGATCCTACCTATATTGCCTCTGAACCTACTGAAATCTGCTTTCCCAAAATCTATAGTGCATATCAGGCTATGCCTGGCTTTTTCTCTCTCTGTTACAATGTCTAAAAATAAATGATCACTTTTTTTAGAATTCCTATAATTTCTACCTAGCAATCAACTCTTCTCGGTTTGTAATAATGAGATTCAAAGTGGAATTACCCTTTATTGGTTTTCCCCTTTGTGAAGGGTAAAATTTTCTTGAAGGCAAATCAAGAAGTCATTGTGTGTTAAGCTGAGTGACTGGAAAAGATTGAATTAATATGGTGACTAGCTAGCTAGGGGTGAAGTAGTCATTCTCGGAAGTCATTTAACCTTCTGAGCTTTAGTTCCCTCATTTGTAAAAATAAGAATGGACCGGAGGATCTCTAATGTCTCTTCCAGCTTTCAATCTATTAGGCTACTGTTTTAGCTAATAAGTGTTGAAGCTGCATACATACATACATACATACATACACACACACACACACACACACACACACACACACCACATTACTGGGAAGCTGAAGAGAGACATTGGACAGATAGTAATAGAAGGCCTCAAGTACAATGCTGAAGAGTTTAGAGTTATGGAGATGTGATAGGGGAGCACAGGGAAATGAGCTGATTGAGCAGTTATATGCAGGAAGAATTTAGGGGGATAGAAAGATTTCAGGCAGATTATATAGATGGAGGCTCTTATTGCCATCCAGGAGTGAGTTAATGAAAGTACAATACTAGGGAGGGGACTGGTGACAAAAGGAAAGTAACATAAAGGAAGGATCATTATATAAGAAGAATCAGATGTACTTGATAACTAGATATAGCTGTGAAGAAGGAGTAGTCAAATAAGAACTTTATTTCTAAAACCACTGTTTATTCTACTGTACCTCACTACCATCACTCTCTGTGTGAGCAAAGTTCTTCTTCTGAGTGCTCCAGGCATAGGCAAAAACATTCAGACAATGATTAGAAACATACAACAAAATCAGAGACCCTTCACATCCGCTTCATATCTATATCACACTTAATTGCAAACCTAGCACGCTTCCCACCCCATATCTTCTGAAGTTTACCTTTTATGTGAAATGTTCTTCAAATAAGCTTCTGGTTCACCTGAAATGAGCAAGGGCCAGAGCAAAAGCATTGGCATGATAAGAAGTGAAATGGTTAGCTTTCTAAAAGATAGCTCTTGATGTTTTAGGTCATCCGTAAAGGAGAGGTGAGCTGCTGTTGGATCTGCACAGCGTGCAAGGAGAATGAATATGTGCAAGATGAATTCACCTGCAAAGCGTGTGACCTTGGATGGTGGCCAAACAGAGACCTCACTGGTAGGACCTGTCTCGTTTACATGAGCCGTCTCCCCTCAAAGTGTTCTGATGTTGTTTTCACCTGCTCTCCTAGGAATTATGCTGACCCCTTCCTCATACATTTATAAAGGGCACATTTTTTAAAAAAGTTTTTCCATGTTTGCTTATATTGTGTACTCCACGCAAACACCTCAGTGTATATTTCATAGTATAGTATAATTGTGGTATAACAATAACAAAAACAAGTGGAGTCTTGTACAAGAATACTACCATTATTTTTTTTTTATTATAAGTTGATAATCTGGAGGGGAGGAAAGAGGGATCCAATTTAACCCAAAATAAAAGTGAATCACTTCAAAATGCTTCACAATGAGATTTTGTAGTACATGCATATCATTGGTATTTCTAGACATACCAGTATTACCTAAGTGCTGAAGAGCTCTTCGCTTGGCCCTAGAGAAGAGTAGAGAAAATGTATGCCTCTCCCCTTCTTTGCAGAGGCAGAATACTAAGAGTGTGCAATATTGCCTCTGCTGTCAAATATGACTGATGTGTTGATTGATTTGGCTGAATTTTTTCTCTTTCTTTTTAAAAAAAATGTTATAAGAGATGGCTCCCTGGGTAGGAGAGGTGGGAGAGAAATATAGAGGAATTATGGGAATAAATGACAAAAGATATCAATAAAATTAAGATTTAAAAATGTTAAGTTTCTAAAAGGTAGGATTTATGTCATTTACTCTGCCTTTTAGAGTACTTAGCAAAGTATAACAAACAAAAATAAAAGCCATGCTCAAACATACTCATAATCATCATTCTACAAAGGGTACAATATACTAAAAAGTTTTTTGCATTTCCTAATGGAAGCTTGAAACATTGAGGTTAGGCCATTTATTTAAGAAATAAAGCAAATAGTTCACAATATACATTTTCAATTGCATGCATAATATTCTTCTTCTATTCTACTCATTATATGGAAATGCTCATTTTATTTGGTGTTTGTTAAGTTCAGAATAAAAGAGGAAAAAGCAACACAACATATTGTAGAATCGGAAAGCCAGATCTTACAAAAAGAGGCCTCAAAGAGCCCTTTGCCCAAATGGCAACCAAACAGGAGTCTTCTCTGTAAACTTCCCAACAAATTATATTGCCTCTTTTGCAAATCAAATATGTTATTCTTCTTCCAAATGCAATCATGTGCAGTTTCTTATTGATTGATGTTCACTGAAAGGAAAATAACTATGGCTTTGCTACTAAATGTAATAAGAATATTATATTTGATCCTTCTATGCTTATAAACATATGGTAAGTGAACAATATTCTGTCTTTCTGAGGACATCAGTTATTCTAACCTTTTTTGAAAAATAGAAATGAAGTCCAATAGGATAAAAATATGTGTCAGTATACGTTTCAGATTGTGACTTAAATTTGCAGACTGAGAATAAGTGGTTCTTGGAGCATACTCCCAAAAGATTTCACAATTCTTATGTTTTGGGTTTTTCCAGACAACAAATGTAGAATCTAAGATTCTGCAGCAGCTGTAGTTCATTGATTCTCAACAGGGGGAGTATAAAAGGGGGAAATTTACTCATTAGGACAAAATGAAACTTTAAAGTCTTCTCTCAATTTGTTGCATACACATATGTAGCCAAAACAAGATTGCTGGATGTGACCACAGAGATAAGTTTTTGTTTTCAGCAGTCTGCTGAATATCAATATCAAGTGAGAGATGAAACAGGGAGAAATATATCAACAGAGGAGCTCACTAGTGAATTCAAAATTATCTTGTTCAAAATCCAAACACTATTAGTGTTTGAGGTCTTGCCTTTCTTTATGTGCCTAGGACTTAGCATAGTGCCTGGCACATGTTATTGTTCTTCAATCATTTTTTGGTTGTTTCCTACTCATTTTGACTTCCTTTGTGGTTTTATTTGGTAAATATATTGGAATGGTTTTGCCATTTCTTTCTCCAACTCATTTTACAGCTGAGGAAACTGAAGCAAACAGGGTTAAGTGACTTGCCCAAGGTCACACAGCTAATAAGTGACTGAGACCAGATCTGAACTCACAAAGATGAGTCTTCCCTGACTCCAAGTCCAGAACTCTGCCCGCTGAGCTACCTAGCTACCCCCACCTGGCACATATTATGTGCTTAATAAATGTTTGTTGACTTGTCTTCAGATGTTCCTCTTTATAGAATACTCTGTACTGTATTTAATGAAACCATAGGACACTACAGGAATTCCTTAATGAGATACACAGTCACTTATTTACATCAGAAAAACAAAACAGATGAAAAACATTGTTCAGATTATGACATCAGAGGGTATATATACATGCACTCACACACACACACACACACACACACACACACTACCCTCCCTTTTTCGTCTTTCCCAGACACACATATAATCTAAGACAAGCTTTGCATATGGGCAATGAACTGAGCCCCAAAACTGAATAATAAAAGGTTAACAGTAAAATACTTAGAACTATTCTAAACTTCACTGTCCTGGAAAAGTCAAGTTTTTGCTATATGGCTATGAATCACAGAATGCTACAATCTCAGAAGAATCAAAATTACAAGTGATCCAGAGGACAATAGAAAAGATGAATTAAAACATTCCCACTGATAGTCAAATGATATAAATAGACAGTTTTCAGAGGAAGAAATTAAAGCTATCAATTGCCACATAAAAAAATATTTTAAATCACTAAAAACTGGAGACACACACATTAAAACAACTTGGGCATATTAATGCACAACTGGTAGAGCTGTGAAATAATCCAATCATTTTAGAAAACAATTTTGAACTATGCTCAAAACGCTATTTAATTGTACATATTCTTAGACCTAGTAATACTGCTAGTAGGTCTATACCCCTAGGAGATAAAAGAAAGAGGAAAATGACCACTATGCACAAAAAATATTTATAGCTTCTCTTTTTTGTGGCATCAATTAGAAACCAAGGGATGCTCATCAAACAAATTGTGGTATATTATTGTGATGGAATGCTATTGTACAATAAGAAATGATGAAGAAAAAACAGAGAAGACATGAATTGATACAAAGTAAAGGGAGCAGAACCAGGAAAATAGTCTACATGAAAAATAGCCATATTGTAAATATAATAAACTTGGAAAGACTTACTTAATATCTCTGATCAACACAATGACCCACCACAATTCCAAAGGACTCATAATAAACGTGTCATCTACCTCCAGATAGAGAAGAGATGGATTCAGAGTACAAATTGAAGAATTTTTTTACTTTATTTTTCTTGCTTTTGGGGGAACATGGCACATACGAAAATTTGTTTTGCATGAATATATACATTTGAAATAGGTTTTGTTTTGCTTGCCTTCTTATTGGGTAAGGGAAGGGGTAAAGGGAGAGAATTTGGAACTAAAGAAAAGAATTTTAAAAACTTTTAAAAAAGAAAAAAGCAAGATTCATTGAGTAGGCTACTACATATTTCTAATAAGAGCTCACATACAAAAAAAGTAGCTTAAAAATATTACAAAGGACATGCATAACAAGAGACTGATGTGACATAGCCATATAGCTGTAGTGAGTGACAACATATAACTTGAGTGATGCCCTGGTTATCCATGAAACATACATGTGTATGTTTATATGTGTTCATATGGATGCATATGTATATGCATATATCGACATGTGTATATCTACATATACACACATGTATACATGCACAAATGTGCCTATATACTCATATATATGTGTAAATATTCGTATGTGTCTATGTTTTTAAACAAAGAAAATCCCTCAGCATGTTAGGTGACTCCTCTAGAGAGGGTCTATGGAAAGTCAAAGGCAAGAATCATACAGAAGAAGGTACACGTAACTGTGTTGCAATTTATACTAAAGAAAGGATACTCATACTCATGAGATCATGGGCGCATCAAAATCCTGAAGGAAATCTCTAGCCTGGGTTTCTACTAGTATTGGGGTGAATTATTAATAAATCACTTTATTTTAAATTTTAAATTAATTTGCAAAATGGGAAATTCACAGGTACAAAAAACACCAGGGAATATTCGAAATATTAGTTTGTTTCACCGTATGTTTGTCAGATATCAATTAACAAATCAATCAACAAACATTTATGAAGTACCTACTATGTGCCAGGAACTTGCTAAGAGCTAGGGATAAAAAAAAAAAATGGAACAATCACATTCATTCTATGAAGAAATTCTCTCTTTTTTTTTTATTGAGCTCAAACTGAATTTTAGTGGGAAAAAGTAGCCAGGTTGGGTTTTTTTTAATGGTGTATTAACTTATGCTGTAATAAACTTTTCCAATCATTTGATCACACAATTGTATTCACACACCTAAAGAAGAAAAAAATGTTTTTTTAAATAAATTCATAAACTACTTTGGAACATTTTGTATTTTGACTATGAAGATAATTGTTATATGTCTAATTATAATGATTTTTGAAGCTGTTAATGAAATGGGATTCTCAGACATTTTTCTTTATGTGAGAACTACATATTTTAATTCAGCCTTTAAATATCGCACTTTATTTCTTGCAAAGAACTTTACAATCATTTTCATGTTCCATATAAAGACATGTGATACATAAACATGAGTCTGTTCTGCAATGAAATGGTGCTAGAATTTAGATTAAATATTCATAGGATTTCGACTAAGTGCAATCCAATACTACTCACTTCTTAAAATAGGTCACACACCATAAGGGAACTTCTCAAAATGACAAACTTCATCAGAAAGATTTTAAAGAAGAGAAAAAGTCTTAAAAATTCTCTGGATCTAACGTGTTTTATTCAGCACAAACCATGCCTGGACCCATTTCAGTAACTATTCACTTATTTAGGATGAAGGCTGCAACAAGCTTATAAATAAATGAATGAATGAATAAATGAATGAATGAATGAATGAATGGATGGATGGATGGGTGGATGGATGAATGGATGAATGAATAAATAAATGAACAAATAAATGAGTGACTAGAAATATTATATAAATATATCATAGCATAATATATTAACATCACATATTCTATAAATATATAATTATTATACACCTATGTGGATACATATATTTTACATACATGTTATTATATAAATATCTATAAATATCATACATATATTATATGTATACATTTATTATTCATAGAGAGAGTTTGAGAGAGCATCATAGAGGCTATTTGTGTGTATGTGTGTGTGTGTCTGTCTGTCTGTCTGTATGTTTCCTAGCTTCATATTATTATTGGTCCAGGCTTTTGCCTGTCTCTCTAAATCCTTATCTTTCTTCAAGGCTTTGTCCAAATGTCACCTCTCTGAGACCTTCTGTAATCCCCACAATTATCAGTTTTCTTTTACTCCCCAAATTACCTTTTTGCTACTTAATCTATACATATATTTTAACTTCTCAATGTAATGCAAGCTCCCAGGGGTCAGGGATAAATACTAAGCTTCTGGTTTTGTTTTTTTTTTTTTTGCAAAGGGAACTCCCAGGTGGAGAAACTCCCTCTACCAATGATGGTCTCTTCCCTATACCATAGTTGCAGAGAGTTCCCTAGAGCATTGAGAAGTTACATCACTCACCCTAAGGTCACACAGCTAGTATGTGCCTGAATTTCAGATCGAAGTAGACATTTGCAGTAGAACTTTGCCACTGTCTTGGAAAAGATGGATCTGTAGTCTCTTTGCATACACCAAGGGCACAGCTGAACCTGAACTCAGAAATACTTAAATTCAAAGCTTGCCTCAGTCACTTATTAGCACCGTGACCTGGGCAAATCCTTTAACCTCTGTCTATCTCAGTATGTATCCTCATCTGTAAAATAGGGATAATAAGAGCAGCTATGTCCCAGAACTGTTGTGAGGAACAAATGGGCTAACATATGTAAAATGCTTTGCAAACCTTAAAGCACTATATAAACACTAGTTGTTATTTCTCTAATTTCTCTGCTTTTCCAATACTTTTTCATGAAACCAAGCCTAAGATCCCTCTAGGTACCTGAATAGTGAAAGCAAAAGATACACCTAAGTTTCTTGTACCTACAAGAAAAAGTAGTAGTTTTTCTTTGTCATCATCATCATCACTGATCATTTTTCATTGGATGAAAATGACTTATGGCCATTTTGTTTTTGCAAGATAATGTAGAACCACTCTAGACAGTGAAACCAATTTAGTTAGTTGATGAGGAGGGAAAGAACAAAATGTTCCTTGATTAGTTATGGTAAACTTTTGTTGTAAATCATTTCAGGGGATATGATTTAAAAGAAGGGGAAAGCAGTCTATCAGAATTTATTTAATAATCTATATTATAATGATGTATTAAAGTAATACAAAATCAAGAATGATGATGAAGTACCTATATCTGGAAAGATACTGATTTTCTTCCTCACTGGTTCCTATTAGCCTTTGATTCTTTTTTCTTCTTTTTCTTCCTTTCTTTCTTCCTTCCTTCCATCCTTCCTTCCTTCCTTCCTTCCCTACTTTTTCCCTACTTCCTTCTCTCCTTTTTATATACAGGCTGTGAACCCATTACTGTTCGCTATCTTCAGTGGAGCAACATAGAGTCTATTGTAGCTGTGGTGTTCTCTTGCCTGGGCATTCTGGTCACCTTGTTTGTCACACTCATCTTTGTGCTATACCGGGATACTCCAGTGGTCAAATCCTCCAGCCGGGAGCTTTGTTATATAATTCTAGCTGGCATTTTCCTTGGCTATGTGTGCCCCTTCACCCTCATTGCCAAGCCTACCATCACATCATGCTACCTCCAGCGCCTCCTGGTTGGACTCTCCTCTGCTATGTGCTACTCTGCTTTGGTGACCAAAACCAACCGTATTGCACGAATCCTAGCTGGGAGCAAGAAGAAAATATGTACCAGGAAGCCTCGATTTATGAGCGCTTGGGCCCAAGTGATCATTGCCTCTATCCTGATCAGTGTGCAGCTAACATTGGTGGTGACCCTGATTGTTATGGAGCCCCCCATGCCCATCCTGTCTTATCCCAGCATCAAGGAAGTCTACTTGATCTGCAACACCAGCAACCTGGGTGTGGTGGCCCCTGTAGGCTACAATGGACTCCTCATCATGAGCTGCACCTACTATGCCTTCAAGACCCGAAATGTGCCCGCTAACTTCAATGAGGCCAAGTACATTGCTTTCACCATGTACACCACGTGCATCATCTGGCTGGCTTTTGTGCCCATCTACTTCGGGAGCAACTACAAGATTATCACTACCTGCTTTGCTGTGAGCCTCAGTGTGACAGTAGCACTGGGATGCATGTTCACACCCAAGATGTACATCATCATTGCTAAGCCTGAGAGGAATGTCCGTAGTGCCTTCACCACCTCAGATGTGGTACGCATGCACGTCGGGGACGGCAAGCTGCCCTGCCGCTCCAATACTTTCCTCAGCATTTTCCGGAGAAAGAAGCCAGGGGCAGGGAATGCAAAGTGAGTTATTTGACCTGGGTCGCTCTCTGTCTCTCTCTATCTCTCTCTGTCTCTCTCTCTCTGTCTCTCTGTCTCTCTGTCTCTGTCTCTCTGTCTCTGTCTCTCTGTCTCTGTCTCTCTGTCTCTCTCTCTGTCTCTCTGTCTCTGTCTCTCTCTGTCTCTCTCTCTCTGTCTCTCTCTCTCTCTCTGTCTCTCTCTCTCTTTCTCTCCTCTTATTTTTTTTTCACTACTCCCTCCTTCCTTTTTCCCCCACCCAATCTCCTTTCTCCTCTGCTATTTTTAGCTTCCTCATTTTCTCAACTTCTACCAGAATTGAGATTCACTTTCTTTCTATTCCTAGGAAACAAAGGGAACATAAAACAGTTAGCAACTAATTATCTCTAGAATCTTTCTTTTTATTCTTGGCCAGCAGTTCTGGCTATAACTATTGGTTGCTTCTATCCTGTTCCTTACAGATGTACTTAATTTCTCTGTACCTCAGATTCATCACCCATTAAAGGAGCTAGACTCTGAGTTCCTTTCTAGCTCTAAATCAATAATGCTATAATGCTTTATATAGTAGTCTACATTTAGTGAGAATTCAAGAAGCTTTGTAGAACATGAATATGATGGGACCCCAGGTCATAGAAGTCTGGATGTGAAATCACAACTGGTAGCTCTTGTTTCTTGTCCAGACCAACTTTCAGGGTCCCTCCTCTTTGACAGTCCAGAACCTTGAGCAGTTATGCCATTGCCAATCTCAGGAAGTTAGACAAACTAAGCAGAAAACAAAGGAGATACTTCATATTTCAAGAGCCATACCATTAGTCCAAATAACAACTTTTGGGACTGGTATTAATTATTTAATGGAATCTTCTTGAGTAACTACATAATCATGGCTCAGTTTTATTTTCAGAGAGAAAAATGTTTCTTTAAAGATACCTCTGTGTTAGTGAATTAGTTGTCATTAGCAATGTAATAATAATAATAAATAGTTATAAAAATAAAAATTCATATATGCCACTTTAAAGTTTACAAAGCACTTTACGGACATCTTTTTATCTCCATAACAACCTTTTTGGTAGGTGCTATTATTATTCCCATGTTATAGATGAAGAAACTGAGATAGACATAGGTTAAAGGACCTGTCTGGGAATACACAACTAGTAAGGGTCTGAAGAAGGATTTGAACTCAGGTCTTCTTGACACCAGGTTGAATTCTCTATCCATCTATACCATCTAGTTCCCTAGTTTAAACTACAGAAAAAAAGGAACATGAAATGTGATGTCTCCATATTGAGACTCCATAAGAACTAGAATGTCTTGATCCTTTCTCTCTTCTTATCTGCACCAAACAGTTTGTTTAATGTGCCCCTCCATGGCCCTGCTTCCTGCTTTCATTTTCTTTTGCTCAAGAACATATGCTCAAATTTATATTTTTTATCTCTAACACACCCACAATAAAGTCAGAGTTCTTATGATTTTTATAGGGCTTTGAATAAAATTCACACTAATTTATAACAAAGTTGAAAATTATAGAAGAAAATTATTTTCCTTACTCTTGTATTTAATTTCACTTTTTAATGGAAAGAAGTTTTCAATATCCAGCAGCCAGCACAGTGCCCTGCACGTACTAGCTCTTTTGAACTCAATTAAGTACCTTAGATTTGTTCAAGACTTTATATACTTTTCAAATCACTTCCACACATGGTTTGTCATTTGGGCTTCCGAATACCCAATATTCAGGAGGGAGGCAGAACATGATCTTTGTCCATATTTTACAGATGAGGAAAACAGACTAATAGAGTAAATAAAAGTTCTAATAATTGCATGCCAACCATTCCTGGGAGTCAGTACAATCTAGTGGTTGCAAGTCCAGCCTAGACATTAGAAAGAAATGGATTAAAATTCCTCTTCTGACCTATACTTCATGGGTGATCATGGGTAAGTCTTTCAATCACTCAATATCCAAGTTAATTATCTAAGACTTTAAGTTATAGATGAGTTATTGATCATTAATGAAGGAGTTTCTATTTTAAGACTCCCTTACTGAGAAAAATTCACAGGTTTGAAAGCCTCTCCTCCATTTCCCTAAAAAAAAGATAACTGTACTAAGATCTGAGCAAGTACAGAACTTCCCCCATCCTCCAGTGTTTTAAAAATGCGCTCAGAAACCAGCATACCTATTCTTATAGATGTTATTTCTGTGCTTATTAAATAGTAGATGGATTTTCGATCTTTTTCCAAAAGGAGACACATTTCTATCAACATGAAATGACTACCGTCCCCACCTACCATTTAGTGAAACTACTAATGAGTCTTGGTAGAATGTGTAGCAGGGGAAGGACCCTGTTGACCTTGACTCTAATCTTGTATGGGTAAAAAACATGAGAGTAGATAGAATAAGGAATCATAACAATAACAAAGGACTAACATACTTTAAAAACAGAATTTGAACTCTTCCTGAATATTTATACCTAAATAGTGAAATTAGCAGGTAGATCTTTCAGGTACTGGCAGTACCCCCCAAATAATTTGTGGTCAATTTACTTTAACTGGTTGCCTAGGCACACCAGGCCAACACTGTGGATGCCTCTAGTTTGTCATGTTTTGCATGACTGATTGAATCCCTAGCCCTGAACCGATTTCCAGGTGGTTTGCTATTGGCAAGCATTTCAACAACAGAGCAACAAAGCAAGAAAAGCAGCGAAAATTCAGTCACAAATGACCAGGGATAAGATTTAGACCACGTGGTAAGGGGATAAATTAGACGGGTGAGAAAGAAAAAGAAGGGAGAATGGTTTAATGTAGAAAATAGTTGGGAGATAACATGGAAAAGAAAAATAGATATGTGTTTTTCTTTCTTATTTTTCCTTTTCTTTCCCCACTCTTTTTATTTGGAATTTTTCTTCCTCTACTATGGTGCTTCAAAATTTTCCATAAGTTTTATGACACTGACTAGGTCTCTTCTAAAAGGAAAAGAATCTGATATGTCACTTATAGCAATAGGATTTGCATTTTTTTAAAAAATATTCTATTCTTCCTAATTGTTCTGGTTTTGAACATACACACACAAAGTGTTTTCAAACTTTCTGTCCTTATTAAACTGTCCTTATCTATTTTTTAAGAAAATAAATGACCCTGAAGTTATATCTACATAAAATTAGTAAAATGGTGCATTATACCATTTTTCTATGTACTGCCTTGATGTCTTCATGGGCTTTCCCCAACATTCTAGGCAATCTAAGAGATCAAAAGTTACTTCAAATTTTTTGAATATTTAGAAAATTCTTGTTTAGTTTGGCCACCCAACTTCAGCAGTCCATGAAACAAAGTGGAAAGCTACAATGGTAGAGTCAGTCAATAGGTGGCTGTGACAATGGCCTAAAGCATCATTAGACATTGTCCAGTCAGAAAGGTAAAGCAAGGGGAAAATTGTTTCATAAAATGGAGCTGAAATAAAGTTACCTATTATCTCTTAGCCAACTGAGCTTTTTGTTCATCTTTTAGTATTTGGCTTACTACAATATATTCCATCTCACATAAATTATAAGAACCCAAATGCAAGGATCGTGCTTTTGTGAGATCCTGAACTCCTGAACATATGGAACCAGTACACTGATTTCAGGAGCATGTGGCTCTAAAGAATACTTATAAATGAGTAGGAAGGTGGTGATTCCATAACTACCAGAAACAAATAGTTGTGTAGGCAGCCAAGCATTATTGCAGCTTGCCATATCCCATTTTGTTTGCCTGTGGTATCCTGGCATTGCTTTCTTTAAAATCTGGGGGTTTTTCTCTTCTGTTCTTTGTGCCTGGAGGGAAATTATGATTCTTTTATATAAAGAGAACCCCACATTTTATTGAGAATCCATTTTCTGTTCTCATAAATAATTGAGGGGAGTAGATGATTTTTATTCATTTGAGGATGAATTTAATCGATTTGTCATCCATGCAATCCTGAATTCACTGAAAATTGCATAACCATTAAATCTGTTTCAGTCATTTGTAACAGTCTCTAACTGTAAATCAGATATATCATCTACATTGAGATTCCTAAGATGAGCAAAATGTTGATAAGTTTCCATAGCTATCAAATTGGGAAAACAATGGGTGTACTCTCTATCTCCTAGAGTTGTATGCAAGATCACTTGCAAAAGACACCTTGTAATTATAAAAACATGACATAAATGCAACTTATTATTTAGTAAAATATTAAAATGAATCATTTAACAAGTAACATTCATTAAGATACTTTTTATGAGCTATTGATAATTGGGCTAATCCAAATGGAGTTATTTAGGCTAAATTTCAACCAAAAAAATACCCATCAGTCAATCTACTACATGGTTGTCTCCTTTTACCAGTTCATTTTTTAAAAAAAAATTTCCTCTCTCTTCCTCCCACACTCTATTTCAGAAAATGTAACTTTAAAATATAACAATAGTCCAGCCCCAGTTTTTCTGCTTTTGTTATTAATGTTCAATATTTCTCTAGTTTATCTTTTCCAAAGTGAAAGGGAAAAACAATCTGATGCTTTCTGTAGTAACAAAAACCAAGGAGAGTTATGCCAACTATAAAACATAGGGCAGTGTACTCTGGATAGCAAGTCATCCAATGAACCTATTTCCATTCTGGATGTGTAATCACTAAGTTTACAGTGTGCTGAGGGTGTTCGGCAGTCTGCATATGTAGCTATAAACACAGACCAGATGCTATAATGAATAGTTTCCAAGTTACCCTATCGTTTTCAATTTTACTCTGAAGAGCTGCCAGTTCAAAACATCCTTCCAGCCCGCTGTTTCTGACATATATGGGGGAATGCCATGCAAACTCTGTTTTTGCAACATTCACTTCATTTTATGATTTTTTAAACAGTTAAGCAACTATCATGACCTTAAAGTTTGGGACATGACTACATTAGGAGTATGATTAAGAGCTATAAATAATATTTGAATGATAAGTATAACATATAATGAATGGGTCACTATCACTACCACTATTAACTTTTAATATTTTGGCGAAGATCAAGTAGCCAGATCCCTATTAAGACCTTGAGGGGACAGAAAGAGAGGCAGCATGGGATAATGGGAAATATAGTGGAATGGAAATTAGTAGAGAACTCGGTTCTAATCTTTACTCTGATACTTAACTAACAATGTGACCATGGGCAAGTCACTTATTCTCTCATCATGCCTCAGTGTCCTTATCTGTAGAATGGATATGGGATAGCAACTACCTCACAGAATAGTTATGAAACTTAAATAAGATAACATGAAAAAGAACATATGTAATACAGAAAGGTTAATTTGACTGGGAAAAGGGAGAAAGAGTAGATAAATTTAGTCTTGGGAGACTAACTCAGATGAAATACTTGGGTCTTATTTAAAGATTCTGGGTGTTATGAGTGAAAATACTGGGTATTATATGGGACTCCAATACCTGATATAGGAACGACATGCTCACAGAGTCACAAACATTGCATTATTTTTGTTGACTTTTTGTGTATCACATGACACCTTTGAAAGCTATCTGGAAATATATTTCTATCTTTTAAAAATCACAAAATAAATTTCTTAGATTTAAGTACAAGATAAAAATGACTATGCCATTGAAGCCAATTGTCAGATTTTTATTGACAACAATTACATGTATGACACTTTCTGTGTTGCCTCAAATTCAAAAACATACTTGTATGAAGAGACCTTGTTTTCAAGTTCCCAAGCTTAAGCTTTAGTTTTCATATATGGTTACTAAAACTCTTGTTTCAACCATCTGCTAGTCTCAAACTATACAGTCTTCATTCAGGTAGGCAGAGTTTTTAAAATGTAAAGATGTTGTGCTCTGTTTACAAATGAGGTTTAAGTGCTGAAACATAAGGTTTCACCATAAATCACCATAGTAGCAGCTTCATGTGAGGATATCTGGTTTGACTTAATACCCCTTTAACTTGTCCACACACACTTATCTGTTCCCAGCAAAGGATTAGGTCATTTTATTCTCATAGGATTCCATCTGTTAGCTTAGCTTTTAAATTCAGTCAAGGTGTTATTTATACTAAGATCAAAGAGTTTGTGTGGAAAATGTACTGGTTCAAAATATTTCTGGGAAGCAAAAAATATGGAAGCCATTTGCAACATGACAAGAAAAGAAGGAAGCAATAGTGAGGTCAAAGTCTAACCACATTTTGGTAAGAAATCTAATTCTTTATTCATATCAATAAATGTGAGCTCCTCTATTGATAGCTAAGTAATGGATGTGTTATAAACAGAAAGTATGAGATATAGAATAAGGAAGGGCTTGGGAAATCAATTGTCAAATATTCTTTTTTTCCTCTTATTACCTAGCCAGCTAACTAGCAAAATACTAAGAGAGTAAGGCAAAGAAGAGTGAAAAGTGGCTATCTGCACGATAGAAAAAGGAAAGAATGAGAGAAAAGGGAAAAAAGAGGAGGTACAGAGGACGACAGGTCTGGACAAGAGAAGGAGAAAAACATCCTAGAGCTTTGACATTGTGCTTCCATGAAGGCAGGAAACAGAGTCATATTGCATTTTTTAAAACCAATCTTTGCCTCTCACAAAGGATCTGGATTCTTGAAGTTCTTCTCAAACATCCATCTGGATGTGAATATCTATCCAACTAGAAGAGGATGCAGGGAACAAATGGCTATGGTCCCCTATACTCAAAGAAAATTTTTTTTTTTGCCTTTTTTTTTTGGAGGGCAATTTGGGTTAAGTGACTTGCCCAAGGTCACATGGCTAGTTTTTGTGTTAAGTATCTGAGGTTGGATTTGAACTCAGGTCCTCCTGACTCCAGGGCTGGTGCTCTGTTCACTGTACCACCTAGTCACCCCTCCAAAGAAAACTTCTTACAATGACTTAAGTTTTTTTTTAATTGGATGATTTACTGATTTGATTTGGTTTAAAGGACAAAAGGGTACTTTTTGCCTCCAAAGAAAAATTCCTGTAACTGGTGAACAAATACAACCTATATACCATATCATTGATGGGAAATACAAGGATTATGTCACTATCAAAGCCAAATTCCTGAGATAATTGATAATGTTCCTACAGACACAGAGAAATACATCTATTCCTAACAGAGATTATTAGGAAGAAATCAATAGTCTCATGAAATTTCTTCCTTGACTTTAGACTGAAAACATTAATGTACAGATAGGGATGATATTTTTTTAAAAATTTAATGAAATAAAAAATTTTAATTTAAATTTTTATATTAAAAAAGAATTTATATGGCAAGTTATGGATATAATGTTCTATCTTCTTGTTCTACTAAAAGAATATATGCATTCATTGTATTCATTTCTAATATACAAGAGCTTACATTGTTAATATAGATATGAGAGGCTGCATGGTATAATAGAAGACTGGCCTTGGAGCCAAGAGGATCATGGTTCTAGTCTCTTTGATATACACTAGTTGCATGACCAGGGCAAGTCATTTAACTTGTCAGTTCTCCAGGTACTCTCAAGTTCTCTCTTAAGAACTTTGGATTCAATTGTGTGACATGGGAAAGAAACACTAGCACAGGACTGCCTACTGTGGTGTGTCCTCATCAGAGAAGGTGCTGTGCTCTACAAGCAAAGCAGAACTGAAATACATCAAAAGAAACACGAGATGCACAAATTTAAAGAATCTACCCCAAGTGTTCACATAGACTATTTGTGCCAGACTTGGGGTAGAGCATTCTGAGCTTGTATTGGTCTGATCGGCAACAATCAGACACACTGTAATTTCACTGTAGCATAGTGATGTCATTTTGGAACTCTTCTAGGATGAAGGATAACAAGCAATCCCCAGGCAATTCTCTAAGACTATAAAACTATGTTAAAAAGTAGTCACAAGTGTAGCAATTATAGAGGGAGTTTCCAAAATGGGAGTTTTTCAAATGAACAAAACTAGTTATACCATACACACATGTATGCATATCAATATCAATAATGTTTGCACACATGTATGCATATCAATACCAATAAGGTTTCACCATAAATCACCATAGTAGCAGCTTCATGTGAGGATATCTGGTTTGACTTAATACCCCTTTAACTTGTCCCAAAAGTCTGAGTGTAGTTTTAATCTCATATACATATGCATATATGCATATATGTGTTATTATATAGATACATATATTTTACATGTACTCACATTTGTACATATATGTGTATATATGTGTACTTATATATGCATATATAATCAGAGGCATGTACCATATGTTTGTGTTTCATATATGTCTATGTTCGCTATATGTATGTGTTTGTATACATATACAGATATATCCATATAGAGATATATTCATGTATATGTGTATTCATATGTATATGTCAACATATGTGTACATGTGTATGTCAAAGCATCAGTGAATTTTTAAAACCCAGAATATAGCTGTGAGGTGAATTATATATGTAACTAGAGTCACATCACTTCTCTTTTCTTCTATGCCTTAATTTCTCATTTGGGAAATGGGGACAGTAGTATCTGCTCTATTTAACTATCTATCTACCTATTTCATATGTGGTTGTTGTGAAGGAAAGGTTTATGGAAGTTTTACAAACAAAATTCTAGGTGCCATATAAATAAAAGGTTCATTAAAATTTTGGTGACAATAAAGAATAAATTCTGAAGTTGGACATTAAGAAATACTTTAGAGGTGTTTCACCACCATATAATTGTATCTCCTCTAGGATCTGATTTCTTAGCCTTGTAAGCCCAAATAGTCAGTCAGTTATCAACTTCCCAAAAGATGGTCAAACCCTGGCAAAACTGGTTCATGCCCATCAAACTTCAGGAGACCTCTTGTAAGCCAGAAAACCATTTTGTTCATCTCTAAATGAAAAGATCTTGACTGAGTAAACTTGAATACTAATATTCTGTCCTCAAGGTGACATACTCAGAGAACGGGGATAAAGTTTGAAAGCTGCCATATTTTTAGCCATATAACCATGGATAATCACTGCATCCATCTGGGACACAGTTCCCTCATTTATAATAATATCTGTACTACCTAACTCACCAAGCTGTGGTAAGCAAACTCCTTCATAAATCTCAACATGTTGTTGAAATGAATTATTATTGATCTTTGCCTGAAATATGTGAGACATTAAATTTTTAAGTTTATACTATAACTTTCTTATTCAGGAATTGATTATCCTATTTGAGGATTATCTAGGTTTGTAATGGAAATATATCTGATTAAGTTTTATATATTTCAGTATAAAAATCATTCATGTTTGCTTAAAGGTATTTTAAAATGTATGGGGGTTTTTTGGGCAAGGAAAGCCTGTCTCTTTTAAAAAGTGATATTTGAAGAAGCTAGGAGCCTTACTCAGGAAGTTAAAAGATAATCTTTATTATTTAGGGTAAAATAGCTTTTATATTAGCTACAGTCTTCAAAGTCAAGTGATTAAAAAGGGTAGGAAGATGCTGGATAAAGCTAGTCGTAGGAGACTCATAGATAAACCACTGGACATAAATATCTATCATCTTTTTTTCCCTTTTCTAAAGTTCTGATCACAGAAGGAGAAAATGAAAGAAAGCAATTCTCTTCATAAAAAAATGATCAAGGGAGCAGAAACCTAAAGGTTTTCTTGGAATTAGCTGAATAGCTGTAGATAAAGTTCTTCCACCATAGCAATTAGAACTGGCTTTGGGGCAGAAAACCCTTTAATTTCCAGTAGCCCTCTGTGGCTATAAAGTGAAGATTTTTTGATACTTCATATATTAGATGAAGAGTTAAAGAATTGTCCTTAAGGCTAGAAACCAGTATTAATTAAATGGTGAATGCTAACAATTGAAGATCAGTAAGGAAGATGTAAAAAAAATTTATTTCAGTATATAAATTCATGTTTATTTAAATAAAACATTTAAGGCATCTCATTTATTTAAATGTTGCTCTAAAGATAGATATATATGTGTGTTTATATGTAGCAACTCAAAAGTAGTCATTAATACCTTGTTATTACAATAAATTTATTTTTGTAGAAAAAATTATTGAGTAAGATTAAATGCTACATTCTAAGATTAACTTAAACCCCATTTGGGTAAATCCTAGTTCATTGATCCACACAATCCTAAACCAGAAACAACTTCTCTCCTAGTCACTAGTGTCCAAATTATGAGCACACAGTAATTAGAGAACAAAATAGACTATCTAGGGAAATATGAAAAGTTTTCTATAAAATTCAGTAAAAAACCAGAAGGGACCTTTTCCTTTTCTTCCTCTACCAATAATTTAGCTTTTCCTCTTGTTTTAAAATTCTACAATGGTATTCAATTCCCAAATACAAGAACTTAAATGAAGATCTCATGATAATTTTGGTAGCCATCAAGAAAAAAGAGCCTTGACATATTCCCTTCTCCTGGCAAGTCAGGCCAGAAATCCCATAACTAATTTTTATTAACTACAAAGGCTTTGCTACACAGATAGGGCTCTCATAGGCACCAAGGTAATACCAGTTTTAATTCAAAGTATCTAATATTTTGTCCAAATTATCTAGTATCTTTGCCAAAAAACCTCCAAAGGGAAATCCAATATGTATACTGTGATCAAAGTTTTCTCCTAGCACTAGACCTGATACCTACAAGAACCTTAATTTGAATTGAATTGAGCTGAACTTAGCTGAGTTGAATTGAACTGAACTGATTCTAGGGTTAAGATGTCAAAATTCTTAACACTGTTAGGAAGTTCCCTAGAGATCTGTGATTTAGTTTCTGAGGATAATGGAGGAGAGGGATGAAGGAAAATTCTGTTGAAGCAAAGAAACCTATTTTGTAATATGGGCTTATTAATGTAGCCACAAAGCTCGGAAGTCTCACAAAACTTCTGTGGGCCAGAATTAATTCAACAAACTTGTTTCTAGGAATCTGAAATATATTTCATTTTCAGTTATTTCATGTTAAGATGTGCATGTTCTTTAAAAGGTAATGCTTTCTTATGTAATGTAAACTCTTGAAGGTAGGGACTATTTCCTGTTTTGTCTTTATGTCTACAGAACCTAGCTCACGTGTGTGTAGTGAATTTTTAAAAATATCTTAAGCTGAAAATTTGGATTCTGGAAATTTGTTTGAATCCTCCTCCTCTCTACTGGTCTTTGGTAAACTCTGTGAAATAATGTAATGCCTCCCCATGTCAGTTTGGCAGCTAGAATCCATCTGGAAATGTGGTATGAGTTCCCCACCCTTGGTGTCACTTTTATTTTTTGTTCCAATGTGGAGATTTTGTTCATTCAATAGAAAATACACATATACATGAGAATAAAAACCTAACTGTGTAAATTATACCATTAAAAAAAATAGCCATCTGTTCTCAACACTAGAGATAAAGCCACTCCACTGCTGAAGACATAAGAAAGACTCCAGCCCTGGTATAACATACAGATGATTAGTATACCTTGTCAGATGTAATAATTTCTGCTTGAGTTGTTTTCTTATTAGCTGCTCTTTCATCTGTATGTTTTCTTGTGATTTTAACCTTTTACTCAGCAAAAGAAATAGGTATTTCCAGCAGCTCTTTTGATTCTTCTTTCTTGCTTATTTTGTTTTTCTTTCTGGAGAAAAGAAGATCAGAACCTCTGCTCACTGAGTGGGTATTAGAGGATAAATTCATTTGTGTTTTTCTTTTCACTAGAGATTCCAGCACATTTGATGTGGGATGGCAAAAGCAACTTGGGTGATAGCAATAGAAGCGGTAACAATAATCATACTTGGAGAACTGTTGATAGAGAGAAAAGGCCTCAAATGACTTCTTGAGTTTTTAAATGTTTCTGTAGTCCATTGTGTTCTGTTACATAATATGTATATACATATAGAGATAAATTAATAATATACATAAAACAAGTTATAATATTGGGATTGGTTAGTATCAATCATAGATGCGAAAGAGCCACGTAACTTCAGTAGAAGGCATTCATTGAACTCTGACCTCCCTGTCTCAATGCTGACAATAGATTGAAAAATGAGTATATATGGAACATGGGTAGATGGATGAGTGAAGGGGACTATAAAAACGCTCAACCAGTATTTGTCACATGAATGAATGAGTCTCACAGATTACTCCCCTAAGGCTCCACTTATCATTTCTGTAACTTTTAGAGCCAAAATTCCTCCCACAAGTCACTAATTCCCTACATCGTTTTTTTGTTTCCATTAAAATGTAAGTTCCTTGAGGGCACAGACTATTCTCCCTTTTGTTTTTATATCCCAGCACAGTGCTGGGCACATAGTAAATACTTAATAAGAGACTTTTCATTCAAGCATTTATTCAGTTACCACATGACTGCTCTGGACCTATTCCTACTAACAAGACGTGCCCCAAGCTCTAACACCACCTCCTTGCCTCTTCCTTGAATCTCACCTCTCAACCACTATATTTTCCTTTGTGGAAACTACAAGGGTTTCAAAATGGTGATTAATCAGTCATTCAACAAGTATTTATTAGGTATTTGTTATGTCCTAGGCACCATGCTGGTAGCTGAGGATACAAGTATGAAAGTGAAATAGGGCCATTGTCAAGGAAATTACATTCTACTGGATTTAGTCAAGTGGAATGAAAGCAAATCTGGCCCACCCTTACTGTTCTCCAAACTGTTAATCATAATTAAGTCCAGAGTGTAAGTAGCAGTTGTAGACAACCAGGTACAGGAGTTTAATTTCAAATTATATTATGGATGAAGCAGAATGGTATAATGGAAAGCATATTAGATTTAGGGCCAATTCATTTGGATTCTAATCCAAGATCTGGATGACCTTGGACAAAATACTTATATAAACAAGATACTCATCCTCTCTGGGCCTCCTATTTCCTTATCTTTAAAGAGAAGGGGTTGAAGTAGATAAATTCTATAGTCCCTCCTAGTTCTATGGTACTATGGCTAGAGGATGTCTAAAGTGCCTTCTAGCTCTAAACTTATAAGACCATATCTTTTATTTCAAAACCTCATTCTTAGGAAGATGGTCACTTCTTGTTTAAGGGTCCTGAATTCAATATTTCAGTATTTCATCTTTTTATTGACTCATTTTCAGCACTAATGAATTTTGATTTGGCTGGTGAGATTATGCCTTAAACAACAATTGATAGAATCACACTGATGAATCATAATGAAGACTCTGTTGACTAGAAAGATATAAAAAATGGCCTAATCTTTTTTCATTGACATTTAAAATGATGAGGGCCGCAAGTAGCCTTATTCTGGTATTTTAATTTTGCATCTAGCAGGTCAGGAAGTATAAAATGCATTCCCAATACACCCACCTAGAGATGGGGGTTGATTAGAATTTCTAGCAACTTTCATGACAACATTTCCTAGCTATAGGTTCACTGCAGCATTTCTCTGTAGGGAGCAGGTTGTTGTTTGTCCTGTTCCGTATGCCTCTTATTCACATCCAAAACCAATTCAATTAGCTAGAAAGGCAATTAAATGCTTCCTTGCTATTAGACACATTGTACTTTAGCAGCCACAAGAAAATACAACTGTATCCTATAAACAAGAATCATGATCTCTTTCTTGAAAGATCTCCTACTTATTGTCATTGCCTCACTCTTTCTGAAATTAATCATGTTTATATCTCAAATAGAAGATCATTCTATTTTAAACATCTCTAAAAAGTAAATGGGGCATGGTATGATTATCATTCCAGGTTTATGGTAGAATTAATACTTGTTAAATGTTATATGTAAATCTGAAACCAGGCTAAGAAGGATTATTGAAACCCAGGTCTCCTGATAACTTGTTCACAGTTATCTCTACTCATTGATGTTCTTAACCCATTTTTAATACCTGCATTAGTTGTCAACTTTCTCTGCATGCTTCTTTTGTCATTAATTCCAGACTTGTCATTCCTGGAGTAATTCTCTTGGCTAAATGCCAATGTACGACAATTTCAGTTCAACCTGGTATTTTCCTTCACTCCTACCCAAAAGCTATCCTGTGATGTCAGGTTTCATTGATCTTTCTAGAAGCAAATCTCAGCCATGAGGCAAAGTATTTTGGCAATAGGTTAAATGGTTTCTGAAGCCCAAAATCTATCCTCATTTTTGCAAATGGAGCTTGGGTTTGAGACAAGTGATTGGAGAAGACAAGAAGAAGAGAGATTTCTTGAAGTCAAAGGGCTTTTCATTAAGGGGGAGGAGAAAGCACCTTTTTTCTTCTGAAATCAGTATAGCTGTCTTGCATTTTAAAAGCTCAATCTATTCTATATGGTTGGTGGAATAAACAAAACACATGCATCCATCTGTTTCCACCCTCTAGGGAGCTCTCAGCTTCCTTTTAATTCCATACAGTTTCTAACCAACGGGGGAAGAGAGTGAAATGCATAATTCAACACTCAGACTGGATGTGAAGAGGGGGCTATGTCTAGAAGCTCACGTGGTTAAAAAAACAACAACAGAGTGAACTGGGATTGTCAGTAGTTATTTGGGGAGATGGAGAGATTGGGAGATTGGAGAAGGAAGCTTCTCTGTAACAGCTGGGCAGTTACATACGAGCATGAGAAACTAATCAACTATATGTACCTATGAAAATTTTCTTTCCTTGCTGTGGGAGACAGGAAATGGTGACTGACATGTTTCTCTGAGAAAGGGATGACACATTCCTTTGAGTTCACTGAGGCATGGAAGGTCAACTGGAAAGTCATCATTACACTGAAGCAGAGACCTCTAGTTACTCCAGTGTGACATCATCCCATGCATATACTGAATAACAAAAATTTTTAATGCTTACTTTTAGGCTTTTATACAAAATATGATAAGCCATGATGTATTCTGGCAAACGTATTTGCAGGTTAAGAGCAACAGCACTAGAAGCTCTCTAAAAATATTTCTGACTTCCAATGCACACCCACAAACACAATGGTAGAGGTACCCAGTCATATTTCAGTTCTCCCAATGAAGAGAAAAAAAGCCTTCACAAGTCTTTACTCCAGTGCCTTTGGAAGACTATTACAGTGGAGGACTAGCTCTGGCCCTTCTAGCCAAGCTGGATCATCTCAAAGTACAAACTGAAGGACAAGATACCTCTTTGTTGTCCAAGAACCCATTTCACCAAGTTCTGAGACTCTTATCACCATAAGATATGCCACCAGGTAATGAGGTTTTCTGGTCCAGAAACTCTTAAAGTCTGTCTGCTAATGAATGGAAGAATTTTGATCTCCATGAGTAGAGAGATAAACTACATAAATGAAATTATGGAGACTTTGAAGCATAATGAATGGATGGGATAAAATGGGTAATACCAGCTACTTAGACATATTTGGCCTTGGAACATCAGAGAAATGATGTTTATCCTGCATGCTTCTGAAGCATTACTAAAATGTTCTCTATATCAAGAATTCCTGACCTGGGATACATGAATTTGATTTTTAAAATAGTTTGATAACTATATTTCAGCATAGTTGGTTTCTTTTGTAAATCCTATGTACTTTATGTGATTCCTATATGTTTTATGTATTTAAAAACATTATTCTCAGGAGTCCATAGGTTTCACAAACTGTGACACAAAAAAAGATCAAGAGTCCTTGATCTATATGAATGGCTTTTTTGATTCTTAAGGAATACCCACACTTTTATTATGATTGTGATCTGAAGACCAACATGAAGATTCATCATGGCTTTATCCCTTATTTACTTAAGCATAGTTACCATACAGACATCCAGTCATGTTAACCTATAGAGTCATACTCACTTTAATCTGTACATTACACTTGCCTACCCCTAGCTTATCCAGATTGCAAATAGGAAGCATGTTAGAAGGATCCATACATTCTACAGAATGAGGCTGGGGACTAAACTCTTTAAAATTAAACTTGTCATCTATGGAAATTGTGCCCCCATGGTGTTCCTGGTCACCATGGTCACTGATTTCAAATTTAAGGTTGTGTTTCCTTTCTGATAAACCTCTATGGGCCATCTTTCCTCCTGAGACTTCTCTTTCCGTCTGTGATTGGTTAGGTATGCAGTGCTCTAACTCCTGGCAATGTTACTCAGTTTCCATATACTATAAAATGTCACATCAGATTCTTCAAGAGATGGTAAGCTATTATGATTTTAATATTTGCGGGACTTTCACTTAAGAGAGAAGGAAGGATTAAATTCCTACTATGTGGCAGGTTCTATGCTAAGTACTTTAAAAATAATATCTCATTTGATCTTCATAACAACCCTGCAAAGTAGGTGCTATTATTATCTCCATTTCACAGATGAGCAAACTGAGACAAAGGTTAAGTGACTTGCCCAGTGTTACATAGCTAATAAGTTCCTGAAGTCAGATTAAAACTTAGGTATTCCTGACTCCAGGACTATTATCCTATCCTCTGTGCTACCTACCTGCCACATACCATTAATATTTCATTTGTTCCACAGCTACAGCAAGAAAGTATAGGTATGTGTACATACGTGTGTGCACTACATATATATATGTATATATATATACATATATATTAGGTATATCACACTTAAGAAAATGCAGTTTTGTATTACAATTCTTTGTGTGAATGTCATACATATTTCCTGACTAGACTGTAAGCTCCTTGAGGGTATAGCCTAAAATCTTATAAGACATAGCCTGTATAGTACAAAATGTGTTAGATTTAGAATCAGGAGAGACTGAGGTCTAAATCTTGTCTCTGGTGCTCATTATCTGCACAAACATGGGTAAATTATACCTCTGCAAACCTCAGTTTCCTTTCACGTAAAATGAAGACAATAATGCTTATACTACCTTCCTCAAAGAGTTTTTGTGAAATCCCAACAAAATGATGGCATTAAATTGCAAAATGAATGAGCTAAAATTGGCTATTGCCATTATTATGATTGTATTTGTGCAATTATAAGATAATAGTTATTATTATTGTATTAGGTGGGGGGAAGGAGGGAGAAAGAAGCAGCACCAGCAATTTCTTCAGTATATGGAATTCCTGATTTGGAAACTCCTTCCACTGAGACCAATTAGCAATTTGTCTGAAATTTATTTTTAGTCTTAGAGAGTTGCCTGCTGCTCTGAGAGGTTAAGTCATTCATCTTTCATCACACAGCCATTTTTTGGCCCAACTGGGGCCTGGGCCCAGGTCTCCTGAGACTATACTTATCCATTATGTCCCACTACCTCTCATTGTTATATTGCAATTACTATTGTCTTTATTACTCTTGGTATATCCACTGGAGCCTGGAACAGAGTCCTGCAGATAATCGGTACTTGATAATTATTTATAGAAGTTGATAACACATTCATTGGATTAAATAACACCTAAAGTCTATACTGTTCACTTGGCACTTAATATATTTTGCCTTGTGTTATTAGTGTTTTCTTAGTGAAAATTTGTGATATATAATTATTTCTAATTAAAGTTTTGCATTTTGTATTTATCCCAGCAGCTCTCACAGTGTGCTCATCACAGAGCAGAGCTTTTAATTAATTTTTACTGAATTGAATTGAATGGCCTTTCCCATTACTAATTTATTTTATCAGTGATCAAAGACAAAATTAATAGACAATTGGAGTTGGAAATTGAATACTTAAAGTTTGGTTTGGTTTCATGTGTTGCCTTATATTGCAAAGTTAACCGTCATGAGTCCCATAAAATAACATTTTTTTTTCTTAACTTCTTGGTGCGTAAGATAATTTTTCAAGTTCAAAACTATCTTCTCGGGGTTTTTTTGGGGGGAGGTACTGGAAAATATGTGTTTTTTAAGCTTGAAAAAAAGACAAGTTCAATAAATTTTCTCCCTTCACTCTTTGATAAAGTATGTAGTAATTAATGTTCACATTCATTTGAGAAGTTATCTTAAATTGAAAACCTCATTTATATTCTCATTGTGGATCAAGGTTTCAATTATCTTTGTGCACTTGTGGTTTCAAGATGGACCTGTTGAATGCTAAGGGATATTTCTGTGGCAAATTTTATAGCAAGTATGGATGGTCATTTCAAAAATCATTTAAAGAAATGGATTCCTACAATAATAACATAGGGTTTATTTCAAGGTATCACAACACTTTATTCCTAAAGAAGGAATTCAGATTTTTATGTATGCACATAGACCCATATAAAAACAAAAGAATTGTAGGTAATCCATTTTCTTTCATATTTATTGAATAGAGATCTGGCAAGAACATTGACCTTATTCATTGTGAGTAACCATGATGACCTGGGGTAGGGATGAGGAGAGGAATTTTAGTCTTATTTTGGAAGAATAATTGAAACTTATGACTGGAATCTGTGAAATTGGTTGCTTTGATTAGTTTAGTGTATGAAGCTTTCTTTTTATAGATTATTGAAATCAAATTGACTAAAGGGAAAAGGGAAAATCAAAATAAAAGTCTTTGGCTTGTTGTCAGTGCTAAGAGAAGATAGGAGTAGGCTTTTCCTTGTTCTCTCTGTCACCGTGAGGTGCAGAAACAGCTGTAGACTAACTGCATTAGTTACCTCCTAAGCAACACCAGCTTTCACATTGGAGCCAAAAGTGCCCAGGGAGTGCTCTGTCTCTCCACCATTAACATAATTCCATCTTCGAGGGCCAGAAAGGCAACTATGGCATCCTATTAGGTGGTAGTACTGATTCTTTAGAGATTCAAACATGGAGAAAATGAATGAACAGTGCGATTAGAAATCCCAGTATGAAACAGGGGCTGCAGAAGAGAATGTAAGCCTATTATATTGTCAATACCCTTTCAGAAGGAGGGGTCTGGGATTTGTGTGATCTGGGGTTAATGCCTCCTTTGCAGTACCACCAAGCACAAAGGAATGTTTTAGGAGGTGTGGGGGAAGAGGTCCCCTCTAGATTGGGAGCAAAGCCACCTGCAATTTAGAGAGAAAAGATTTCACAAGATGGAAAGCAGAATGGGCCTCATATAAGTCACTTTTGAAAACAAATGTTGCCTTGGGAAAGTAAACTTGGGCAATACTCCCTCTACCCCACCTCAAGCCCAAATTGGCACTAGAAATGGCCAAGTCCACGTAGGAATTTCAAGATTCAGAATTAAACAGAAAAGAGGAGGAAGAAGAGTCACAGGAGTCAAGCCAGTATTAGGTCAGGGCCACGCACCCTCCTGAGTGGTATAGTCGCCATGTCCGTAACATGTGTATAACCACTCACTGGGTGTCTTTTTCTTTTCAATCCTCAGGAAGAGGCAGCCAGAATTCTCGCCCACCAACCAGTGTCCGTCGGCACATGTGCAGCTTTGAAAAGTCCCACACTGCAGTGAATGTGTAAGAAAAGGTGCATGACACATAGTGGTTGACCCCTTGCTTTCTCTCTCCTGGGTTGTTCCATTTCTAACATTGAGACAGATGTGGTGCATGCCATCAAGGAGGAAGAATTTGTTTCTGTGCAGCAATCAATTCTTGATTGTCCATAAGTTCTTAAAGGGATACTGTCAAGTCATTTGCTTTCTTTTTCTTGCTTTTTTTTTTCCTTCCGATGCAACATTTTTTTTCTTCTTCTGGAGCTTCCTTTGTAAGATCCTGATTACAAGCTCAAAGGCAAATTTTTTTCACCAGCGTCAATTTTGTCAGTTTCTTACTTGGCAAACAGTTCCTTCTTTCCTTTTCTTTTATTCTTTCCTTTTCTTCTCTTCACTTCTCCTTTCCTTTCCTCCTCTTTTTTTTGTCTTTTTGTCTGTTGTGCCAAGGGTTTGAAATTATACTGGCTGCAGTTCAAGGATAGCCATAACCTAAGCTTATGGACTAGCTCCATAGTTTTAGCCCATGGCCATCGGTACCAGCATGAACTGCTGTTTGTGCCCCTCCTCATTTAATGGAATGATAGAATACACATTTTGTGGGTCTCACAAAAAGTGGCAACCAGAGTTCCTTTTTTTAAAAAAAAAATAGAAACTATATCATTTGCAATGTTTAAAGCATTTTTATCAGATTTTCCTTCTCTGATAAAAAACAAAAGTTGCATGTTTGGTCTGATATTTGACCTCCAAATCTTGACAGTGTCCCTTTAAGTCAACAAAAGAACATGGAAAATGTTCAATTCATTGTACACAGTGTCTGTGATCATTTTCAGCTGTTCCTTTACAGCCCTTCAAACCCTTGGGAGAGTCAAAGGTACACATTCCTGCAGCAGGAGACAGCCCACTGACTAGTTTCCTGTGGCTTAAACAGTCTTGCAAGCATGGAGAACCCCATGTTGTTCAAATGTTGTTTGTTATTGAACTTTGCTATGGATGCTGGTGAGTGGGGCCACAATACTTCTCCCACTCTTTGTTCAGTGGAGCACATTGGGAAATCTGTGTTCTGCCCTCCTGAGATTCTCTGAAGAAGTTCATAGAGAAACAATGTTGGGTTCAAAACTCAGTTGTACTCAGTTCTTAGAGAGAGAGAAAAGAGGTAGCTCATAGGACAATCAGCATATCTGATAATCCAACCATACTAGTCTACGAAGTACATTGTTAGTAGCTCCACTCAAAAGATACTGAGCTGCT
Source organism: Pseudochirops corinnae (assembly GCA_028646515.1). NCBI lineage: Eukaryota > Metazoa > Chordata > Mammalia > Diprotodontia > Pseudocheiridae > Pseudochirops > Pseudochirops corinnae. The sequence goes on along the minus strand of CM053586.1, from coordinate 78,336,142 downwards.
CTGTGTGCCGTATGGTAATTTTGACCCAGAACACAGTGAGTTGATCCTAATGGAATAACTGCTGACTTCCTGTCAAAAGAATTGATGAGAATGCAAAAGTATGCCTGTCTTGACAAGACAAGTTGAGCAGAGGTTCTTAACCCATGATCTGTGAACATTAAAAAAAGTTTATAACTGTATTTCAATATAATGCTTTCCTCTGTAATCCTATGTATTTTATTTTAGGTGTTTAAAAATATTATTCCAAGAACTGGTCCATAGGCTTCACCAGACTGCCAAAGGAGTCCATGACACAGACAAACAAAATAAAAATCCCCAAGAGCAAACCACAGAGAGTTACGACTCCCTGTCCTACCCTATCTCCTACATGAATACATGCAAGAATGTAAGATGAAATTGTAGGCTCTTTAATTATTTTAAAATATAAGTCTCAAAGCCCAAGTGAAAAGGAAAAAGATTTCCATAATGGAGAATCCTTAGTGGAAAGAATAGTAGATCAATGGAGTAGCAAAGACATACAGTTAATTGTTCAAGATCATTTCAGATCACTAGATTTCAAGGAACATATTAGCAATTAGATTCATTGTGAAATGTTTTCATTCCATGTTACACTAAAACCTTACTAAGCTAGTGTTCTGGTACCTTAGGAAAAGACTAGTTAATGTAATCCTATCTATTATTGGGTAGCTAAGTAATACAATGGATAGAGTACCAGGCCTGCAGTCAGGAAGATTCATCTTCTTGAATTCAAACCCGGCCTCAGACAATTATTAGCTGTGTGACCCTCACTTAATCCTGTTTGCCTCAGTTTCCTCAACTGCAATAGGAAATGGAGAAGGAAATGGAAAACTACTCCAGTATCTTTGCCAAAAAAACCCTAATTGGAGGCAGGCAGCTAGGTGGCACAAAGGATAGAACAACAACTCTGAAATCAGGAGGACCTAAGTTCAAATCCAGCATCAGACATTTACTAGATGTATGACCCTGAGCAAGTCACTTAACTCCAATTGTATCCTAAAAAGGAAGGAAGGAAGGAAGGAAGAAAGGAAGGGAAAAAAAGTCCAAATAGGGTCACAAAGAATCCAACACAACTGAAAATAACTAAACAATAACAAATGCGTTATTGGTTGATCAGCTCTTCTTTAGCCCTGGCTCTTCCTACAAGAAGAAAATAATATGTTCTTTCTATGATCTTGAGCTGTAATAGTATATATGTAACCCAGAAAGAAAAAGTGAATCAATAATGAGAAATAAACCTGCTGTTTATTTCTGTCCCAAGCCTAACCAGATACCCAGGCATAACAGCAGCAGAATGGCTTAACTGCTCAGAGTTACTGGGCAAAGTTTCCAAATAGGATACAAGGAACAACTCAGAATAACTTGATATTATGATTATAGGTCAAGTAACAATGAGTGAAAATACTCCTTTCCAAGATTAAAAAAAAAAATTTTAAAAGAAAAAAACATTCAGAACCCTGACTTTTATAAACTAGATTTAACCACATTCCCTGAAAATGACTTTTTTGGGAAAATTAAGGTGGGACTGGAATGATTGTTTTGTCAGGATCTGATAAAATCTCCAAACAAAATGTTCTACATGAATTTTCAGCATTCCCAAATAGATAAGTTGAGTTAAAAGCAAAAACTGCTTAAGTTTCCCTTATGAAGGGCTGGGTACATAGTAAGCCATTAATGAATGTTTGCCCTTTGCTTACTTGCTACACTAGGGAATGTCCATCCCCCAAAAGAATTCCTCTTTTTAGTATGAAATGACTTTAGAAAGTTGTATTTCCTTTCTAATTGGAACCACATTCTATCAATAATAGGTACTATACCTGAGCAAGATTTATGGACCCTTCCTTTCATTTGCTCAACAACCAGTGACCATTATCTAACTTAGGTTCCTTGGTGAAAGAACGATGTTTGTATATTGCTCTTTCATCCATGATCCATTCAGAATGAGTATGTGTTCTGCAGTGAAACCAACCAGGTACATACAGCATGTGGGATGTTAAGAACTTCACTGTTCCTATTTTCCTTTTATGTGTCTCATTAGCTATGTCCTTTTGATATAAGACGTGACCTAAATAAGCTAAATGAGGATGACATATTTGCTCTTTGTATACATGTGCTTAGAATCGGCTGCAGATATCATTAGGGTAGAATAATGGGACATGTGCAAATTGTGCTACCTTTCATTTATTTTAAATAAGGGGTGAAAGCATGAGATCAGTATTTTTCAAGACCTGGCTTCATCCAGAAAATGCCAGCGTTCAAATAGTCAGAAAGTATACGCCTTCAATAACTCAACATCGAGATGTACTTACTATATGATACATTCTAGAGCTAGGTCAGAAAAGGTTAGAGATTTTTAGTGTTGTTACCATGACTACACACACACACACACACACACACACACACACACACACATACACACACACACAGCTGAAATTTCATGAAGAACGAATTGAGTTAATGTGACTTCAATATATCGAAGGTCAATGTGGTTTTGACTAGAGAAATAAGAGCATAGTTCCAATAGTTTTCACCAATTCCTGCTGCCTGTGATTCTCTGAGAAAATGTTCTCAAACAGCGCCCTGAGCCCAGCTGCTTACAGCATCCTCAAAACCACTCTTTTCCCGGGGTCTCCCAAACTCAGCATAACCACACTGGAAAAACAATTAAATAGTTCCTGGAACCTGAATCCTCAAGCCCCTTAGGAACAGATGGCTCAGAAGTCCAAGCAGCAAGCTGGGAACTCACTTCCAGCCCCAAGGCTGTTTATTTTTCTTAACTTAGTGCTTTGATGAAGTTTCTTTTTTTTCACTTGCAGAGAAAGTGATCTGATGAAATTTCTTTTTTTTTTTCACTTTCAGAGAAAACTTGAAAAAGCAGCCTCAAGGTAGAAGGAGTAAGACCTTATAGGAAGGTCTTGCCATCTGTAGGCAACTATCCTTCTGGTTGTGGAGAGATCATTTATACCTGATAGCAATGACTTGAGTGAGGCATAGCTGAGACAGGTGCAGTATGTTTCCCTCATATAGCTTGGGTAGGATCTTCCCTCCTTCTTTGAAACATCCACCCACTGTTATTCCCATTTTAGACCTCTCTTGAGGAGATGTACTCTGCAGATGTAACTAGCACTTACTGAAACAAATAAAACAGACAAGATCACTCTAAGTGCCAGAGATGGGCTGATCTGTTTACACCACCCACTTCCATACATTCTCTGAAGTGCTGTGAATTTTGGATTTTCAGTTGGGGGGGCAGGGCGGGATGAGAATATCCAATTAAAAGAATAGCAAGTCAAGAATATTAAGATCAACAGATCTGTTGCATCTAGAAACTCTGGCCCCAGGATTTCAGTAGATCCTCACACTAGCACCTCAAATCACCTCCTACTTCTGGTCCTCTCAGACCTGACAGATACTTACCCAGGAATCATCACTCTCAGTATCTTTATTGAGCCACATAAAGACATATAATGCAAATGTTACTAAAGGGTTGATCCAAATCCAAGATCAATTCATCAATAAGCATTTTAAGTACCCACTATGTGCCCAGCCTTAGCTGTGCTCAGTGCTAGGAATGCAAAGACAAAACTGATTTGGTACCTGGTTTCCTGGATCTGTTATTCTATCAGGTGAGATAACATGTACAAATTATGCACAGGTATGTACAAAACAAACACAAAGCACATACAAGGTTAACTTGAACAGGAAGACAGTATCTGCTAGGGGAATCAGCAAAGACCTCATGTAAAATGTGTCACAAGGTGAATCTTAAAAGAAATTAGAGATGAAGAAGGTATAGAGGTGAAGAAGAAGAGTGTTCCAGCCTTATAGGACAGAGATGGGGTATCTTGTGTAGGAGATGGATTGTTTTAGCAAAAGAAAGAACACTAGTATGACTGGAACATAGGAATAATGCGTAAAAAGGCTGGAAAGATTGCCAAGTTGTGAAGAGTTTTTAATGCCAAGCAGAGTAGTTTATTGTTGATCCTAAAAGTAATAGGGAACCAGCGGAATTTTTTGGGTCAAGGGAGGGGGTATGTGATATGATGAGATCTGTACTTCAGGAAAATTGTTTTGGTGGCTTATGGAGAATAGATTAGAATAAAGTGAACCTAGAGGAAGCAGGATACCATTACAATAGTCCAGGGGAAAGGTAATAAGGGTCTGAACTATTGCAGTAATGTTGTAGGTAGAGGAAAAGGGCATATTGGAGAAATGCCATAGAGACAGAAATGACAAGCTTTGGAAACTGATTGCTTAAGTGGGGTAAGAATGAAGAGTCAAGGGTGACACGACATTTGAAAACATGGGTGACTGGAAGAATAGTAGTATCCTTGATGGTGATAAGGAGGCTCATTAGAGGAATGGACCTTGGGGTAAAGATAATAAGTTCTATTTTTGACATGTTGAGTTTGAGATGACTGAAGGACAGTCAGTCAGTCAGAGTAAAGGACAGTTCAAAATATCTAACAAGAAGTTAAGTGATGTGGGCCTGGAGCTCAGGAGAAAGATTATGGCTGAATTGATTCCCTTTGTGAACAGGATTTTACTGAGCCAGTCTCCAAACTGAAAATGATGAAATAGCAGGCCAAACAAAGTGCCTGTAATCAGGGAGCCGTTATAATAAATTAGTTTCATTAATGAGGAACAGATTTGCAAATCGGAAATTCTCCTGATCAGAATTCTACCTTGCTGAAGTGAAAAGAGATTATATACATAAATCACAAGTGGGAAGGGAGGGAGGAAGGTGGATTATAAGCAAACATTTCCAGGGTTAGAGTGGTTTCCCATGACCAATCCACAATTCCCACAATACTAAGGTACGGATGTCCTGGAGTTCTGTGGGAACAGCATTGTTCAAGTCTTTGGGGGATAATTACTTTGTGGGTCACAGGACCGGAGTTCTGTGACGGGAACAGGTTCTACAGTCTTTGATTCGCTTCACTTCAGGTACACAGGCACAAGGATGTCAGTGATTGTGGGAGTTGTCAAAATTTTGATTTATCAGTTCAAGTTGCATTATGAGCTTCTGACTCACAAGCTAGAAAAGGCAATTCTGAAAAATCTAATCTATCAGTATAATCATTATACATAACATATCAGTTATTATAAAAATCACAATTCCACACCTTCATGTATAATCATTCCACCATATCTGATAGGTGTGATTCCAAGGGCTCAAGTATGATGAGGTCAGGAAGACAGGGATGAGCTTCTCTGTAGAAAGTAAAAACAATTTCCTAAACCAAATTGTTGTCATTCAGACTACTAAACTCAGTCTGATTGGATAGAGATGAAGTCAGGAGTTCATGAAAAGCCAAAGCAAGCTATTAGAATGAAATAGTAGGCTTTGTATTTCATAGGGACAATAAACTTTTGGGGAATCATTCTGAATTCATTTAATCCCTCCTCCCTGTCTTCCACATACATACAATTCCTCCCTACTCTATCTAGGAGGTCTAAAGCTATACTACACACTGTAATTTATATGGGATGATGCCCCACTCCTTTTTTTGCCCCAAGTGGATGGAATGTAATTTCTTTTGTTCTAAAATGAGTTCAGTTTAACTTACTAAGCCTCCAGAAATACCCCTAGGATTTTAAATCTTCCTCTAATTATACAGTGCATTTACAGTAAATCCAGAGGGGCAAACAAGGGCCTGGCATTGAGAACCACTGTGATAATCTCTTATCATTGAGATAGAAATTGTACTGCATAAAAGCAGAACTAACTTGCCTGCCAGATGATTAATAATACTCTAAGCAGATGGAGACTAACGCAGCATGTGATATAAAGAGACCCACATAGAAACCCCCTGACAGTGAGGAAAACAATCCATTTTACAGAGTGGGTGGAATGAGTGGGGTTACCTTACTGTTACTGGCAAGAGAATAAAGACATTTGCCAGTGTACATAGGGCCCCATGAGATGTTTGGCTAGAAAGCACAGTGAGATGATTGCAAATTGTGGCATTCAACGGATCTGTGCTTCCTGGGAAAATCCTCACTCTCCTATACCCTGCTCCTTTAATGAAGACATAACATGTCATTTGTGTTTAATATTTTGTTTTATCTTAATAAGGAGAAGAGGGAAAGAGAAACCATGTAGACATGTGGAAATATTTCTCATTAAAATTTAAAAGCATGAACATTTAGTTCAGTTGGATAGTGGAGTGAGATGGGTAGTGGGCAAGAATGAAGCCAAATAGAATGTTTTCCTAATCTCTCTCAGTGAAATGTTGGGTGTCAGGAAGAAAGAAAGACTATTTTAAGAAGAACAATAGGGAATGGAGAAATAGAGATGCTGAAGTAAAAGGTAAGCATGATTTGTCCAATCAGATTACTAGAGTCTTGTGGGTTGTATTTCCTTTTCCAGCTTTCTCATTGGACCAGTGACATCACTTTCCTGTTCCTTCATTCCTCCCACAATAAAAGAGACAGCAACATCTTAATTACCTAGCAGAGGGATTTTAAAGAATTCAATAATTTTGCGCTTACAAACACTTAGTCTCAGATGAAAGAATTTTTACATGATCCAAGGAATATTATTAATTTTGACAAAGAGACTGAGTATTATCATATAGTGCTGTGTTTATAGTCAAGAAGGCCAGGATTTAATTCCAACCCCTGATACTGACTAGTTGAGTGATTTAGTAAATATTTCAACCTCCTGGAGCTTCAGGCAGTTCTCTAAAACTATAGACAGCTTGTAATGTCTAGGTCGAGGTAGTTCTCATACTGATAAAATGACAGGTCCTTGATAATTATATTTTCCTCATCATCCTGAAAAGCAATTTGTTATGCTACAGAGAACTCTGTAATTATAATGCAGCACAGAGAAGCAAATAAATTATACAGAATTATAATACTGATACATGATATCAGTATATATAATATAATACTAATATAGGCTGTATTCAAAATCAGATCTCTGTGAAAAGGGAAACAAGACTTATTAAATATGTCATATATATACATATGTGTACATATATACTTAAATGCATATATGTACACATGGGAAAATAACAAATTACAGATGGCATTTGGGTTTCACATAAGTCATATTTCCAGGGAGCAGGGTCTAGCGGAGGGAGTATGTCCAATTTGAAGTCAGTACAATACTTATTATCCAAACAATAACAACAAAATTCTTCCTGTTAAGTATTGTTTAGGAAATGCTTGCAGTTGCTGTTTTCCTTTGAGCATATGAGAGTTCCTGCTTTAATCTACACACATTTGGCTTACTTCTATTTTCAGGAATTTGGGATCTAAAATGTCAAAACATTACCTTCATCATAAATATGACACTTGGATATGTTTCTGGAGGTATTTCTCCTTATGCTTAGATAAGCCATGTTTGAGAATAATTAAAAGTTCCCTATTTTTTCCCTAAATAGAAGATTTCATGCCATGATACATAATCTATTTCATACCCCCATCTAAGGAAAAATACTTTCCACACACATTCCTTATAAATATGTTTGCATTGTATTGCTTTCTTGAGTGGTTTCATGGATATGATGGAGTGTGGGGGAGGCACACTCCTAAAAAATTAAGCACACATATGGAGGAAAATCTATTAACAACACTAGCTCACTTTAGGATCAAGCCCCAAATTAACTCAAGGGTGAAATGGATTGGGACATAGAGCTAAGATTTTGCAAGCGTACAGATGCAAAACAATGTGTTGATATCTTTCAGAGTTGGAAAAAATGGTCAAAGAGAATGATGCCATTTCTAAGTCTGAGGATGTATATCCACATTATATATTATATTATGTATATTATAGTAGAGATAGAAAAGTCACATGTTATACTTGCCACTCCCAGTTGGGTTGTGTTAAGTTTGCCTGTAAGAATTTTCTTAACTTCTTAAAATAGGACCAAAAAAAAATAGAATTAACATTGTTGATATTAATAATAGAAGAAATTTAATCAGGTGCTATCTATTAGATACACATAAATACACATCAAGGACCCAGAGTCTTCCCAGTGGGATCACAGTAGAAATGATAGACTTTTCATACACATAATAAATGTTTTTTTTTTTCCCTTCCTGAAAGGGAAAGAAGTTCTTCAAAAACTTCCCATGATAACAGGGACAAATGTGGCATTGTTGTTATGAGTGCCTCTGAGGTTCTTCTTTCAGGAAGGAGAGAGACCAAAAGATTTCATTGATAATGTCTCAATTCTGTGTCTGATTGAGACTTGTCAATATTTTTGGCCTGGCTTCCTCTTGCCCGAACACATATAACACCCCAAACTCCTATCAGCTGGGTTAAATTAGGACCTTTTCATGCCTAAAAAATATTCACTGATTTTAGTGATGGTGCTCCCACATCAAGGAATAACTCAAACTGTGTGGGGTTTAATACCATTGATATTTCTAAAGGAACAAAATTGCAATTTTTTTCTATCAAATGTCCTTTCCCCCTTCTGTACAGGTGCCCTGTCCTGCCAAACTACCTTGTAAAATGTCAACCATTTAGACATTTGAAAATCAGAAGGGATAACTCAGTGAATAGTTTTCTAATTTTATGAGGACAGGTTATAGATTTTAATATCTGGGCCTTAATTTGTCTTGGTGATGAGAAGAGAAGGATTATAAGTTATGATTAATGCTTTCCTTCTGCTGCCCATTTGTTAAAGGCCATGGGCTAAGGTTTGGGTTATTTTCTAAAATTTCCTTCCATATTTTTTGCAGTCTTTCACAGAAACTGCAGTAAGTGCCAATTATGCCTATGTCATAGGTTTGGTTTTTTTTAATCTCTTTTATAAAAGTTTACAATAACAGCTGTTCTATCATCATTTTTTCAGTCTTGTCTGCTGCTTTAACGGGGAGGGTGTGGAGGGTAGGTAAAAACAGGATGGTTAGTCATAAACTATAGTAAATGTTAAGTAATAAGGAAAAGGGGTTGGGCATAGTCTGGGTGGGGGTGGGGAGAGATATGGATAAATCCAATAATGGGTTGGGCATGCAAGGGATTACGTCTATTTTATATGGCTATGCGGTCTATATGCATGATGTCTATGCAAATAAATCCATCTTTATTTTATTCATAGTTCTAATGGCAAGTCTGTGTCATGGTCTGAACCAGGTGGAAGAGAGGTGCCCAAGGGACAGCACATGTGGCACCGTCTGTCTGTACACGTGAAGAGCAATGAGACAGCCTGCAACCAGACAGCGGTGATCAAGCCCCTCACTAAAAGTTACCAAGGCTCTGGCAAGAGCCTGACTTTTTCAGATATCAGCACCAAGACCCTGTACAACGTGGTGGAGGAGGAGGAGAGCGAGCCACCCGTGCGCTTTAGTCCAGCCTGCAGCCCTTCAAGGCTGGTGCATCGGCGGGTGACCCCTGCCACTCCTCCCCTCCCAGCCCACGTGGTGGTGGACGAGTCCCCCTTGTTCCGGTCCGAGCCGGCAGCTTCCCGAGGCCTGCCAGCCCCGCTGCATCAGCCGCCCCCCCTGCCAGAACCCCAGCCCCAGCCCCAGCCTCAGGAGCTCCTGCTTCTGGACCAGCTGCAGGGCGTGGCCAGCATCCCGGATTTCAATTTCGCTGCGGTGCTGGCGGGCCCTGGGGGCCCAGGCAATGGAGGGAGGCCCATCTACCAGCTCCCGGCTCCCCAGCCTCCACCTTTGCCGTTGCCGCAGCAGCAAGCGCTGCCTCTGCAGCTGAGCAGTTTCAGCGACGAGCCCATCTCGCCCCCGGCAGACGAGGGGGACAGCGAGCGATTCCAGCTCCTCCAGGAATACATATACGAGCAGAGGGGTGACACGGAGGAAGATGAGCTGGAGGACGAGGAGGATGAGGAAGAGCAGGAGGAACGGGGGCTCCGAGCCACAAGCAAACTGACCCCTGACGCCTCCCCTGCGCTGACGCCTCCGTCGCCCTTCCGAGACTCGGTGGCCTCGGGCAGCTCGGTGCCCAGCTCGCCAGTGTCCGAATCTGTGCTCTGCACCCCTCCAAACGTCACCTACGCCTCGGTCATCCTGAGGGACTATAAACAAAGCTCATCCACCCTGTAACGGGAGGGAGCTAGGGATCAGTCACAGGAGCCGGGGGAGCTGAAGAGGCTGGGAGAAGCAATCCGGGAGGGAGGACAAATCCGTTGCTGTCCCAAGTACGGGGGAGGGAGGGAAGAAAGGGAAGGGAATTGGGGGGAGGGGGCGGGCGGGGGGGAAAGGAGGTGGGGGGAGGGGTGGGGGTGGTTGGGTTCTGTCTCCTACCCAGTGTTCTATTCACCAGAGAGCTTTGATGCTTGAATTATTCAAAAGTGTGCTCTAGCTGCAGGAAGGGGATTCTGACAAAGCACAAGCCCAAATGCTATACATCAGTTAGGACGACAGAATGTTACTGTTTTTGGTTTGTTTCGTTTTGTTTTGTTTTTTAAAATTTCTCTTGCACAGGATCATCAACAAGCTTTCAGACCGCCGTAAAAAGCGAAGTCATCGATCGAATCATTAGCAAATCTGGGGGGGGGGAGGGGAGATGGGGGGGGAGGGCGGGGCAGAGGAATTTGGGGAGGCCAAGACGCTCATTGGCTGAAGACAGAACTGGCGTGACGCTACCCCGGGAACAGAAAGTATGACAGCTTCTCCTGTCCGCTCTACCCCTCTTCTCACCCACGTGAGGCCCCACCTGTGCACAAACTATTGGGGTCTCTGATGGGACACTGGAACTCGAAAGGCAACGTCAGAGTTTGAACTAGAACGAAGGGCCTAATTCCTAGTGTTTTCCACCAGAGCCCCAGTCAACCTTGTTGTGCCACCCGGAGACAGTTCTGTGCCCCCAAGCTGCTGTTGGGTGATCTCTCTTTGGCGAAACAGACTGGGGAGGGGGGGAAGGGACGGGGAGGTCACCACAAAGCGTTTCTTTCAGCGCACTCAGCTTCTCAGTTTGTCTTTTTAATTTGGTTTGGTTTGCTTTTTTGGCTGATTTTGAAAAAGGGTCAGAACCAGAGACCAAATAGAGTTGGGGGCCTTTGTCGTGTGTCGAACTTGCATCGTGCCAAGGGCTTTGAGCTGCCCTTTTGTTGACGAGAACAAACCCTGTGGCTAAACTGTTACCCTACATTCACTGTAGCAAATGGTATTTACCAATTGACCTTCTGTAATACAAGGATATTTACTATGTGGCTTCATTGTTCTTCTGTGTTACTAGGATAGTAGCTTCATCTTTGAAGATAGTTGTGTACTCTTAGCAAAGATGACTACTAGTTTAGCTGAAAAGCAATTATTTCCTGTCGTCGCCAAAGTTATTGTAAAAGGAAGTGAACAAATGTGTCCCGTGTCTGTGTGCGCCTGTGCCTCTATGTGTGAAATGTAATGTCAGCTGCCACTGAAAGATTGTCCTGCAGATGTAGTATTGATATTTTTATGTTCAAATCATGTTTTCTATATAGCATTGTTATAAGTATATACAGTAAGTAGCTCTTTGAAGGTTTGTATGCTGTGCTCTCAAACATTTTTCATATGCAGCTAAGACAGTTGTTACCCTGCTAAACTGGAATTTGTCTTGCAGATGTTTTATGATGTGGGTAGATTATTAATAATTTAAGTGCTTCAAGGATTTGTCATATTAAATGTTTGCAAAAAAAAAAAGTATGGGTAACAACAAAAAGGTGCATTTTATACTGCTTGCACACACCAGTATTAAAACTTAAGATTGAAAAATACAGTATTTAGAATATTTCTTGTTGCTTCAATATTTAAAATTTCTATGATTTTAGTGCTTAAAGTGGACAAAAACAGCTAAGACTATTCAGCATTTCTCAGCCATTATCAGTATTTTTATTTTGTTTGGGACCTTTTTTCTAGTCTTTTAAGCATTTTTCTTCACCTTTATGTTCTCTATTTTGGGAGAAGAGTTGTAACTGGTTAATATGCATTGACATTCCAGTTGTTTGCCCCAGTAATACAGATATTCTGAAGTAAAAATGACTTAGAAAGTTCATTTCATTCTAGTAGGACCAAACACATACATAATGAGTCTGATTTCTTCCCTTGTTCTTGGAATGTATATTCCTCGTCTTTGGTTTATTACTGATCCCCAGTTTCGTTTTTAACAGAATATCTTCCAGTCAAATTCCAATCCAGGACCCTATAAAAAGTATCTGAATGTTAAGATATTTGGCCAGCATCCACTAATACACCATTTAGTGCTTATGCTGACTTTCCATATCTGTTTTGGCATTAATCACTGCCAATTTCATCCAGTTTGTTATGTAAAATTTGAATAGACTTTCCTTAACTAAAATTATTTTTAAGCATTTTGGTGAAAATTCAGCACCTTGCTACTGAAAGTGAAGCTTTAAATCTCAGATTTTCAGCTAATTGAAGCAGACAAAGTAAAAAGGGAAAAATCATAACATCTGTCTTGATTTCCACAAATTGGCAAACTAGCAAGTGATGCTACAGTATCTATTATTAGTCAAACATATTTTTGTTGTAATACCACTGGCATATGTCCTTAGTATTACAGGACTTATGCTTTCCAATTTGTCTTTACAAAGTTGGACTAGATGAGGAAAACAGCTTCCTATAATTCCAGTTTGTTGTGGGTCTCTGATTTAGGAAATTTGAACACTTTAAGCACTAACTTTATTATGACTATTTAATAAGATTAATATTACAAGTATGAGTTTTCTTGAAATATATTATTAGCTCTTAGAACATAATTGCTTAAAATTGGAAAAGTACACATACATACAGCATACCCAAAGGGCAGGAATTACTCACTTTAGTGTATGTGTTTGTACAAGTTGTTAAGCTTCTTGTAAAAGTATTTTCTTTTGGCTTGATTGATATTGCCTTTTGTCAAAAGATCTTGATAATGCTGTACAATAAATATTTTCTATTTATTATAAATACAATTTTCTTTTATTGTAATTGTAAAAATAATGCCAGTAGGACAGTTCAGGAAATTATTCCTGTCCATTCATGGTATACAATAGAGACTATGTATGTTGAGATCTGGTCTTGATGTGCCATAAGTATCTTTTTAAAATCTCCTGTAGGCAGAGGACCCTTGTGTAGTGAGTGTTTAGAATAATGTCAGACAGATCAGGTAAGTGATACTTAGTGTGAAGAAGAGTTTAGTGGCCAAAAGGATGGATAGCTCTTTCCCAAATCGATGTACTTCTTTCAGAACTTAAAATGACTGTAATTAGTGCAAATAATGAATCCTATGACATGCTCACATTATTCATATTTGAACTGCATGTTTCCATTAGTCTGGAACAAATTATGTATTTTACACAATTATAATTTAGAATACTGCAAATTCAAATACATGTGACCACTACATGAATTCATTATTCACACTAATTATAGAGCATTATTGCTGTGTCTTTTATTTCCCCATTTCTCCTCCTTTTTTCCAAGTCCCTGAAAAACTCCCAGATCCCAGGAAAAAACAATATACTCAGGGCTAGCACAGAGCTTCTGGGCTTTTATTCTCTAATTTCCTAGTAACTTATCACTCATGTCCTCACAGCAATTATAACCACTTCAAATTTTCTTTAGCCTGACTATTGAGGACCTTAATATTGAGTGATGTTTTCTCTCCTTGACCATAGGTTTCCTATCAGTTCTTTACCCTTCATTTGTAGCATTGAAGTCTGGTGCCTTGGGTTACTCCAGAGGCAAAAAAAAAAAAAAAATGTGGACTAAATAGTCATGCTCTCTGCAATGGCACTTGGGAAACTCTTGGACAAGAGGAAAGAATTTTAAAATTCTTAGTAATCAATCAACAAGCACTTATTATGTGCCTACTACATGTCAGATACTATTCTTGGCGCTAGGAGTACAAAGAAAGAAGTGAAATAATTCCTTCCACTGAATGAGATGGGGGGGGGGGGGAGGTTTACACAAAATAGATACAAGATGATTTTGGAAGGAAGACACTGGCAGCTGAGGAGCTCAGGAAACTTTTCTTATAGAAGACAATGCTTCTGCTGAACCTTGAAGGAAATTAGGGATTTTGAGAGGCAGAAAGGGGGAAAGAGTGCCAGATCACATACAGGGAAAGCCCTGTATTTGTACAACTGAGGGTGCATGAGGGGAAAAACTGTTCAAAGACAAGGGGGCCAAGAGATGTAGTTATGTATGTAACCTATAATGAAAGGGCAGTTTGGCTGCCAAAAGAATTCATAAAGGGTTTTGAGACAGGGCAGAGTTGCCATGTGACATGTTCATGACATACATTCATGGGACACATGAGCCTTGATGATTTGGGAACATGAGAGGAGCAACCATAAAGAAGCCTGAAATGAAGAAATATGACTACAAAACAGGAAATAAGAAGATAAGTGATTGTACAACAATAAAACATAATCAAGGCGTAGGATTAAGAGCAAAGAGGGGAAAGGGCCAGAATGATAGTACAGCTGAGTTTGTCAGGAGAGAGTTGTTGGATGCATGGTGAAAAAAGAGAAAAGCTATGGAAATGCTGCTGTTGGATACACAACGAAAAAAAAATTAGCCATGAAGAATAAAGTGGGAGGAACATCTTCAAAAGCAAGGGAAAAAATTAGAGAAATAGTGAGCTGGAAAATAGATAGTTTTACCGGGTAAGAATATTTCAGAGGGTAAGAATAATGATACAAAACAACAACAACAACAACAAAACACATGGTACTTTACAAGCTGAAAAATTACCTAGAGAGTCACTTAGGACAAGCTACCACTCATGGAGGAATACATTCTTACAGTATCCTTGGCATTTTGGCATCCGATATCTGCCTTAGTGCTTCTAGTGATAGAGTTTCACAAAGGAATCTCTTGCCCATATATATCCTTTCTATAAATCAAAGGATCCTATCTTTATAGCTGACAAAGGTGTGTTAGGCTCATCTAGTCCCACCCTCTCATTTTATAGATAAGGGAGAATTGGCCGAAAGGTATTGCCCATGTTGACACAGAATGGCAGAATCAGGATTCAAATGCATGTCCTCTGATTCCAAATCCAATATTCTTTTTACTGCCTCTTTTTAATGTCTTTCTGTCCTTCCTCAAAATGTCCTAGCTCTTTCTTCCTTCTTTGTCTCTATCACACTACACTTTGTATTTTACTTTTACTGTTCTCCTCCGAGTTGAGTGTCAGCTCCTTGAGGTCAAAAATTGTCATTTTCCGTGTTTGTGTCTTCTACATGAATGCTTGTTCAACTGATTTGAATTAGTGACTTTTCCATTATGTTGATCCCAACTATTCCACCTTCTTGATCATGACAGCCTTTTAAATACTAGAAGAAAGCTATCATGCCTTGACTTAGTTTTCCCTAAGAACAACCTCCTTTCCTTCAGGTGTTCCTCATATGACATGGAAAACTTCTAAATCCCCTCAGTCATGCTTTCAACAAGTATTTAGTGGCTGCCTAATACATATACATACTATACATGCATACATATATATATAAATATATATTTAATACGATAAGCAATAAAAAGAAGATCAATGCACAGTTCCTGCCTTCATGAAGTCTGTTATTATTGAGTCATTTTTCAGTCTTGTCTGACTGTTTGTTACCCCATTTGGAGTGGTTTGCCATTTCCTTTTCCAGCTTATTTTTACAGATGAGTGAATTGAAGCAAACAAGGTTAACTGACTTGCCCAGGGTCACACAGCAGGTAAGTGTCTGAGGTCAGATTTACACTCAAGAAGTGTTTCTGACTCAAGACCTGTCACTGAATCTACTGAGCCACCTAGCCGCCCCCATGGAGCTAATATTATTCATATTAGCTGTCTGTCTCTGGACATACTTCTCTATATGTCTCTCTTGAAGTGTGACACAGATTTCAACAAAATACAGTGGGGACATTACCTCTACTTTCCACGAACACTAAAATTTTATTAATGCACTTTAAATTTGTGTTACCTTATTATCAGCTACTGACTGATTCATAAAGTACTGACTCAGAGTCAATACTTATGGCCACCTATAGTCCCTAGATCTTTTTCATGTAAACTAAGGCCAGATCACATACAGGGAAAACCCTATATTTATACAATTGATTTCTTAAGGCTAAATGCAGGAATTTACACTTATCCCCAATATTGGTTTCAGAATTGGTTCCTAATTATCTAGATAATTTTGAATTTTGATTGTCAGCTACCATATTCATGATCTGTGCTTTTCTCTTATTTGAAAATTTGATAAACATGGTGTCTTTATCTAAATCATTAAAAAGGATAGGACAAGAGCTGTGTGGTCCACCACCAGAAACCTACTTCAAGGCCTGCATCAATAAATCAACTGTTAGCCCAATTAATCGTATGTAACTTTATCCTAGCCACATTTCTCCATTTTAAATGCAAGGTTCTTCCTACAAGTGGGAAAAGGAAAGGTTAAATGAAGGAAAAGAAACGAGGAAGAAGCAAAGAAAGTAACCTCTATTTTACATTAATTGCATTTTTTTAATGTTCACTCTTCTTAAAAATTTAGGTTGATTTAATGATAGGTGAATGAGACTTCAAAGAAATTAATGTAGGATAATTCCTCTTGTGAGGGCCTATGCTTTTTAGAGTTGCAGACCTGCGACTAAAATTGGATTTGGCATCAGAAGACCTGGGCTCAGCTCTGCTATATACTACCCTGTGTGACGTCTAGCAAGTGAATTCGCCTCTCTAGGCCTGTTTCTTCCTCTGTAAAATTGTCCCTAAGATCCCTCCCAGTACTAAATGCTCTGATCCTCACCAAAGAGACTTGGAGCACCACTTTTTTCATGGTAAGTAGCCTCAGGAGAATATGGAAGTGAAAGTTTCCCTCCAACAAATTGGCCGTTAATCTCCTGATTGTTAACCAGCTTCACAGTGATAATTGCAAAGAACAAAAAAGAGAAATCAAAAGCTGGGTAAATTTAATGACCAAATTGAGCAAGCAAAAGAGAAAGTGCCCCCTCCTAAAATGCACCCCTCTCTTGTATATGCCAAAGTGATGAGCTACAGGTATGGAACATTGAAACTGTCGTAGTTGATATATGGTTAGTTTTTCTGAGCTGCTCCACACTGAAACCCGCCCCCCTGAAATCTTCTACCACCAAGTCTTTGTTACAAGGGTTGTTTTTATGGGTAGAGCAAGTTGGGGGGTGGGGGAAGATAAATACAAAAATAAAGATAAAGTAAAAACAAATTTTGATCAATTAAAATGTGAAATGTTTTCAAAATTGTTTGTCAATTGTATAGGCCCCTCATATCATTTAGAGGATTTCAAATGCAATTCATTTAATGAGCAAAGTGATGACAAATTCCTACTTACTGCTAACAGGAGAAAGCTACAACAACAAAAGAAAAAAAATTCTGCCACAGAAGTATTAACAAACAAGCTATTTTTCATTGGGCATAGTGGTACATAACATGCAATCCTAGCTACCAGGGAGACTGAGGTTTGAATTAGTGACTTTTCCCTTATGTTGATCCCAACTATTCCACCTTCTTGATCATGACAGCCTTTTAAATACTAGAAGAAAGCTATCATGCCTTGACTTAGTTTTCCCTAAGAACAACCTCCTTTCCTTCAGGTGTTCCTCATATGACATGGAAAACTTCTAAATCCCCTCAGTCATTCTTTCAACAAGTATTTATTTCAACAAGTATTTAATACATATACATACTATACATGCATATATATATATATAAATATATATTTAATACTATAAGCAATAAAAAGAGGATCTGATCTACAGTAGGTTAAGCCAATTGGGTATTCCCACTGTGTGGTACAAATATGGTAAGCTCCTGGAGGTGAGAAGACTGTCAGGTTGCCTAAGGAGAAATGGAGGGTGGGGAAAGAAACAAAGACAAAACTTCCATGAAGATCAGTAGTGAGATCAGACCCACTAGGAGCCCCAGCCCTTCCAATCTAGGTGAGATAGGGAAACTCCTTCTTTTAAAGAAAGAAGAAAGTTATTTTTAAACAGATCATTTAATTGATTTCAGAGATTTTTTTGTTCATCAAGGGTCTAATGGTCTAATAATTATGGTTATGATGTTCAACCACAATTGTGTCACTCTACCAGTAATATTTACTTAGAATAAGTGAAAATATAGATCTTTTTATTGTTGGGGGAACATGAAAATCTACTCCTGGATTTTAAATTTAAAAAAGACTATCAGCAGAAGGATAACATAAGAAAATCTCAAGTGAACAATTTTGTCTGACATACAAATCTTTGCCAAATTCCTAATAACAATAAAGTTCTAGAATATTTAGACTTACCATTTATTGTGCTGATATTAATAACATATTAACAGCTGTGACTTTTTCCATTCCAGACTAATGATTAAACTTACTAGGCTGGATAAGTGTGATTTAATGATATGATTTGAGTTACATATAGAGCCATCACTGAGGTGGGGACAAACTTCACCCCTGGGAGCTAAAATTCAGGGGAGTCACTGACAATATTTTCTGCCCTTTAGAAGCATAGAAACTAAAGAATTTAGGAACATAGGGACCGGTAATCAAGAAGAATTAGTTAATGTAAGAAGCTACCTTTTAGAATTTCCTTCCTCTGGCAGCCACACCCTACATATGCTCCTTCCAGGCCTAGCACTGTTACTCTTCCTGCAGCGTGCCAGGGTCTCTACCATCTCTACTTCCCCAATTTTGCTCTTTTTTGTACAGGGTGTGGTATTTTTGCACCACTTTCTCCAGGTACAAAATTGCTAGATACAGCTGTAAGTACATGGATATCTGGTATAGAGAACTACATAAAATGTAATGGAAAGAATATTAGACTAAGAGTTGGGAGATGCCCATGAACTATAAATATGATGCCTTTTTCTCAAATCAATTCACTTTTCGGGTCCCAGTTTCCTATTTGTAATAATAAGAGATTATAATATATTATATATTATATTATGATATGATATATTATTAGATAATATATCACAGATTTATAATATATTACATATAGGATATATAGGTAATATATGGTATATATGTAATATAATATATACATATCATATATTACATATAATAATTGGACTGGCTGACCTCCAAATTACCTTCTAACTACAAAACTCTACCCATATATCTTCCAGTGCATGAGTAAAAGTTTCTTAGTTCCTAAACATCGAATATATTAATAATGTAGATTATTTAATTACAACTTGGATGACTATTGGAATTTACTCTCTAAAATGAAGGCAGACTAACCAACCAACCAGGACATTGAACAAAACTTGACAGATGTATACATGTACCCTATGACTGTTCTAAAGAGCTATCCAGGGTGTATTCAAGGGTCATGAGAGCCCTACAAACTAGCACCATGACCTCACATGAGTTAGTTGCTTCTTACTTCTCACTGTCCCTTGGGTTTCCCCATCTGTAAAAGGAGGTTGCTGTACTAGACCATCTCTAAAGTCTCTTCCAGCTCTAACATTCTAAATGGTATACTCTACTGTCAACTCCTTTTGTCAGGATGTCCTACAAATAAATCAGACATATAGGAGCCTGGCTACTGATAGGACTGCTATCAGCAATTGATATTAAATGATCCTGCTATACTAAGTGCAATATGAACATGACCTAAAATAACATTCAACCCTATTCAACTAAATGAATGGTGTCAGTCGTGCAATGTACTGTACTAAGCAAAATTGAGGCTCCAGTGAAATAAAATGACACACAATCCCTGCCTTCTAGGAGCAATAATTTAGTAGGAGATAGATGATAAGAGAGGGGCAGCTAAGTAGCACAGTGGATACGAGCATGGGGTTTGGAATCAGGAAGACCTGAATTCAAATCCAGCCTCAGACACTTAATAGCTGTGTGACCCTGGGCAAGTCATTTAACCCTGTTTGCCTCACTTTCCTCATCTGTAAAATGATCTGGAGAAGGAAATGGTAAACTGCTCCAGTATCTTTGCCAAGAAAACCCCAAAAGAAGTCATGGAGTCAGACACAACTGAAATATGACTAAACAACAACAGGTGACAAGATCACAAATAACTATACTAAACAGTACAACAGCATTAAATGCAGTGTTAAAGTCCAAGCAGAGCCATCTAAGAGATTCTAGAAGAAAAGGTTTTCTCTATTCTGGAGAAAAAGGGAAGACATCAAAAAGGAGGATGTGGCACTGGAACCTGGACCTTGAAGAAGTATTTCCATAGGGTGGACATGGATACAGGAGAATGTTTGCGAATGGAGATTGGACAGCATGTGTAGATTTAAGAAGAGGAGAGAGGGAAATACAAGAACAGGGAAATATTTCAGTCTGTATAGAATACTGTTGTTTGTCCTTTGTTCTTTAAGAGGATCGTGACATCAGGAAAGTGATGCCATAAATTGCAAGTGAATTGGATTTAAGTGAGGGAGGGCTATGCAAAGTCACCAGCCTCATTCTCTCCTCTGGAGCCATCTGGTTCCAGTGGCAAGATATAGATCAGGACGACTGGAGATGGCCCCAGATGTAGTGCCTAGAACACTGGATACTCAAAGGGAAGTACCATGAAATTAGTCTGGAAAAATAGGTTCAAACCATATTATGGAGGGCTTTGAATGTCAGGATAAGTAGTTTTTATTTTATCCATTAGGTAATGGGGAAAATAGTGAAATTATTTAATCCAAGGAGTGACATGGACAGATCTATGCCTTAAGAAGACTACTTTGGCAGAGATGTAAAGCAGGGATTTTAGAAATGGAGGAAACTTTAGGCTAAGAGATCAATAAGGTTTACTTCATGGTCCAGATGTGAGGCAACGAGGACTTGAATCAAAATGATAGAATTTGAAGTGGAAAGATAGAAAGAAGACAGATATCAGAGGTATTTTGAAGGTAGAATTGATTGAACTGGGGTAATTAATTGGAAATATGAGTTGGAAGATGGTGTAAATGGTAGAATCAAAGGTGACTTATAAGATAACCCACCTAGAGCCAGAAGGGACTTGAGAAGATATCCACCCCACTACTTTCATCTTAACTGAGACCCAGAGAGATTAAGTCAATTGCCCAACATACATTTAGGACATAAGAGAAGGACTGAATTCATCTTCATGACTCCAGATTCAGAACATTTTCTGCAGCCTTACACTGCCTTCATATTCCAAAGTCCCAAGGCTGAGTAGCTGGGAAGGTAATTATGCCATCAAGAGAAGAAAAGAATCTAGGAATTACAGGCATATTGAAGATTAATTCTATTTTAGACAAACAGAATATGAGTTGCTAGCAAGACACCAAGTAGGGATGTCTAATAGACAGTTGAAAGAAGACACTGAAACTCATGGAAGAGGTTCAAGCTGACAAGTAAATTTGGGATGGTAATTTAAACCATGAAATTGGATGAGATTGCCATACCTAATATTAATGAACCACTGGTGGGCCTATAACTAGAACTCCCATTCCCTAAACGATCCCTCTTCTATAGTAGGAATATTCAGATTTGAGGCTCTTTGGTTACCCTCAACCTAATTTAGCCCATCTGCTAAAATGGTTTACCAGGATGTGGCCATTGAGCGTGCTACAGTTTCTTGGAGTCACATATGAGTTAGGTGGCAGATCACCAAAGGTAGAAAGCAGCTCTGAAAAAGACTCAGAAGCCCTTGTACCAGAGGTAGTAGTCTTCTTTGAACCCCAACCTGGGTAGTAAGAGGCACGTAAAGGATCTGAACTAAGTCCGGCATGCCTGGAATGCCCTTCCATCTTATCTCTGCCTTTCAGAATTCTACCCTTAATTCAAGGCTCAGCTCATTTAGCACTTCCTGCTTGAAGCCTCTTATTTTCCCATATTCCCCTTAAATTTTTATAGATTATTTTTTATTTCATCTCCCTTCTACCCTATCACATCCTGCCACATTTTTTTTTAATATGTCATTGCCCAACATTAGATATAAGGTCATTGATAGCATGAATTGTATCATTCCTTGGTGTCTTGAAAACAGAATCAAAAAAAGGTTTTAACTTTCAAAGAAGGGAATGAAAACTAAGTGTTCTCACCAAATTAGGTATCATAGAAAGACCACAATATAGAAAAATGTATTGCTGAAAAGACATCCAGAAAATCATAGAAAATAAAATCCAATTAAAAAAACCAGTAGTAAAATCTATGACCTAAAATGTCTCTACACAAATGTCCAAAGTTTAGGTAACAAGCAAGATGATCTAGCAGTTATATGCCAAGGAGGCAAACCTGACCTCATAAACATCACTGAAAATTGGTGGCACATTTAGGGGGTGGGGGGAACCAAGGGAATAGAGCCAAGAGGGCACAGAAAAAGCAGCAACTTGCCTGAACTCTCCCTACAACCCCTTCAAACACCTTTTAATAATGCCATAAAACAATTCCTGGAGTGGCAAAACCCACAAAAGGATGGGGTAGAATAATTTTTCAGCCAAAGACAACTTAAAAGATTGGCAAGAAAGGCTTATCACACCTGGGGGAGAGCGAGAGGAGCACAGTTTAGCCCAGGCTATGCCAGTGCAAACCAGGCCCCAGAAAACTGGATGCAGGCCTTGGGAGCCACTGAATCAGCAGCAGCAGTACCTAGGGCTGCTTCTAAAGTTCTTGGCCCACAGATGGCAAGGGGGTCAAACAAATGGTCACGAGATTAGAAGGGTCTCATTGCTGGCACTGGGGGCAAGACTCTGTTGCTTTGCCCATACTTGGATCTGGGTCAAAGTCCTGGGTGGAAGTCCCAGGGAAAGAAGGACCATTAGAACATCAAAGCTTGTGGCTGTTGTGGAGGAGGGACTTCCTGACAGTTCCAGGGCAGAAAAGAGTGCTTGTGGTCACTCACAGACCTGACCACAAGTCAGGAGAGTAGTAAACACACCTCTCCTTAGACCACCACACCTTGGAAGAACTAAAAACTTACAAGTCCCTAGAAATATCTCTGAAAACAGCTACACAAGACCCCTGAAGCTTGGGATAGTGCTCCCTCCACTCTGGAAAAAGAGCCCTACTTTAATAAAGAGTCCAAAGTGAAATAATAGCCTGGGAAAATGAGCAAACAATGGGAAAAAATTCTGACCACGGTAAGTTACTATGGCAACAAGGCAAGTGGAATACACACTCAGAAGAAGATAACAAGGGGGCGGAGCCAAGATGGCGGCGTAGCAGCAGCAACATATCGCAGCTCTCACATAGCCACCCAAAAATACCCATAAAATAGGACTCTAAACCAATCCTAGAACCCCAAAATGCACACAAGTATACTTCCCACTAAAGTCAGCTCGGCTACGAGGAACCATATCAGCACTGCGAACCAAAACCAGCCTGGCCTGAAGCCGTGGCTGTGCCCCGGGGGCAGCTGGGCGAGAGAAGCTTCTCAGGTGAGATTAGCACCAGCTGCGAGTGGGGATTGTGAAAGGGGGAGATAAGGAGTCCCGCTGAAAGGTCTCCAGAGCGGAACAGCGAAAGGCAGAGGTTTTGCACCCGCCTCCACTTGGTAGCTTCCCGCCCGCAGCCTGAAGACAGCAGGAGGACTGAGCAATTGTTTTCAGGCCAGGGCTCTCGCGTTGAGCGGCCTGGATCCAGATCGTCGTCTTGGGCCTCAGTCTTGGAGTCTTCATTATCCAGTTAGCCGGAAGTCTACGGCAGCCGGGAGGACCCCAGCGATTTGGGACAGAGCTTTTCCTTCTGGAAGCAGAGCCCCACAGAGATTTTTAAAAAAAAATTCACGGTCTGAACAACCATGAGTAAGAATAAGCATAAGAAGCAAAGTAAGAACAGCTCCCAAACCCTAGATTCCTTTTTTGGGGAAAAGAAAGATCATGGGAGAGAGAGGGAGGAGGAGAGCGCAGCCAGAGCGCCCCCACCAGAGGCCTCCAATAA
>CM053586.1:78269376-78311850 GCA_028646515.1 Pseudochirops corinnae | reverse complement strand
GGAGAGGGACAAGGTGGAGAGAGGATGAGGGGGTCAAGATAGGAAGAAGGGACATTTAATCAGACTCTCACAGTGTGCTCACTATGGAGAGGTTCTGCGTAATTTCACATGTTCAGCCTGTATTTGATTGCTTGTCCTTCCAGTGGGGATGGGAGGTGAGGGAGGAAGAGAAAGAATCTGGAATCTGGAGTTCCATAATCAAATGTTATGTATATGTATCTACGTATATATATATATATATGCAATTATTGTTATTATTATTATTGACTACATCCAACTGAAACTTGAGATACACAGGCACTGTGGTTGGGAGATCCATCTTGCCCTACTGAAAAGTGACATAGGAGAGAATAGATTGGGGGAGGGGGACACGCTAGGATGGCTGTTTTGGGGTGGTGGGGGGGGAAAGAGGGGGAGAATGTATGTAACTCAAAATCTTGTGGAAATGAATGATGCAAACTGTAATAAAATTTAAAAAAAAAGAAGAATAACACACAGAAAAGAGTAGGCATGTCATCACCTTGACAATAAAAGTAATTTTAACAAATTGTGTACCTAAAAAAAAAAAAAGAAGAAGAAGAAGATAACAAAGTCAAAATTCCTATATCCAAAGCCTCCAAGAAAAATATGAATTGGTGTAAAGCCATGAAAGGGCTCAAAAAGGATTTTGAAAATCAAGTAAGAAAGGTAGAGGAAAAATTGGAAAGAGAAATGAGAGTGATGCAAGAACATCATGAAAAAAAGAGTCAACAATTTGGTAAAAGAGACAAAAAAACTGAAGAAAATAATACCTTAACAAACAGACTAGCCTAAATGGTAAAAGAGATCCAAAAAGCCAATGAGGAGAATGCCTTAAAAAGCAAAATTGGCCAAATGGAAAAAGAGGCACAGAAATTCACTGAAGAAAAAATAAATCCTTAAAAATTAGAATGGCAAAATGGAAAAGAAAGTACAAAAGCTCCCTGAAGAAAATAATTCCTTGAAAATTGGAATGAAGCAAGTGGAAGCTAGTGACTTTATGAGACATCAAGAAACAATAAAACAAAACCAAAAGAATGAAAAAGTAGAAGACAATATGAAAAATCTCACTGGAAAAAAACTGACCTGGAAAATAGATCCAGGAGTGATGATTTTAAAATTACTAGCCATGATCAAAAACAAAAAACCTAGATACCATCTTTCAAGAAATTATCAAAGAAAACTGCCCTGATATTCTAGAACCAGAGGGTAAAATAGAAATTGAAAGAATTCACTGATCACCTCCTGAAAGAGAACCCAAAATAAAAACTCCAAGGAACATTATAGCAAAATTCCACAGCTCCTTGATCAAGAGAAAATATTGCAAACAGCCAGAAAAAAACAATCCAAGTGGAGCCATAGTCAAGCTAACACAAGGTTTAGTAGCTTGTACATTAAAGGATGAGAGGGCTTAGAATATGATATTCCAGAGGGCAAGGGGAGTTAGGATTTCAACCAAGAGTCACCTATCCAGAAAAACTGAGTGTAATCCTTTGGGTTGGGGTGGGGGGTGGTGTTTGATATTCAATGAAACAGAGACCTTTCAAGCATTCTTGATGAAAAGACCAGAGCTGAAGAGAAAAATCTGGCTTTCAAATACAAGACTCAAGACAGTAGTATAAAAAGTTAAATAGGAAAGGGAAATCATAAGGGACTTAATAAAGTTAAACTGTTTACATTCCTACATGGTAAGATGATACTTGTAACTCATAAGAACTTTCTCATTATTAGGACCCTTAGAAAGAGTATATATGAACAGGAGGCACAGGTGTGAGTTGAATATGAATGGATGTTATATTTTTTAAAAGTACAATTAAGGGGAGAAAGAGGAATATACTGGAAGAAAGAGAAAGAGAGGTAGAATGGGGTAAATTATCTCACATAAAAGAGCCAAGTAAAACCTTTTACAGTGGAGGGGAAGTGGGGAGGAGGGGAGGAGGAATGTGTGAATCTTACTCTCAAAATAATTTACTCTAAAAGGGAATAACATACATACTCAATTTGGTATATAGAACTCTATCTTCCTCCAGGAAAGTGGAAGGGAAAGGGGAAGAGAGAAGGTGTGGGGGGGGGGAGGGTTAGAAGGGCAGATTGGGGGAGGGGTAGTTAGAAGCAAAATACTTTTGAGGAGGGACAGGGTGATAGGAAAGGGAGAATAGAATGAACGGGGGGAGGGGACAGAATGGAGGGAAATACAGTTAGTAAAAGTAACTGTCAAAAAATTTTGAAGCAATTTTCTCTGATAAAGGCCTCATTTCTTAAACAAATACAACTGAGTAAAATTTATAAAAATAAGAGCCATTCCCCAGTTGATAAATGATCAAAAGATATGAACAGTTTTCTGATGAAGTAATCAAAGCTATCTATAGCCATATAAAAATACTCTAGTTCACTATGGATTGGAGAAATGCAAATTAAAACAATTCTGAGGCACTATCTCATACCTATTAGACTGACTAATAGGACAGAAAAGGAAAATGATGGAGGAGATGTGGGAATGATGAGACTTTAATGCACTGTTGGTGGAGTTAAGAACTGATTCAACCATTCTGCAGAACAATTTGAAACTATTTCCAAAGGGCTATAAAACCACGCATTTGACCTAGTAATGTCTAAGTTTGTGTCCCAAAAGAGATTTAAAAAAAACAAAAAGGGAAAGGATCTATCCATACAAAAATATTTGTAGCAGCTCTTTTCTGGTGGAAAAGAATTTGACATTGAGGGGATGCCCATCAAGGGGAATGGTTGAACAAGTTGTAGTATGTGATTATAATGGAATACTATTGTGCTATAAGAAATGATGAGCAGGATGCTCTCAGAAAAACCTGGAAAGATTTACATGAGCTGGTACAAAGTGAAATGTTCTATATACAAAGTAACAGCAATATTAAAAGATGATCAGCTGTGAATGACTTGGCAATTCTCAGCAATATGATGAACCAAGACAACTCAGAAAGACTTATGATGAAAAATGCTATACATCCCCAAAGAACTAATGGTGTCAATACAGACTGAAGCATTCTTTTTTTTTTTTTTACTTTATTTTTCTTGAGAGTTTTTTTTGGTCTGTGTTTTCTTTACAACATGACTAATATGGAAATATGCTTTACATGACTACACATGCAATTACTTGCCTTCTCAAGGAAGGTGGGGAGAGAAGAAGGGAGAGAATTTGGAGCTCAAAAGTTTAAAAATGAATGTTAAAACTCTTTTTACATAGAGTTGGAGAAAAATAAAATACTAAATAAACAAAAAATACTAAAAAAAAAACAGAAAACAGATATGTGGCTCTATATTAGTATGTCTTATGCAAAATAAACAAGATAAGGAAGGAAGAGGTAATATTGTATATTAAGAAGGTATATTTTTGTGAGAAATCTAGGAAATAGAGAGGAGAAAAAAATGGCAGATAGTATTTGGTGGAAACGAGCACTTTTGTCATTAAAATATACTCTAGAACACCTAGACAAAAGGAGGAATTCATAAAACAGATCACAAGCCTGGAACACAGGCATGATATAGCTGTGATGGAATAACTTCAATTATCCAGGCATCTGTTCGAGATTTCTCTGCCAAAAGCAGAGCAGCCAATAATTTCTTGCCTTGATTATAATTTCATCTTGTAAAATATGGAGAAACTAGAGGGATTCTATTCTGGATCTGATTCACACCAACAAAAAGAAAATGATGGTTACATTTGTGGGTGTCATGGTGGGCAGGAGGGGCCATTGGCAACTACAGTTTGTGATAGAAGGGAAGAGAAAATCTGGGCAAAGGCTGAAAAATACCATAGATTTTAAGAGATCGTTTTTCAAAGAGTCCAGAGAAGGATATGTACAATCCTATGGATTTAAATCCTTAGAAGTAAGTCTGGGGTGGTGGGGGGAGAGGCCTTAGAAATGCCCAACAATGAATTTTTGAAGACATAGAAGAAAATAATTCTAATTAGGAAAAACTGTCCATGTCATCTGAAAAGTTCAATGTGGATGCATGGAGAACTTGCCAATCAACTTAGATTTTTAAAAGTATATATACAGAAGATGAAAACAAATGGATGTGATAGAGGACTGGTATTAAAGTGTGTCTGGGTTGATAAGAATAGTGTCAAGAATATTAAAACCCAGAATGATCTCTGACAGGTAAGAATAACTCAGAACAACAAGAGCGTGGGTGGGATTTTTATATTGTTTTTACTGTACTGGGGTAAGAGAAGGAAAAGAGTAGGGATAATATTACTTCATAAGGCAGACACGAAAAGAAAAATTGACAACAGAAAAAAAGTCAAAGTAATTTAATTAGTGATTTTTTTCTGTTTTCTCTATGAAGGAGAATAAACTTTACACTGGGAGAAAAAGGAAGAAAACTGACTACTAGGTAGCTGATATTTATAATAAGTAAGAGTATATATAGTAAGAGAACACTTAATGAATTTCAGTCACAGCTCAGCTTGAATTATATCCTGACGTATGGATGATCTATTGTCAAGGTCATTTGAAAGACTGTTTATCATACACCTGAAGGAGGTTTATTTTGTCTGAACTGTTAAAAAAAAATCTGAAAGTATAAATTCTAGACAAGTGAGCTTGATATCAAGTCCATGGAAAATTCTAGAGTATGTTATGAAAGGCATGATTAATAAACAACTAGAAAAGCAAGATCTGATTACAAAGAATCAGCATGGCTTCATCAAGAACAGTTCATGCTAGACTAACTACAGTTTCATTTTTGCCAGTTTTATTACTAAATGTAAATTTTAAAAATGTAAATCAGGGGAAAACTGTAGAAATAAATTTAGGTAAACTTATGTAGATTGAGCAAGGTGTCTGATAAACTATCATGTTATTCTTGTGGAAAAGATGGAGAAGTGTAAACTTCTATGTGCACAGGGATGTGCTGGTAAACATTTAACAACTAGCTCTCCAAAAAAAATTATATAGGACACACTTCTAAGTTTAATCAGTAGTATTAGCATTTTCTGTATCACTTTCTTAAGTCTAGACAATCAACAAAATGATAAATCAAGCTTTGATTTGTAGTATTTGTTGATTTTCAAGGTGAAAGTGCTCACATTGAAAATTTAACAATCAACTCATATAAGCCAGTTTGAGCTGGATCCAGCACACCCATGTTTAAACTTTTTACATTTAGGTGGATTTGGAATTTGTTGAAGAATTGGACTCAAAGACTAGTTATTAATTATTCCATGTCAACTTGGAAGGAGATCTTTAGTGGAGTATAGGGATCTGCACTTGACCCTGTGCTATTTAACTTTTTTCCTCCAACATTTTAATTTTAATCTTTTTTTCTTTTTTTGTCTTTATTAATTTGTTTGTTTACTTTTAGTTTACAAGATTCAGTTCCACAATCCCTTGTGTTTCAAATTTTCTTCCCCTCCTTCTCCTTCCCCCCCACCTCCCACCGTGGCAGAATGCAATCAAGTATAGGATCTGCAAATACTTTCACATTAGACATTAGTCAGGTTGTAAAGAAGGATTGTAACTGATGGAATGAACAATGGGAAAAAGGAAACAAAGCCAAACAATAAAAAGAAAGAGAGCAGTTTGCTTCAGTCTGCATTCAAACTCTGTTCTTTCTAGTTCTTTCTCTGAATGTAGACATCTCTTTCCATCATGAGTCTTTTGGAGCTGTCTTACAACCTCGCATTGCTGAGAAGAGTCCAGTCTATCAAAGTTGGTTGTCACACATATGTTGTGTGTGTAATTGTGTGCAAATTTCTCCTGGTTCTGCTCTTCCCACTCAGCATCAGTTTGTGTAAGTCTCTCCAGGTAAATATGAAGTCTGTCTGCTCCTCATTTCTTATAGTACAATAGTATTCCATTACATTCATATACCACAACTTGTTTAGCCATTCCCCAATTGATGGGCACCCCCTTAATTTCCAATTCTTTGCTACTACAAAAAAGAGCTGAAATAAATATTTTTGTACGTTTGGGTCTCCCTCCCACTTTTATGGTCTCTTTGGGATACAATCCTAGAAGTGGTATTGCTGAGTCAAAGGGTATGCAATTATTTATAGCCCTTTGGGCATAGTTCCAGATTTTTCTCCAGAATGGTTGAATCAGTTCACAACTCCACCCACAATGCATTAATGTTCCAATTTTTCCACATCCTCTCCAGCATTTATCATTTTCCTTTTTTGTCATCTTAGCCAATCTGACCAGTGAGACATGGTACCTCAGAGTTGTTTTGATTTGCATTACTCTAATCAATAGTGATTTAGAACACTTTTTCATATGCTTATAGATATCTTTAATTTCTACGTCTGAAAATTGCCTGTTCATATCCTTTGACTATTTATCAATTGGGGAATGACTTGTATTCTTATAGATTTGACTCAATTCTCTGTATATTTTAGAAATGAGGCCTTTATCAGAGACATTGGTTGTAAAAATTCTTTCCCAATTTCCCACTTCCCTCTTAATCTTGGTTACATTGGCTTTGTTTGTACAGAAACTTTTCAATTTAATATAATCAAGATTATCCATTTTGTATTTTATAATGCTCTCTAACTCTTGTTTGGTCACAAAGTCTTTCCTTCTCCATAAATCTGACAGGTAAATAATTCCTTGCCTTCCCAGATTGCCTACATTATCAGCCTTTATACCTAGATCATGCACTCATTTTGACTTGATTTTGGTATACAGTGTTAGATAATGGTCTATGCCCAGTTTCTGCCCTACTATATTCCAGTTTTCCCAGCAGTTTTTGTCAAATAGTGACTTCTTATCTGAAAAACTGGAGTCTTTGGGTTTCTCAAACAGTAGATTACTATAGTCATTGATTTCTGTACCCAATCTATTCCATTGATCCACTACTCTATTCCTCAGCCAGTACCAAATAGTTTTGATGACTGCTGCTTTACAATACAGATTAAAAGTTGCTATGGCTAGGCCACCTTTCCTAGCATTTCTTTTCATTAATTCCCTTGATATTCTGGACCTTTTGTTCTTCCAAATGAATTTTGTTACTATTTTTTTCTGGCTCTATAAAGTAATTTTTGGGTAGATTGATTGGTATGGCACTAAATATGTCATTTAATTTAGGTAAAATTGTCATTTTTATTATATTAGCTTGACCCAGCCTTGAGCAATTAATGTTTTTACAATTAGTTAGATCTGACTTTATTTGTGTGAAAAGTGTTTTGTAGTTGTGTTCATATAGGTCCTGGGTTTGTCTTGGCAGGTAGATTTCGAAATACTTTATAATATCTACAGTAACTTTAAATGGGATTTCTCTTTTTATCTCTTCCTCTTGGATTTTGTTAGAAATATATAGGAATGCCAAAGATTTATGGGGGTTTATTTTATATCCTGCAACTTTGCCAAATTTATTTATTATCTCAAGTAGTTTTTTTCACTTGATTCTCTAAGATTCTCTAAGTATATCATCATATTATCTGCAAAGAGTGATGGCTTAGTCTCTTCTTTGCCTAATTTGATTTCTTCAATTTTTTTTCTTCTCTAATTACTACTGCTTACATTTCTAGTACCAGATTGAATAAGAGAAGTAACAGTGGACATCCTTGTTTCACCCTTGATCTTATTGGAAATGCTTCTAGTTTGTCCCCATTACATATAATACTTGCTGATGGCTTTAAATAGATGCTACCTATTATTCTAAGGAAAACTCCATTTATTCCTATACTTTCTAGTGTTTTTAAAAGAAATGGATGTTGTATTTTGTCAAAAGCCTTTTCTGCATCTATTGAGATAATCATACGGTTTCTGCTAGTTTTATTGTTGATATGATCAATAATACTGATGGTTTTCCTGATATTGAACCATCCTTGCATTTCTGGAATAAATCATACCTGATCAAAGCATATTATTCTCATGATAAGTTGCTGTAGTCTTTTTGCTAATATTTTATTTAAAATTTTTGCTTCTATATTCATGAGGGAGATTGGTCTATAATTTTCTTTCTCTGTTTTGTCTCTTCCTGATGTAGGTATTAGTACCATATTTGTGTCATAAAAAGAATTTGGTAGTACTCCTTCCTCACCAATTTTCCCAAATAGTTTGCAAATTATTGGGATCAATTGACCTTTAAATGTTTGATAGAATTAACTAATAAATCCACCTGGCCCTGGAGATTTTTTCCTAGGGAGTTTGCTGATGGCTTGTTCAATTTCTTTTTCTGAGAAGGTGTTATTTAAGTAATTTACTTCCTCTTCAGTTAATCTGGACAACTTATATTTTTGTAAATATTCATCCATTTCACTAAGATTGTCAAATTTATGTACATACAATTGGGAAAATAATTCCTAATTATTGATTTGTCAAATTTATGTACATACAATTGGGAAAATAATTCCTAATTATTGATTTAATTTCCTTTTCATTGAAGGTAGATTCACCCTTTTCATTTTTGACATTCGTAATTTGGTTTTCTTCTTTCTTTTTTTTTAATTAAAGGTCTTTCAATTTTATTGCTTTTTTCATAAAACCAGCTCTTAGTTTTATTTATTAATTCAATAGTTTTCTTAATTTCAATTTTATTAATCTCACCTTTGGTTTTCATTATTTCTAATTTAGTATTTAACTGGAGATTTTCAATTTGTTCTTTTTCTAGCTTTTTCAATTGCATGCCCAATTAGTTGACCTCCATTTTCTCTAATTTATTCACGTATGCATTTAGGGATATAAAACTTCCCCTTAGAACTGCCTTTGCTGTATCCCACAAGTTTTGGTATGTTGTCTCATTATCGTCATTCTCTTGAATGAAGTTACTGATTGTTTCTATAATTTCTTGTTTGACCCACTCATTCTTTAGGATTAAATTATTTAGTTTCCAATTAGCTTTTAGTCTATCTTTCCATGGCCTTTTTTTGCATGTGATTTTTATTGCATCATGATCTGAGAATGATGCATTTAATATTTCTGCCTTTCAGCACTGAATTGTGAGGTTTTTATGTAGTACATGGTTGATTTTTGTGTATGTGCCATGTACTGCTGAGAAGAAGGTATATTCCAGAGATCTATCATGTCTAGCCTCTCTAAAATTCTGTTTGCCTCCTTAACTTCTTTCTTGTTTATTTTGAGGTTAGATTTATCAAGTTCAGAGAGGGGGAGATTGAGGCCCCCCACTAGTATACTTTTGATATCTATTTCTTCCTCTAACTCCCTTGACTTCTCCTCTAGGAATCTGGATGCTATACTGCTTGGTGCATATATGTTAAGTAATGATATTGCTTCATTCTCGATGGTGCCTTTTAGCAGGATACAGTTTCCTTCCTTATCTCTTTTAATTAGATCTATTTTTGCTTTTACTTTATCTGAGATAAGGATTGTTACCTCTGCTTTTTTTTTTTACTTTAGCTGAAGCATAATATATTCTACTTCAGCCTTTTACCTTTACCCCATGTGTATCCCCTTGTTTCAAATGTGTTTCTTGTAGACAGCATATTGTAGGATTGTGGTTTTTATCCATTCTGCAATCCACCTCCATTTCATGGGAGAGTTCATCCCATTCACATTTACAGTTATGATTACTATCTGTGTCTTTCCCTCCACCCTATTCTCTCCCTGTTTATGTTTTTGTTTCTTCCTTCTCCCTTCCCCTCCTTAAGAGTTTTCCTTTTGACCACTGCTTCCCTCAGTATTCCCTCCTGTGCCCCCACTCTTTACCTACCCTTTCCCCTTACTGCTATTTCCCTCCTTTCTAACCACCCCCTCCTTTTTATTCCTCCCTTACCCCTCCTACTGCCTGTAGGGCATGATGGATTTTTATACTTAATGGAGTATGTTATTCCCTCCTTGAACCCAAACCGATGAGAGTAAATTTCATATAGTACTCTTCTCCTTCCATCCTTTCCCTCTATTATAATGAGTTTTTGTGTCTTTTCACATTAGAATCTTAAACTTAACTGATTATGTTGATCCCTCTTGAACCAGAACCAATGAGAATAAAGTTCATATGATATTCATCTCCCTCCTTCCTTCCCCTCTACTATAGTATGTTTTTATGCCTCTTTGTGTGACAGTTTACTTTTTTCTGCCTCATCCTTTCCTTTTCTCCCATTACAATCCCTTTGTACCCCTTAATAAGATTTTTTTATCATCAGATTTAGTTCATTTATACCCACGCTCTCTATCTATGTGTATCCCTTTTAAATGTTGAGATAATTATAGAAATTTCAATATTGATAGGTATCCACTTCTCATCTAGGGATGTAAACAGTTTGCTCTTATTGAATCCCAAGTTATGTGCATGTATGTACATGTGTGAATGTGTGTATATATGTTTCCTTGTTTACCTTTTTATGACTTTCTTGAGTCTTGTTATTGGAGACTGAATTTTCCATTGAGCTCTGGCTTTTTCATCAGGAAATTCCGGAAGTCCCTTATTTCATTAATTGACTATCTCCTTGCCTGAAAGATTATGCTCACTTTTGCCAGGTAGTCAATCCCTGTTTGCATTCCTAGCTTTCTTGCCTTTTAAAATATCAAATTCCAATCCCTCCAATCTTTTAATGTAGAAGCTGCTAAGTCCTGTGTAATTCTGACTGTAGTTCCACAATATTTGAATTGTTTCTTTTTGGCTGCTTTCAGTATTTTCTCCTTGACCCTGTAATTCTAGAATTTGGCTACTATATTTCTTGGAGTTTTCAATTTGGGATCTCTTTCAGGAGGAGTTCAGTGAATTCTTTTGATAGCTATTTTACCCTCTGATTCTAAGACCTCAGGACAGTTTTCTTTGGCAATCTCTTGGAGGATATTGTCCAGGCTGCTTTTTTCATCATGGCTTTTTGGTAGACCAATAAATCTTAGGTTAACTCTCCTGGATCTGTTCTCCAGGTCAGTTGTTTTTCCAGTGAGATATGTTATACTTTCTTCTAATTTTTCAATCTTTATGTTTTGTTTGACTGTCTTTTGATGCGTCATAGAGTCCTTAGCTTCAATTTGGCTGATTCTAATTTTTAATGAATTATTTTCCTCAATTAGTTTTTGAAGCTCCTTTTCCATATGTTCAGTTTTCGTTTTTAGGGAGGTATTTTCTCCAGTTAGATTTTGAATCTCCTCTCCCAATTCACCAATTTTACTTTCTTTTCTTTAGTGAGATTTTTTTCCAATTTGGTCACTGTAGATTTAAATTTATCTTCTACCTCTCTAATCTTGGTTTTAAAATCTTTCTTGATCTCCTCCAAGAATGCTTTTTTGGGTTTGAGACCAATTCATATTTCCTTCTGTGGTCTCAGATGTGAGTATAGAGTCCATGTTATCATCTGGATTTGGTTGTTCTTGCTCACTATAATAGGATCGTATTGTTCTTGATTTTACAGATTCCTTCTTGCCCACTGCGATTGCCTATGTCCTAAATTTTTAGAGTGGATATCTGCTTCTGGGGTACAGATGTACCATGCTTCTCAGGCTGGGAGGTAGGGGTTTGGTTGTTAACTTTGTGTGCTATAGCCTCTGGGTGTCTAGACTCAGGCCAACGCCAGGACTGTCAGTGTTTCCCCTGAGTTTCCCTGAGGCTCACAGAGTAACCTGTGGGGGAGGGGTGATCTGGCCACTTCAGATTTCTACCTCTGTGCCCCTGGGCTACAGCTCAGGGAGGCTCAGCAGCTGGCAGCCAGCAGCGCCAGTGTCTGCAGATTCCCTTGGTGGTGCTAAGGCAAACCTGAGTTTGTGTTGTTAGCATTTGCTGGCTCCACCCCCCTGGACTTCTGGGAGCTCCTGCTGGTCAGCTGCGGAGGGGCTTGTTGGGATGCCTCCCACCCTTCAATTCAGACTTACTTCTAAAGGGAGAATTTAACCATATACTCTTCTACTCCATCAATTCCACTGGTCCATTATTGTATCTAGAATAAATATAAATTCCCCTATTTAGCTTTTAAAGTACCTTACAACCTAACCCAAACTTCTCTTTCCAGCCTCACTAGACATTAGTACCCACCCTATTACCCAGTCAAACTGACCTTCTATCTCTTCCTCACATGTAATACCACATTTCCCATCTTCATGCCTTTATAGTGATTATACTCCATTCCTGGGATGCACTCCCTCCTTACCTCTACCTCAGAGAAGCCTTTTCTTCCTCCAAGATAGAATTTAAGAACTATCTCCTCCATGAAACCTTTCCTGGTCCCCCCAACTACTAGTAGTAGCCTGTCTCCCAAATTATCTTGTATGTAATTACTTTGAATTTATT
The DNA here is from genome assembly GCA_028646515.1 of Pseudochirops corinnae. NCBI lineage: Eukaryota > Metazoa > Chordata > Mammalia > Diprotodontia > Pseudocheiridae > Pseudochirops > Pseudochirops corinnae. The sequence continues at coordinate 78,299,658 of CM053586.1, read as the reverse complement.
TGAATTTATTCTATTTATATTTATTTGACATGTGTTTATATGTCCTTGTTGCCTCCTTCACTAGACTGTAAGCCCCTTGCAAACAAGGATTATTTCATTCTTTGTAGTAGTATCTCTAGAGCCTTATACAGTTTTTAGCATATGCTAAGCACTTAATAAATTCATTGATTAAGTGACATTACAAAAAGGGACATTTAAGCTTGATGAAAGGAAAAACACCCTGGCGATTAGAATTATCCCAAAGTGGACAAAGTTGCATCAGGAAGTAATGGGCGTCTCTCACTGAAAGTCATCAAAAGGAAGCTGGCTGACCGCTCACTGAGTACATTATAGTAAGGACTTTTTCAGATATGGGCTGGTGTAGATGGGCTGCTGAGCTCTTTCCTAATTCAAAAATTCTGAGATTCTGTAATTTATAATTTTTGTTCTCCTGTGCCTAGTGCAATGCTTTGCATAATACAGACATATAAATGCTTGTTGAATTGAATAGAGCAGAGGATTCATTTAGTGGCAGTTATCTGGAAATAATGGATACTCAGAGCCAGACTATGAAAAACATTAGCTGTAAACATCAGGAATTTTTATTTTTTTCTGTGCCAGAAAAAGAAATAGATAAGGAGCAAGAAGAGTGAAATAAGAGTCTGCATGGTACACTATCACCAAATTCTAAAAGAGAGACAGTTTCAAGAAGGTTGGCATTCCACTGCATCAAATCTTGTAGAGTTGAATGTGAAGGTCGCCAGTGACTTACCATAGTGGCTTTTTCTCAGTCTTCACTGTTCTTGTCCTCTCTGCAGCCTTTGACATTGTCAATCCCCTTCTCCTTAATTGTTGCTGTTTGTCCTTTGTTTTTGAAGAGGACAAATGGGGTGATGTCTTGACTCTTGCATGAATTGAATTTAAGTGAGGCAGAGCTGCACAAAGCTGTCAGACTCATTTTCTCTTCCTGAGTCATCAAAGTCCAGTGGCAAGACAAAAGTCAGAACAACTGGTAATGACTAGGGACACAGTGGCTGACCTTGGCATCTTCATTGCCTGATCAAACTCTAAGTACCCCACAGCACCTGCTTCAGTGAACTTCCTGCCCATTAGAACAAATTGTTCTCATCTATCCATTCTGCTGGGGGAAGTCTTCTATGCTTGAGGTAGATAATCCCCTAACTCACCAAAGGTTTGAGATCTGTCAGCTCCCCTCAACCTGATTTCCCCTGTCTGCCTAGATGGTTTTCCTGGAATGTGGCCGCTGTACATGCTACTTGGAGTCACAGGTGAGAATTGGGTGGAAGGTTGACACCAAGGGTAGATGAGCAACCCTGAAAACGGCTTGGCAAGCCTGCACACCAGAGGCACTAGTCCTCCTTGAACAGCACATACACCTCAATATTCCCTTTTTACTAGGTTTTCATGGCATTAGCCTCTCATGGTTCTCCTTTTATCTATCTGGTTATGCTTTTCTCAATATCCTTTGCTAGATTTTTTTATTTGCTAAATAAAAATTATGTCTGCTAAATATGGGAATTCTCCAGGGCTCCATCCTAATCCCTCTTCTCCTCTTTCTCTATACTATTTCTATTGATAATCTCATCAGTTTCAATGGATTCATTTATCATCTCTATAATAAGGATTCTCAAATCTACTCATGCAGCACTAACCTATCTGCTATCTTTAAGTCTCACAGATTTACCTGACTATTGAAAATCTTGAATTAAACACCCCAAAGATATCTTAAATTCAAGATATCTGTCACTGAACTCATTATTTTTACCCCAATCCGTTCCATCTTCCTAACTTCCTTGTTGCTTCTGAGAGTACCATCATCTTCTCAGGCTCATAACCTAGGTATGTATCATCCTCTACTCCTCAATCTCTCTCTCTTCCCTATCCAATATATTGCTAAGGTCTATTGATTTTACCTCCACAGCATTTCAAATATATTCCTTTCTATATCTGACACTGCTGCCACTCTGATGCCTGCAGGCCTCATCACCTCACATCAGGATTAATGTAATAGCCTGCAGGTTGGTTTCCCTGCCAAAAGTTTTTGCCCACTGGAACTCTGTAGGAGCTGGAGTTATGAAACCTGTTTCTCTCAAAAAATCCTCTTTGATCAGCATTCAGATGAAGTTTTATGTCAACAAAAATTAACCAAAGAAGGCTAGATCATTGCCTCCTACCTTCTTCACCCATATTCTTGCCTTTATTTTTTGCAAACGTACATATCTGTCAAGAACAACAGACCCTTAACTTGTCAATTGTATTGTGGCCAACATAAAACCTTTCCATCTCCCTACAAACCCCATCAGAAATAGTGAGACACTTAGGAGTTTGTTTGTTTGTTTGTTTTTTAGGAAAAGAATGACATCTTCAGATGTAAGCATTAGGAAAATAATGCTGACAGCTGTGCAAGATGAATTAGAGAAGGGAGAGACAGAAGGCAGAAGCACCAATTGGGCAAGTTAATAGTCTAGTCAAAAAGTAATAATATAAGAGCTAGCGTGATGGCAGCCTTAATGAAGAGAAGGTGACAGCTGGAAGAGATATGAAGGTAGAAATAGCAGAACTTGGAAATGGATCAAATGTGGGTGCAGAGGGGGTGATTCTAAGAGAAAGTAAAGAGCCAAATATTACTCTAAGGTTTCAAGCCCCAGTGAATGGGACGATGATAATGTCAACCAAAATAGAGAAAATGGAAGGAAGGCAAAGTTTAGGAGAAAAAGAGGACTGATTCTATTTTGGACACAAGAAACCCGTACAACACAGAGACGGAGATGTCTAACAGGTAACTGGAAATGTGGAACCTAAGTTAAAGGGAGAAATCAAGTCTCCAGAGTTATCTGTGTATAGAAGATAAGTGAACCACAGGAGTAAATGAGATCACCAAGAAAGAGAAAGGAAAAGGTAGGATAACTTAAAAGGGTACAAGGAGGACAATAAAATAGTGAAATAGTCTTGAAAAAAGTGGTCAGACGGGTAAGAAAGAAGAGAACTAAGACAAATCAGTGTCACACAAGTCACAGGAAGGGAAGATATCAAAGTGAAAGAGGTAGTAAAAATGCCAAATGCTATAGAAAAGTCAAGAGGAATAAGGACCAAGAAAAGGCCACTTGATTTAGGAATTAAGACATTATTAGTGACCCAAAAGAGAGCAGTTTCAGTTGAGTAATGGGATTAGAAGCTGGTTGGTGAAAGGTGGAAGAGTAAGTGGCTACTAGGAAGATAGGGCAATGAATGTAGACTACCTCTTTCTTGAAGTTTAGCAATGAAAGGTAAGATTGTTGTTTGTTGTCATTTGTTGTTTGTTCTCAAAGAGAACCAATGACATTACGAGGGTGAAGTCTTGACTTTTGAGTGAACTGGATTTAAGTGAGGCAGGGCTGTGCAAAGTCACCAGCCTCACTTTTTCCTCCAGTCATCCAAGTCCAGTGGCAAGACATAAGTCAAGACAACTGGCAAAAGAGTAGAAAGATATATGATGACAGCCTAGAGAACTTCTGGGTCAAGGGACAACTTTTTCTTTAAAGATAGGAGACATCTGAGTATGCTTTGTAGACAGGGATGAAGGAACTACTGAATAGAGAGTTACAAATGATAACATAGAGATGAACTGATTGATGAGGAACCTTCTAAAGATGGCAGGACAAGATGGGATCCAGAGGGGAGGCTAGGTGGCACAGTGAATAGAGCACTGGCCCTGGAGTCAGGAGGACCTGAGTTCAAATCCAGCTTCAGACACTTAACACTTACTAGCCGTGTGACCTTGGGCAAGTCACTTAACCCAATTGTCCTGCCTTCTCCCCTCCAAAAAAGAAAAAAAAAAGAGACGAGATCCAGGACCCAAATGGAGGAATTAACTTTAGCAAGAAGGACCACTTCATCTTCTGAGACTAGCAAAGAAACAAATTATGGGCAAAGGGAAAAGTATGGAGCTTTTTAGGTGTGGAGGTAAGGAGATGAAGCTCACGATATATTGCCTTAAATTTCTTAATAAAGTAGGAAATGAAGTCATTTGCTGGGGTGGGACATGTTGAAGTGGAGCTGGTGGTTTGAGGAGAAAGAAGGTTTGTTATAGTCACTGTAGAAATAGTAATAGGTAGTTCTTCCTGTGTCCTTAATCAGAAATGCAATGGTAATAACCTAGTTGAGGGTAGATAACATAAATTTATAGTAAACCTAGTTTACAAAGTTCCCAAAAGGCAGAGACTCTGGAATCAGTCTTCAAATCTCAATTTTGACATTTATTCACCTGTGTGGCCTTGGGCAAGTCACTCAACCTCCATGGCTCTCAGTTTCCTTGTCTATAAAACTAAAGGGTTGGACTAGATGGCCTGTGAAGTCTCTTCTAATATTTATGATCTTGTGATTTCCAGCAGCATTCAGCAGCTCAGAAATTGTGGCAAAAAAGGCAGGTGGTGAGAGCAATGTGAAGTTAGAGGCTAGTTAAGCATGAAACATGAAAGGAAAACAGGGTAAGGGATTATTGATTATTGACAACCCAGCTGATGGATGGCAGGCCTTTGGAGAAATCTGATTTAGGTGTGGGAACAGAAAATAAAAGCCATCATCATCTGCAAACTTCCAATTCAAGAAAGACAGTAGATTCCCCCCACATTTTTCATGGTCAACACTGATTTTCTTCCAACTCCCAAATTCTTGTCTTTCAAGGAGAATAATGTTGTTGTTGTTTCCTGAAACACAGGCAGTGCGAATGAAGCTGAAATCAGCAGAGAGGGGATCATTCTACATTAGCAATGCTTTGTCTCTTAAGTACCAAGCTCAATTCCATACTTTCTCTAAATGAATTCCCATGGCAGCTAATCAGCATGTCTTTCCCTTGGGATTCTTAGCTCTTTGGTATGGCAAATGTCTCATGATAATGCCTATTCCTTTTATGAGATCTTACTGCTAATAAATGGCTTTTCTAAACCTATTAGGAAAAATAATAGATTTTATTGTGGAAAAGGTCCTTTGGGTTTGATGTTCTGGTTTTTTTCTTTCCAATTAAATGGCTCATTAAGATCCAAATTCTATTCAATCAGCCCTAAATACTTTTGTATGCCAGTAAAACCCTCCCACTGGACTGGTTACATTGCAGATTAACCACTAGAATATTGGAATAGAGAAGAATTGACAATGGTAAAAAGGAACAAGATACTGTAATTTTTAATGATATCCCATTACTGTCATTCACCTGAAATTGGACATTAATAGTAGTTAGAGACTGGTCTTATTCTCAATTAGGCACTCGGGATGGGTGTTTAAATACTTATTAAGAAAAGTAAGTAATTTCTTAGTGTTAGCTAGTAAATAGTTTTGCATCATTGAGTCCTCAGAGAGGAATAACATGATTGAAAAAAATGGAAGTTGCAATTCATTGACCAAGAAGTTAGCTTGCTTTAAAAAAGCTATTTCCTCAATACTTTCCACGCTCTGGAATTATATTTCCTTTTCTAATATTTCTTTTTTGTTCCAATATCTTTCCTAGAAACAAAGAGAAAGTCAGCCTTGGAGCCAAGACAACCAGGGTCCAAATTCTGTTTATGACACATACTAAGTGAGTGTATTCTGAGTAAATAACTAAACCTCTAGGCAACTCTCTAAGTTGAAAAGAAAGTTCTAGCTTTGATTGGTTTGAGTTTCCTATAATCTCATCATTATTTGTATCCCTTCCAATAATGCAGGTCATAAGTCACCCTTGTCTACCCATTACTACTATGACAATGATTACTCTTGTTACTTATACTGCTTCTGCTACTATGTGATGATGTTGTTTTGTAGAAAGCATCTTGTTTGGAAAATTCCTCTGCTAATAAAGACTGCAACTTTAGTTAATAGTCTTAAAAGAGTTTTCTTATAGACAACTCTGAAAGACTTTGAAAAACTGATCAACATGATGATGGACCACAATTCCACAGGACCCATGATGAAATATGCTACTCACCTCCATATAGTGAGCTAATGTACTCAGAGTGAAGACTGAGGCATATTTTTTTTTTTTTTATCAAGCTAATGTGGTCATTTGTTTTGCTCTACTATACTGTCCATATCTGTAATGGTTTTTGTTTTCCTTGCTTTTTTGCTTTTTTTTTCCTTGCTTTTTGCAATAGTGGGAGGTTAAGAAAAGAGGAGGGAGAGAATTCAGAGCTTGAAAGAAAAGAAAATTGATATTTTTTTCAAAAAAGAATTTCCTGAGACTCCAAAAGTTTAAGTGGTCACACCCTCTTCCTAACCTCTCTACTTTTTTTTTCTGTTCTTACTCTCTTTCCAATCACCCAAGTTCACCATGGAGTTATCAACTCTTCACTGTCCCTCACCTCCTCAGACAAGATCACTATCTACTAGAGTTCCCCCTGTATTCCTCAAAAAAACAAACTCGGGTTGTTTGGCTAGATTTTCTTTAGTGTGACAAAGCTGAGAGTGTTTTGGTTGGCAGTGGGGGAAGATTCAAGATATGCTTCCTTTGACACAGCTTTCTGGTGGCTTCTAAGTTTCTATCCATGTGGAGTTGATACTTCAGATTGAGTGGATGTCTGAGACTGCACAGACCTGCCCTGCTGACCAGGCATATTTCCATGGGAAAATGAATGGCATATACATACTAAAACTAGATGCTATTTTTTATACTTTCTATGTTAGGGCTGAGTATGTTTCCTTTTGTTGACTGTTCAGTGACTTAGAAGTACCTTATTTCATCCCAACAAATTACCTGAACAGGATACTGGTATCAGGCCTACCCCAATACCCTATATATCCAATAAGTTGTCAAGTCTTTTTGATTCAACATTCACAATTTCTCAAATCTATCTCCTCTCCACTCAAATGGCAGCCATACTAGTTCAGGTCTGATTATGTCAATGTCAGTGACTTTCCTACTCAAAAAGCTCTAATAGCTCCCTATCAACTCTATCATCAAGTGCAAACTCCTATATGTCTCTTAAAGCCTTTCACAATCTGACTCCAATTTATTTTTTCCAGTCTTATTACACTTCATTCCCTTTCATTTAATCTACAATCCAGCCAAAATGGCTCACTTATTTTCATCATACATAGCTTTCTGTCTTTGGTCTCAGTACCCTGATACTGACTATCCTCCATACCTGGAATGGTAGGTATTCTCTCCTCACTGCTTCTTAAAATCCACAGCTTTCTTCAAAACTCAGCTCAAAAGTGACCTCCTACATGACAACTTTCTTGATGTACCTAACTGCCAGCATGTCCTTTCCATCCCCCACAACAAAAATTATCTCATATTTATACCATATATGTTTTCTATATAATTATACATACACATGGCATTTCTTCTCCCCAGTAAAATATAAAATCCTTGAGGATAGTTAGGGGCAGTTTCATTTTTTGTTTTTGTATTCTCATCAACTATCATAATGCTTGGTACCTAATAAATATTGGTTGATTGACTGATTGATTAACATAAATATCTGCTTCAGTGGAAATGGTTTCCTTACCTGAAAATCCCTATAGCAATGAAATCACAAGTACAGACCATACTGACCTAAATTATATTAGAACAAGGATCCTAACTGGCCTATAAAAATCATCTGACTACCCTTACTTCCTCCTTAAGATGTGGACTCAGCACACATGCCCTCAGTGATTTCAAGGTTTTAGAAAAATATGTACTTGTTTATTTTCACAATATGCTTGAGAGATTGTCCAAGTAACAGGATATTACCAAGCCTCCCTAACAAATCCAAACACATTTCCTTGATGGGCACCACTTCATGTCATCCAGTGACCTCCTTTCCTTCCAAATTGATTTTGTTCCTCCTGAGCACTATGACTGAAGGCTAGGCAATTACTGCCCATCTGGGGGATGGTAAGGCAATTTGAGTTGCTCAACTTGGCCAGTGAGAGAAAAATTGCTTCTATTGCTACTGCTTGCTGCTCTGAAGAAAGAATTGGCTTGTCTCAAATGACCCCCTATTTAATAATAAAGGAAAGTTCTGCAACTAGATTAAAAGGAAGTGAAAGACCACTTAAACCAGAAGAAAGTCAGACAAGTTGATCTCTAAGGCCCTCTTCTCTTCCATTATTCTTTCATTCTGGACTCTGATTGTTAGAAAGGAATTGAAAACACTTCCAATTGGAGTTTACTAGGTAGAATAATCAATAAGTATTTATTAAATACTTAGTGGGGGGAAAGGTACGAGGCTGGGCTAAGTGTCAGAGACACAGTGAAAAAGCAAGACAGGCTGCCCAAGGACTCCATTTCTCTAGTCACATAATACCATTGCCATGTACTATTATTCCTATGCTTATTCCTGACTTGCCCAGAGAAAGAGGTCCATTGTGTTTCATTCATGCTTGTCTATACTAGAAATGAATACTTTCCAGTCTCTTGAGTTAGTTGTCCTTCCTTAATCTAATCAGTTGGATATATTTTGGATTGAAATGCAGTTTTGTTTTCTTTTATCTACAAATATTCCCTTTAGTTATTCATGTTGCCTGGGTGAGAAATAAAACAGGGAATATTCTAATAAAGAACTATGTCTATCTTATTCTCTAGATTGTTCTTCTATGGAAAAGACCATAGCACTCCATTTCTCACCTCCATATCTTTGAAATGACTCTCCCCTATTCCCTCTACACTTCCTTCAAGATTCAACCCACGCATTGCTTTCTACATTAAAATTCCTGATCATCTTAATTGCTGGCATCCCTCCTATCTAAACTACTTTGTATTTATTTTGTAACATATATGAAAATGAAATAGTCCCACTCTCTAAGTAGCTTACATTCTATCAGGGAGACTTTGTGTGTGTATATGCACACACATACATATACATACATAGCCACAAATACATATATATTCCATTAGGGACACACTGTATGTGTATACACATGTATATGTGTATACACATTATACACATCCGTGTGTGTGCATGCATATATATACTTACAGTCTATGCTTGTATATATATATGTGTGTGTTTGTATATGTATACACTAAGTGCTTGTTTCTGTGATGGAATACTTACACACACGTGTATTTTGTATGTATATAGATATATATGCTTACATTCTATCAGGGAGACTTTAGATGTTTATATGTATATACATGTGCATAAGTGTTTACATATTAACATATATGCTTACATTCTATCAGGCAGACTTTGTGTGTGTATATGCACACACATACATGCATACATACACACAGGCACAGATACACACACATTCCATCAGGGACACATTACACGTATATACTTATGTACAAATGTGTGTGTGTGTAAATATGCTCACATTCTATGTGTTTATATATGCATATATACCTACATATTTACATTCTATGAGGGAGATTACATTGCATATATGCAGAGATATATATGTATTTTGTGTGTATATAGGTATATATGCTACATGCTTACATTCTATAGGGGTCTTTGTGTGTTTATATATACATATGTGTTTACATGCATGCACATACACATTCTATCAGGGAGACTTTGTGTGTGCATATGTATATGTAATACATATGTATATATACACACTTACATTGCATCACGTTAGCATATAAGCTATTTGAAGAGAGGGTCTGTTTCATCTTTCTCTTTGTATTTCCAACATCCATCACAGAACCAAGCACTTAGCAAGTACTTAATTCATATTGATTGGCTGATTGGTTGATTTACAATATAGCAAGGATGTTTTGTTACAGTAGAAAAGCTCCCGATTTGGTCAGAAGAGCTAGAAATGTGTAAACTTGGGCTCATCACTTAACCTCTATCTGCTTCACTTTCCTCACTTGTAAAATGAAAATAACACCTCTGCTGTCTACTTTTTGTGAGGATCAAATGTGATAATGCAGCAAATTACTCTGTAAAATACTGTAGTTCAGGCTCTAGGCTTAGGCTCCCAACCCCTGACAAAACTGGAGGGGCAGCTTCCCAGAGCTCAGCTGTCTGATTTTTCCCGTCAGGGCTCTACAATATGAATATGCAATATAAAGCACTCTATAAATGCCAACAACTATAATTGTCAATTATTATTAAATAATTATTATATAATTAATGTACAATATTATATCATTAATAATTACATTGAATAGCATATTTGACATAATCATTATATAAAATTATATGTAATATATAATATATAATAACAATTACATGTAATAGCAATTATTTTTATAGCCAGCATTTTAAGATTTGTAAAATACTTTATAAATATTACCTCATTTTATCCTCACAAGAACACTGGGAGTCAGGTGTTCTTATTATCCCCATTTTACTCATGAGAAACCTGACAGACAAATGTTAGGTTACTCGTCCAGGGTCATACAGCTTGTATGTGTCTAAGGCCATATCTGAACTCAGGTTTTCAAGGTATTGCATCTCTGCCAATACCCAGAGGAATCAAGGAGTTAGTGGCCAACATCCAAGGTCTATCTCGTTTCTGCAGGGAAAGTGAAACAGAAGTTAGAGAAGGGCCAAGAAAAATCAAGTCCAAAGCATTAGACGTAAGGGGAAATCAAACATGGGGCAAATTGACTGGAGGAGTGTTCTCTGAAAAGCAGCTCAAACCGAACTAGTTGGGTAAACAGGGAAGACTGGACAAAAATGATGGAGAAATCAGAAAGGGGAAAAAAGTAAATGAAACTAGATTATGGTGTACATGGTGTTGAATGGTAAGAAGTGCTGGTCTATGACCTGTTCGACAGAATGTTTGATGAGGATTAATTAGTAATTTGACTAACTGAAGAAGGGTGGAAGAGCGTCTGCTTGAACAAAGGGAACCAAGGCACAACAAGTACAAAGCTGGAAGTATTCACTGGGTGAGCACACGCATGCTCACACGCGCACACACACACACACACACACAATTTTAATAGTTTAGAAAGTATGATTAAGAAGATAAAGAAGTCAAAGGATTATACACCATAGAATTGTCACACCTAAATCTGATGAATATTTTAATAAAAAACATGCTACATACGGAGAAGACCAAAAAACATAAAAATATGAAATTAACTATATCTTATCGATAGAGAATATTGGTTACTGAGGGGGTAGTAATTTTCAGTTCAGCTAGTCAGTACGTTTGATAAAGCGCTGGGCCTGAAATCAGAAAGATCTGAATTTGAATCCAGCCTCAGATAATTACAAATTGTGTGACCATGGGCAAGTCAATTTAACTGTTTTCTGCTTCTCTAAAATGTAAATCTGTGGAATGGGGATAATAGCAGCATCTACCTTCCAGATCAAAGGAGATAATAATTCTAAAGCACTTGGCACAGTGCCTGGCACATTGTTAGCTTTATATAGTAAAGAAATGGTAAGGAAGTAACTTTACAAATACATTACACGCAGTTATATACAACATTTCACACCCGTGGAACTTCTCACTTCAGTAAAGAAGCAGGGGAAGTTGTGTTCATATATCTCTTCTTTAAGTTCAAGCTTATTTTTTAAAAAATAAATTTGCAACTAATTCTGCAATTAATCATTGTTGTCGTTGTTAACAGATTTGTCAATTACCAAAATAAGGAGGCCTAGATACCACCTTAATAAGTAAACATATGATCTTCATGTAAATAACAATGGTTTGAACATGAACTTTTCTGTTAAAATATCAAAATATCAAATTTTGTTAAAATATCACAGAAGATTGTGACAATATTGTCCAATAAAAGAGCAAACAACAGTAGAGAGGTGGGAGATTAACAGAAAACTAGGTAAGAGATTCAGACGCACCAGATCATCCCAAGGATATTTGAAGATGAAACTGGTAGGAGGAGAGCAAAGAGCAGAAAATTTGAAAAGATCTGCCGAAATACTGATACCAATTTATTTTTTTCTCAGTGACAATGAATCACTATTTGTAAATTCACGGTCCCCATTATTTGCATGAGGAAGTAGAAATGGCACCAAAGAAAGCTAAGATGAGAAGTACAGGTGGCTTTGACCTCCAAAATATACAGGTAACTAAAACAAACATACGACATCAAAAGCCATTTCCCAATAAAAAGGTTCTTAAATAAAAATAGTTCTTAAATAAAGAATTAAAAACTATTAACAACCATATGGAAGCATGCTCCAAATCATTAGCAAGAGAAATACATGTCAAAACAACCTTAAGATTTCACCTCACACTTACCAAATTATGGGAGATGACAAAATTTTGGTGGGAATCTGTCAATGTTGTAGGGAATTGTGGAAAGACAGGCATACTAAGGTAGCGCTGGTAAAGCTAGCAATTAGTTCAACCATTCTAGGTGGAACAGCGAGGTAGATAGAGCACTGGCCTTGGAATTAGGAAAATATTTTCATTAGTTCAAATTCAGTCTCAGACATTTACTAGCCATATGATCCTGGGCAAGTCACTTAACCCTGTTTGCCTTAGTTCCTCATCTGTGAAAATGAGATGAAGAAGGAAATGGCAAATCACTCCAGTATCTCTGCCAGAAAAACTCCAATAGGGGTCATGAAGAATCAGACATGACTGAAACAACTCAACAACAACCATTCTAGAAAGCAATTTGGAATTACACTAAGAAAGCAACAAAAATATCTGTCCCTTTGGACCCAGAGATTCCACTGCCAAGAATATACTTCAAGATCAGTGACTAAAAGGAAGGCTTCATATACAACAAAATATTTAAAGCATCACTTGTTAATGTAGCAAAGAACTGGGGACAAAGTAGATGCTCATTAAGTGGGGAGTGGCTAAATAAATTTCATTCACTAATATAATAGATATTACTGTGTTATAAGAAATAATAAACAAAGTGAATTCAGAAAATTCTGGAAGGACTTATATAAACTGATGGAAAATGAAATAAGCAAAGTCAGGAAAATAATGTCCAAAACAACTACAACAATATAAATAGAAAGAAGACTTACCACAAAACAATCAAAATTAAATGTTGAAAATGTATTTTTATAAAAAAAAAACAGGTTGCATCTTAAAGAAGGTAAGAGAACACCACTTCCCCTGCATCTTTGCTGGTGTAAGGTTCCATAGGGTGAAGTACTGTATAATATGCTATTTCCAATGTGTTGGTTGGTTTTCTGAACTTTTTCTTCTCTTCTTCCTCTTAAAAAAAAAAAACTGTATTGTAAGGGAAAGAAAACAGAATCTAGGAAATGGAAAAGAAGAGAGATAGGGGAAAAAACCAGTGATATATACACAAAAGATAGAAATAAAATCTATTTTCAGAAACATACACAAAGTAGATCCCTGCTAGAAGTAATGGAATTCTGCAGGCATTAAGGAAGGGGTTGATTGCCAAGAGGGCTGAAAACAGGAAGGATACCCAAGGCTTGGCAAAAATTACAGACATCTGTATACCTGGAAAATGTGATTATCAATAATAATGGACTCAAATGCATACTTTGCCATTCCTTCCAAAATCTTCAGAGTATAATCTACATGTGCATTGAAAGAATCCTAGATGCAGATGGTAAAAGGTAACCAGCAGGCTTAGAAGACCACATCTTTATAGTCACACAACTGATGGAAAGATGTAGAAGATAAAAGATCTCCTCTGTTTGTTGTATATTGACTATAAAAAAACATTTGATTTCGTATAGCAAAATACTGTCTTAATGAAATCCCTCCAATCAATTGTCTTCTATGCATGTCAATATCATATAAGATTCCTTAAAAGATATAACAATGACAACTTGTTTGATGACCCTCAGCTTATCAATATTGTGAGATATAAAACAGGAAAATATATGTCTACCAAAGGTGTTTACAACTGTCCTGGAGGATGTCAAGTGTTGTCTAAACAGAGAGGAATTCCATGGAGATAGTCTTCTTTCATGGAGATGAGTTCTTTCAAATGCTATTATTTATCAATGACAGTCTGCTGAACAAGTCCTATAAACAGTCCAGTGGTCTGAGTGCTAGGCCTGGAGTCAGGAAGACTCATCTTCCTGAGTTTAAATCTGGCCTTAGACACTTACAAGTTGTGTGACCCTGGGCAAGTCACTTAACCCTCAGCTTCCTCATCTGTAAAATAAGCTGGAGAAGGAATTGGCAAACCATTCCAGTATCTTTGCCATAGTTGTCGATCATTCATTTCAGTCATGTCCGACTCTTCGTGACCCCATTTGGGGTTTTCTTGCTAAGAAAGTTTTTTTTGTTAAAGAAAACTTTTCTTAGCAAGAAAACCCCAAATGGGATCACAAAATGTCAGACATGATTGAAAAAACAACCTAACAACAGACCCACATAGAAAAAACAAAGTAGATAAAGACAGCCAAAGGGGCAAATGGGTAAAAGTTACCAACAGGCAAATTTAAGTTTGATGTAAGGAAATCTTCATCATAATTAAAACTAGCCCAACGTGAACTGGGGCTGCCTTGGGAAGAAGGATCATAAATAACTGTGGTAGCAGTAGCTGGAGCTTTGACCCTGGGAAATATAATTCAGAGAGCACAGAAAAGTAAACACATTTACATTAGCCATGTGAAAGTTACTACAGTAACTAACTCAGGAAAGTGTCTATTGAATTTATCTTCATTATTTACTGTACTATTTTCTAATTATGGATAGCAAAAGTTGATGGAGGGCATGTTTTGTGCTGTTTTTCACATATGCCAAAATTCCTTGTCACTGGATTACAACTTGTCAAGTATGTTATAGGGGAAATTGTTCAGATAAGGTTTAAACTACATGGCTACTTGGGTCCCTTCCAATGCTAACTCTGTGATTCTGGGCGATATGCCTCTTGTCCAGACTATAATATGCATTTAAATGGGCAGCTCAAAGAATAACCCATTATATTTGATAGACATTGCAGGTGGAAAGTAAATTGGGCTGAGAACTTAATATGAGGAAAATAATAACATTTGGAAGATTGCAAGGAATTTTTTAATCCCAAGAATTTACCCAAAACAAAGACTCATCTTTGTAATGTCATTTTTCCCTGATAAATGAAATATGGCTGCTTAGACCAGTGAGTAGACTAGTCGTCTGTAGAGGATCTATGGAGTGACATAAATCAGAGTCACACAGAATTAAAATTTGTGAATGAATACTTATAATATTAGAGAGTATCCACTATTATGAGATCACAGACCCATGCTCTTGCAAATGTGGACACTTCCATATTTTGCTATTGCAGTTGAGTTTCATGAATTTATTCATGTAGAGGACTCTGGTCTTGAAGTTTACTCCACCAGTACAAATTGGCAACTCATCTGAAACTTGTATTCTTAGAGAAATGAATAGAGCACTGAAGGATTATGAATTCTATGTGACTTGTGTTGGATGAAAGATATGAACCCAGAGTTTCCAAATTCCGAGACCACCCTTTGATACACTATACCATATTGCCTTTTAGTCTAGGCATATATGCATATAAACTAAAACCAAGTGAGTGTATCCTTCCAGGAATTTTAGACACAACATCTTTTTTAGCACTTAGCATACTCCCTAGCACAAAGCAGGTACTTAATAAATGCTTCCTGATTTCTGACCTAGTATCTAAATAAAGCCCAGCATCACAAGATAATTTCTAGTAGCTCTCCTCCTACGCAATATTTTTCTGCTTTTACTCAGAAATCAAAACTAGGTCCAATAGAAGGAAAGTATAGGAAGCCAACATTTGCTTTAATGAAAGAAAAAACTTACTAAAAACTAGAACTTATTAATATGGAATGCCCTGACTCATAGAGGGAGTTCTCTATCACTGAGATCTTCAAACAATAGGAATGATAATTTGTCAGGGATTTTGTAAATGAGATCCATGATTTGGGTAGGGGTCAGAGTAAATGACTTCTGAGATCTCTTTCCAATTGTGAGATTGTATGACTCCAGTAATTGAAATGGAATAGAGAGAATAAGTTATCCTAGGCTCTAAAAATGGCTCCCTTTGTGACTAATCAGTTGCCCTGCAAGGGGCACCTTTTAAGTACTGATAATTATATTGAAGTGTTTGAACAATGGTGCAAATCCCAGATGAAGAACATTGCTAGCTGTGAGTATAAACTACTCTCTACGAGGCACAAGAGAAAAAAAAAAAAAGCATTAGACAGCTAATTGCTGATGGTACATTCTTAGAAATATTATGAAACCTAGTGGTATATTTCAAAGCTATGCAAATTGGTCATCTCTTAGTTACATGCTATATTGTCTTATTAAAAGATATTCAACATCTGTGCCTGTCATCAAATAAGTATTCCCTAATTATGTGTTTGCCATAATTGTATGTATCCTTTGTTTCATCCAAATCACTCCAAATGAGTTTAAAATTAAGCACCATTCCATTTCTAAGAGACTTCAATGAGGTAGAAGAGAAGAAATATCATTAGAGTATTTCTCTAACCCCCAGAATTCAGAATGCTGTCTCTCTGGCATCCCTACTCCTCAACACATTAAGAAGAACAAAGAACACTACTGAACAATCCCAGATAATCCTCAAACCTACTTACAACAGACCTTTCCGGTTTCCAATGACATATAATATTTCATTAGGTCTGAATTTGTTAGAGTAAAACTTGAAAGACTGATCCAGAGACACTGTTCTACAATTCATGCAGTTGAAACTTAGAGAACAAACTTGTTTTTATTTGGAGTTTTATGGACCAACCATCCAAATTTCCATACCCCACCCTCTACATGAATAATTGTGTGAGAGAAGAAAAATAGCATATAATCCAGTAAATTATGCTTTTTTGTTTAAAAAAACTCTTTAGTTAAAATTTGAAGGAGTAATTATGAACTAATCATTAGTTCCTTTCACATTCATCTATATTTTTAAAGATATGCTATAAAACAATACTTAAAGAAACAAATACCTACATGCAGTTTAAGAACTTTCCTAAATACACTTCATCTATTACTAATCATTGCTTTATTTAATTCTGTTTTTTTCCTCTTATTTTACTTTATACTAAACCTTCTATTTTCTTCGGCTCATAATACTTCTGGGGTTTTAAGGATTTCTGTCCTTACCCAGTTTCCAGGTCATCTGTAACTTTCTTCCCTTTCTGGTGTTTCTTTGGGAATTTGGGAATTTTTTTCTGTTTCTAGTGTTTTTTGTTCTAATGCTGGTTAACTCTAATGAAAAAATCTTATCTCTCATTGCTCTGGTAATTCCAGAAAAAGATATCAGGTGACTGTATTTCTTTGCACAATAAAGAACTGGTTTCTATTTCTCTCAGTTTTTCTCTCACCCACACAGCTCTAGCTAGCTGCTACCCAGCAATATGGAGGAAAGAGGCTATTTGAGTTTCTCTTGTCTCTGTAAAACTTCATTTTGTTATTTTTCTAATCTGGAGAATGTTTCTCATTTATCTGCCAATTCTCCTGCCTATTTCTTTGATCTTTTTCGTGGAAATTATCTCTTTACTAGGCTTCACATTTCAGCAGAAATTACAATTTTTTAGTTTTTAAAAGGACTGTGATTTTTATCTTTTAAAACGCATATTAAGAGAATACATGATCTAGTCAGACAGTTAGATGGTGCAGTGGATAGAGTGACAAGTCTGGAATCGGAAAGACTCATCTTCCTGAGTTCAAATCTGGCATCAGATATTTACGAGCTGTGTGACCCTGAGCAAGTCACTCAATCCTGTTTGCCTCAGTTTCCTCATCTGTAAAATGAGCTGGAGAAGGTAATGGCAAGCCACTCTATTATCTTTGCCAAGAAAACCCCAAATGGGTTTACAGAGTCAGACACGACTGAACAACAACAAAGATCTATTCAATTTTTCTATTCAACAAATGTTTAGTAATTATTTTACTATGTGTATCATCAAAACACATTGTTAGATTCTGGAAATACATTTCTTTAAAATGAAAGATCTCTTCCTGAAGGATCTTAAAACACAGGGTTTGGGGGAGAGGTGAGATTAGATAGACAGACAGACACACAGATATAGATAGATACATATAGATTATATAAATAACACACACACATACAAGTGACTGCTACACACTCCCCAATAGTATACTTTGCTATAGTCATTGCTTTAATTAGCATAGCTTAACTTGGCATTTGACCAGAGTTCTGAAATGTGAAGAGTGTTGGTGTCTTTTGTAACTCCTTCCACAGGTAGAAACACCTAAGTACCTAGTTGAAAAGAATAATTTGTTAAACTACAAAACTGTCAGATGGTAAGCCTCCTTCACCTTCCAAGGTACATCCACAGTGAGCCCCTTTGAGACCCATTCCCGTTGGCCTCCCTCCCTCGTAGAAATCTTTCCTACAAAGGCCTATTAATGTCCCAGGGTATCTATCCTCCTACCACAGGTCTCTATCCTCCTATCCCAAGGTTTTTCTTTCTATGGACTTCATGTCCCAAGGTCTCAATATTCTCCCAAAGACGCTATCATAATTTGTCATTAAAAAAAACCGTTGATTTCAGGCCTCTTTTACTGTAACTTGTCCTAAGACACATTTTTGGTGCCTGCCTTGGGCATCAGAATTGCTCATTCCAATTTTTGCTATAGTGACAAGGCAGATACCATTCCAACCAAACAATTTTGTTCAAGTTGATGTGAATTGTATAGTTTAGAACTCTTCATTTCTATTTGAACATGACATTAAATCTTTGTCAGAGCAGACATATTTTTACAACAGAAAGAAAAACTATCTGTTTTCTAAGTAAATTTCACAAAAGATTCTCTGAGTCAAGGTCATTATGATTAAGAAATAGTCTAAATGGCCTTAGGGATTGAGTTTATTCTCTCTCCCACTATTAACGATAGTTTCTAGAAAACTAGTTTTGCTTGTGAGAGAGTGAAGAAACATACATTCTTGCTACCCAGTGTCTCCTGATTCTATAATTAAATACAAGACTTCATTCTCTAGTATCACTGATATAGCATCTCAAGAACTGAAAGTACCAATAATTAATACTTTAAAAAAGAAATGGATACAGTCACTCATAGATGATTAGCCTACCTCAGACACAAGTTGACATGCCGTTACTTCTTCCTTTACCTTGTCATGTACTCTATTAAAAGGATGCTTGATGTTTTCCCAGGAGTATTTTGTTGTCGTTGTTTATGTTATTTTGCAACTAAACATAAGGACGGTATTTCTTTCTAATGAGAAGCTTAGTAAAGTAGCAAGAACATTAGATTTAGATTCAGAGGTGCAATATTCAACAATTGGCCCTGATGCTTATTAGTCACAGGACCTCAGACATGTTATTTCAACTCCCCAGTCTTAGCTTCCTTACTTATAAAATAAGTGCTTCAGACTCTAAGGTTCCATTCAACTTAATATTTTATGATCAAAATGAAAAGAGCAAGAGTTACATGATAGGCAAGATGGAAGAATCATTTCTATAAACCTCTTCAAAGCCTACACCTCAAAAGAAATTATGCATCAGATTTAGAGTAATTACAAGTGATTTCACAAGCTAAGAAAACAGAATCTCTTTCCAACTCCACACAAGGTGAAAAATCTCATGAACTAATATCTGAGAATTTTCATGTTTCAATGTTTCTCACTCAGCATCCCCACTTTGTCCCCAGCTCCATATGCCTCTAATGATAAGCACAAGCAAATCTGCAGCCTTGTGACCCTGGGCCCCACTGTCACATTCTCCCACAGCAGTGATTTTTCTCAAATACTCACGCTCCTATTCCACAAGATAAGGCAAACATTCATTTTGTCCAGACACAGGAAGGAAAGGAGAAGCAAAGAAGGAGTCAGTCTAGATTAAAAGATACGCCACTCTTACAATGGCTTCAGCCATAGGTTAGAAGGAAACAGTCTAGTAGGTCTGAAAGAAAGAAGATTGGAAAATCAGCTAGGGCCCCCTAAAGATTACTCGGGGAGGGGATGCCAGGCCCAATGGGTATGGTTTCCCTTAAATTCAGGAGGCTGAAGTTTTCCAGTAGCCCCATCTTTGGGTCTCTACGCTAGTGGAAGGGGAAAGAAAAAAAAGATGAATAATACAAGAGATCAGCCCAAAGACCAAAGAAGAAAACCTGATCAGAAATCTAGCACACAAGGATGTCAACTAAGAGAGAGGATCCTAAAAACAGAAGGAAAAATGAGTAAAACTTCAGAGAAATGAAAGTATTTTAAATAAATATTATTAAGCCAAACCATTTGGACAAAAGCCTCAAAATTATTTAAGTCAGTAAACGAAAATGGATGAAGTTGATATGAAAAAAACTCTTCCTTGAAGGCACTGTAGGGTAGCATTGTTTTGAAAATTGAATTCAATTGTATAATCTTAAAAAATATTGGAGAGGCAGTACAGATGAGGAAGCAGCAGCTAAATATCCCAATGTTTTGAAACAAATTATTAAAGAAGATATGAGGATCACTAAATTTTTATTTGTATAAAACAGACTTATTCTGGAAAAAAAGAATATCTTCCAGAACTTATATTTCTAAAGAAAGAAAAAAAAAACTCAATCTAGATTTAAAGTATCTAAGGCTGGATTATTTAGAGGAAATAAAGAAGGAAGTTTTTAATTAAAACCAATACTTCTTCATTGGTCTGCGAGGCTATAATATTTTATTTCTTCCAGTTCTTTAGTGACCAAATAAGAAAGTACCAGTGGATGTTCAAAAATTAGTTTTTAAGTTATTTCAGCCCAGCTGCCATAAAATTTTACAAGGACAACAATATTGCCTTTAAAGCAATACTGATCTTAGATGTCTCAGGTCATCCAATTAGACTTATCTCATTACATGAGAAAGTGAGCTTACAAATTCATCAAGACGTGAATAAAGCCTTCTGCACCTACCAATCTGAATATGAAGATTTAAGGAAAGAGGAGAAAGTTCAATCTATGCTGCTAAAACATTTTAAATTATAGTAATAATTTTTGTCAGATTATTAGAATATGCTTATCCTTACGTATAATATTCAGAATGGTTTTTTTTCATTTTACTTTCTATAGTTACTCTTTATAATGAACTTGAATCAGAAATATATTTTTCTTTTCTTTGTGGTCATGTTAATAAACAGATAAAAACTAATTTTAAGAAATTTTGATTGCATATTTCCATTGACATCAAACCAATTACAATATTTTATTTACAAATATAACTTCAAATAGTATGAATTTAAATAATACAACCACTTTGTAGAATTTGTTATTTGAACTAATCAGGACCTAGTTGTAAAATGAATGAATGTGAACCAAAATTATCTGATGAAACACGGCATCCTATGGACTTTCCCCAAGATCATGGAATGATATGAAGAAATTTCAGTATGGTTCAAAAGCCATAGATGAAAGAAATGAGCCCATTTAAGTTGGATATTAGGAGAAAGTATAGAGACTGAACCTATGATTTTACTGGTATAAAGAAAACATGTGGGGGATTCCTACCAATCAAATCAGTACAGAAGTACACACAAAAACTTGTGAATAAATGTCTTTTAAAAGATAAATCTGAAGAATGGGAAGTTGCATAAATGGAGAAAGAAGTAGCAGAGAAAATATGGGAAATAATGAATTATCCCTAGTATGTCTTCGTAGAAAAATAAAGAGATTTTCATCCCTGGAGTTTCAGCAAAGGAAGGGAGAGTAAGAGAATGAGAGGACTAGAAAAATGATGGCACTGAATCTAGGGGACTTCAAAGGGACAAAATTAACCACAGGGGTATCTGTGAAGAGCATTCCCATAATGGAGGAGGTATGTGCCTACAGTAGGAGACAAGGATCTTGT
The DNA here is from genome assembly GCA_028646515.1 of Pseudochirops corinnae. Taxonomy (NCBI): domain Eukaryota; kingdom Metazoa; phylum Chordata; class Mammalia; order Diprotodontia; family Pseudocheiridae; genus Pseudochirops; species Pseudochirops corinnae. Next base: position 78,278,048 of record CM053586.1, on the reverse strand, counting down.
GATGGTTTTTGTCTAGTGGGAATCTGTGCATTGGGAGACTCTCCTCTGAGTTTTATGCCTCTGTGGACAGCACTGTGAAGCAGAAGGGACAGGTGTATGATATATGGGTAGCTGGTACTCCAAATGGTAGGGCAAAGAAAAGGCCATAAAGTCAAAGATTAGGTGACGTGGCTTGAGGGGAAGGAGATTGTTCATGGTGAGAGCAGGTGCTAGGATTGGACCATATAATTTGGCACTAGGGTAATTTCTACCACATGGTGGTACTACTTATATCCAACATTGTTTACCTCATGAATTGATATTTTAAAAAGTAAGGAAAAAGAGAAAAGAGAGGGTGGAGAATTTCCTACTTAGTTTATTGCTCTCACTTGAAGTAAATCTCCAAAATAATTCTTAAGTAATGCGGGCTCCCAGCTCCCACACAGGCACTTAATATACAAAATAGGTATTGGGTAGGGGACCTTATTTCAACACTGGGAAAATGTATAACATACTAAAGTTTCTTTGGAGCCCATGACCAAATACAGTAACACAAAGCACTCAAATAGACCACAACCTCCCCCTAGAAGGCAACTGAATTTGGGGTTAATTTGAGAAAAACTCTCTGTCCTTTCAGTCAGTACTCTACTCCCATAGTTTAGTCCTTCAGAATTTTTCTGTAATATTATCCTGTGTCTTAGATTCTTTCTCAGAGGTAAACATACCTTGGAAGCTATTGAATAAACAATCCTATTTCTGTCAGACCCATATCTATGAATAGCTCACTGGCCTTGCTTTCCAAGTAAGACATGGCACATGAAATATTCATATTGTAGTCATTTTCCTCCAAGAATCACACCATATCAGTAAATCTCTCTTTGGAAGTTTTGGTACCTGAACTCTGAAACTCAGGAATTCTTGAACTTGGGGTTAGCCACAAGGCAAATCCCAAAGCTGATGCCATCCAGAAAATATTCCTTTTATGTCTAGTTGGTTAGATTCCAGGATCAATCAGGAGCCTACTGCTTGCTTAATATTTATGGTCTAAAAACTATGTGATGTTCAGTTCCTTATAGCCTCTTCTCCATCCCTCTGCTACCATACCCACAGAGGAAGAAGAGAACACATACAGGCCCATGGATATTTTATAGTTTCCTTTTTATTCCCCATGGGTTGCCATGGTCAAAGAATTATCACTAAGTGGCCAACCCCCTGCCAAAGGTCCTCCTCATTCTCAGCTAAGCTAGTCGTCAGAAAGCAGGCTGTCAGTTGCTTGGAATATACCCAAAACCTTTTCAGCACAGAACCTGCCACAGCATATGATCCATGGCATATAGTCTTTAAGAACCCAGGGTCACTTCCACTCATGATGAGGCATCAGAGTAAGACTTCATGGAGTTATAAATACAAAAATAAATTGAGGGAATATACATAAGTAAAGAAGACATTAAAAAATTTCTATTTATAGATGTTATAGTGCTTTATTTAGAGAAGTGCTTCTCAGAGCGTGTTCTGAGAACCTCTGGGGAGTCCAAAACAATTTTCATAATAGTAAGATATTTTAATTACTAACATGGCAAATGTTGATAGGTATAACCCATATAAACAAAAACTCTTTGGGGGATCCTCAATCATTTTTAAAAGCAGAAGGGAGTTCTGAGATGTATTATTTCATTTCATCCCCACAACAATCCTGGGAGGCAGATGTTTCTGCCTTATTTTACAGATGAAAAAACTGAGGCAGATAGAAATTAGGTAACTCTCCCAGCATCACAAAGCTAATGTCTGATGCAAAATTTGAACTCGGGTCCCTCTGACTCCAAGTCCAGCACTCTATCTGTTGTATCATCTAGTTACCTCTCTAGATAGAGAAATAAATTCTAAAGAACTACAAAATGTATAAAATATTAGGACATTAGCTTAGTAAGACACATGCAGAATTTAAACAAATACACCTAAAAAAGACTTTGCAGAAGTAAATGAAGTTTTATATAATTATAGAGACATTTATTGAGTCAAAAATCACCTAATTTAATTTATCAATTTATGCCAAACTACAAAAAGGTTTACTTAATGCAATTAAACAAAAGAACTACAAAATATATTTGAAGGAATGGAAAGTCTAGAAACCCCAAGGAAATAATGAAAACAATGAAGGAATGAAGGAGGTCTGGCAGTACCAAATCTCAAATCATATTATAAAGCAGTAATCATTCGGGAAAAAAACCCAACAACTATTTTATACTCTTAAAAAAAATAGAAAAGCAAATCAATGATACAAACTACATGAACAATACTCAAAAGCAATCAAACACAGCCCTGTTTCCTATAAAATCAAGAACATAAGCTGGGAGATGGGGGGAAGAACAACTGAAAAAACCTAAAAATTTGTCAGAAATTATGTCTAGATCAGTAATATACACCACAAACTAAAGCAAGCTCCAAATTAATATGTAAACTAAAAAGAATACTCTTACTAAAAAAAATTCGAGGAAGGAAAATGGAAAGAGATGCTTTTCATTTCTATGGTTAGAATCAAGCAAGAAAGAGAAGTTATTATATAAGATAAAATAATCTGTTTAGGAAAGTATTGGTGTCCAATTTTTCTGATGAAATTCTAATATATAAGAGATGTAGGGAATTGACACAAACATATAACTAAGGGCCATTATCCAAGAGATAAATTGTCATAGGATATGAAAAAATTATTTTCAAATGAAGACATGTAAACTATCAACCACCATGCAAAAACTACTCCAAAGGATTAATAATATGAGAAATGCATATTAAAACAACTCTAATATTTTACCTCATACTTATCAAATTGGTAAAGATGGCAAAACAGTCACTATTGGAGGAGCCATCGAATGGGAAGACAAGCACATTAGTAATTTTACTGTTGGTAGACCTGTGAATTAATCAAACAACTCATGAAAACAAATCACTTTGCAAGACAAATCACTATACAGCTTACAACTTTTGATTTAAAGATTCTATAAATTGAAATATACTCCAAGGAAGAAAAAGACAGAAAGGATCTATCAAAAATATTAATATTAACACTTGTTAGTGATAGCAAAAAATTGCAAACAAAATGCGTACCCATCAACTGGGGAATGGTTGAACAAAGTGTGGTACAGGAATGTAGAACATGACTGCCCTGTGAAAAGTAAAAAATGTAATGAATTAAGAAAAACATAAGAAAATTGCATGAGCTAATAAAGAAAAAAATTGCTGTTTCTTGACCATTACACTTCATCTCTTAGCTCTGGGTATTTTTTCTGGCTGCCCCACAGATCTGGAATAACTTCCTCCTTATCTCTATTGGCTTCCCAAGTTCCCTTTAAGTCCCAACTAAAATCCCATTTTCTACAGGAAGCCTTTCCTAATTCTTGTGCCTTCCTGCTTTTAATTATTTCCTATTGATCTAGTATCTGGTTTGGAGCTATTTGTTTGTCTGTTTTCTCTCTAATTAAGAAACACTCCCCTGCTCGTTATGGTCAGGGATGGTATTTTGCCCCTTTTGGTATCCTCATGATTCTATGACACTTTGCTTAATTCCCTCTATCTACCTGCAAATAGTCCTGGAACACCTTGTCTACACCTCTCCTTTACCCCCAAGACACACTACTCTGCACTACACTTTTCTGAATCCATGTTCTGGCCTCCTATTCAAATGTAAGTGCTTTAAGGGCAAAAGACATGCCCTTATTTATCTTTGTTTCCTTAGCACCAAGCACGATGCCATACTTATAACAGGGCGACTCACTGATGTTTGTGGAATTTAATTCCACTCAACTGAAAAGAAGACTGAATAACTTCTGAGGGGGACTCTACCATAAAATAAAAGGGCATGTTATTGTACAATCTGTGTAACAGTTATTTCAGCAGCTCAAGGGAGCTTTTCCACCTTTCCTGGGATCTCTCTTCTGTTGTTACAGTGGTTATTGTTGACAGAAGTCTAACTCTGGAAAAATGAGTTACCATTATTATATATTAAAATTCTATATTCATAATATAAAATATATAATCATATGATATATTTATATTATGTATAATAATTTGTTGTATCAGTTAATCAGTTGTATGACATGTACATATATACCTACATATATGTGTATACACACATATATATATATATATATTATATGAATGAATTTACAGTTTTCTAAAAGACCATAGATTTATAACTCTAGACCACATGGGAATGAAGGCTTGAGCCAACAGTATTAGGGAAAACCTCACTACATCTTAGGGATACCACTAGAACTGTGAGAGAGAGATGTAGCCTTGTTAAGGGACTCGGTTGAACAACAAGAGTGGGAATCAGTATAAAGATCCCCAAAGCTTACAAAACTACATTTGTATTCCAGTAACTAGAACAATGCCTCATGTGCAGTAGCTACTTAAACATTTGTTTGATTAAATTAGTAAAAGATTAGAATGCAAATGGCCTATTCCTCTTGCTATAAATTTGCTATTATTACTGTGCCATCTGGTCACATTGGCTCTCAAGAACAGGTTAAAATGATGCAATTCCTCATTACGACCTCTTGGTGGCTTGGGAAGTGAATCATGCATACATCAAATTAAATCGTCTAGAGAATTCAGCATCTGCAGAGAGTAGAGTATCTCACACAACCTCTCTTAACGGTTGCACATGAATATTGTTTGAAATTATCATGTCATTTCAGTTGAATTATTCACCAACTGGTTCACTTGTGGCATTCAAATGTTTTAATTCTCTCAAGTACTGTAAAAACAAATAAACTTTGAGTCTCATATTTTAAAACTAAAAACAATATTTTCTTTCTGCCATCATATGTCATATTTTCACAGGCAGTCGAAATATTTATTAAGCCCCTACTATGCATCAGTCACTGTATTTTCTGTATTAAAAATGTGAATGGGAAAGTTTTAAAAAAATTAAACTGATCATGAGGTCCTGTGAACTAAGAATTTTGCATATATATATATACATATATATACATATATATATATATATATATATATATATAAGTCATTACCAGATATTTATGAGAAAATTCCATAGGGATACAACTCCCCACCTCCATCCCCCACAGAATCTCAACATCACAAAATCATGGAGATAGGAGAGACCTAGGAGTCCATGTAATCCACTCCAAAACTAAGCAAGAATCCCTTCTCCCCTATATCCAACAAGTGGTCATCCAGTCTCTTCTTGAGGCTTTCCTGGGAAGAGGAACCATCTACCTCCTGAAGCAGCTTATTCCAATTCTGTTATCTCTGTTGGAAGGTTTGTCCTGGAATACATTCCAAATGTGCCTCTTTGCAGCTGGCTCCTACTTTTGCTCTCCTGGTTCAGGAACCAAGAAGTACAAATCAAACACCTCTTCAAGATGACCATTCTTCAAATACTTGAAATCTATCTTAAATATTCTCTAGATCAAACTGTTGGAATTCACTTAATTACTCTTAATAGAGGCATTGAAATGGTACAGCATACAGGCTCTCCTGGTGGTGCAGTGGATAGAGTACTGTGCCTGAACTTAGGAAAACCTGAGTTCAAATATAGCCTCATGTATTTACTAGCTATATGTCTCTGGGCAAGTTACTTACCTTGTTTGTCTCAGTTTCCTCAACTGCAAAATGGGGAAAATAATAGTGAGAATAATAGAATAATAGATCCTGATAACTCTTCCTAGGGTTATAAGGATCAAATGAGATAATCTTTGTAAAGTATTTGTCACACAATACGCATTATATAAATGCTGGCTCTTATTACTAGTTCTTCATATGAGTTCATACTTAAGACCCTTCATCATCATCATTCATCCCATCTGGATACCCTCCAGCTTATCAGTGTTCTTCCTAAAATATGGAATAAAACAATACTCTAGATAGAGTCTTCTACGGCAGAATACAGCAGGACTATTACTACCACCACCACCCCCAGTGTTGGACAATATGCCTCCCTTAACATTATGTAGGATTGAATTCACTTAACACTATGTAGGATTGCATTCACTTTCTTGGGTAATAGATCACATTGTTCATTCATATTAAGCTTACATTTGACTAAAACTCCCATATCCTTATCAAAGAAACTACTGTCCATCTGTGCATTCCCTGTCTTCTCATTGTGAAGTTTATTTTTATAACCTAAGCATGACATATCACATTTGTCCCTAGAAAATTCCATTTCATTAGGTTTGATTCAATGTTGTAGCATCCTAAGATCCTTTCAAAAATGTCATTCAAAGTGTTATCATCCCTCCTGGCTTTGTGGGATCTGAAAATATGACAAATATTCCATTTATGCCTTCACCCAGTATGTTAATAAAAAAGCTGAACAGTCCAGGGAAGAGCACAGATCCCTGAGGCTCTTCACTACAGGCATCCTTCCAAGGGGGCATCAAATCACTGACTATTCACTGAGTCTGGCCATTCAACCAGTTTCAAATTCATCTAATTATATGGCCATAGAACCCACAATTCTCCATCTTTTCCACTAGTGTATCCTGGAAAATATTATCAAATGCGTTGTTAAAATCTAAGTAAACTATGTCTGCAATTTTCTTTTGACCTACCAGTTTAGTAAACCTGTCAAAAAAGGAAAAGAAGTTTCTCTGGCATGAGCTGTTCTTGATTAGAACAGGTTGGATAGATGGATAGATGGATAGATAGATAGAAGATAGATAGATAGATAGATAGATAGATAGATAGATAGATAGAAGATAGATAGATAGAAGATAGATAGATAGATAGATAGATAGACAGACAAACAGAGAGACAGACAGACATATAGACAGATAATGCATTTTTAAGAGCTTACTATGTGCCAGACAGTACTAAATCCTGAGGATACAAGTACAAGCAAGCAAGATAGGTAAGCAAAACAACTCCTGCCCTCAAGGAGCTTACTTTCTAAGGAATAGCACATAAATGAGGACCTGGAAAGTTGGGGAGTAGAATAAGAAGAGGAGATTACACAGGCAGGTCCATGGCATGAAAATGACCAAAACATGCAATGGAGGCCAGGATACTGGCAAGGTAAGGCCAAAGCTGTCCTATCAGAGACCAATGTGTTTTCTGAAGTCCTTTTCTTATTTCTTGGAATCTTCACAATGTTTCCTGTAGGCACTATGTAGCTTTCCTCTAGGCCCCTTGTAGAGTCTTAGAGCTACCTTTCCTCAGTTTATCTAGATTTCCTTGGCTCCCAATATGGAAACTGCCAAAAGTCACCAATGTTCCAAGGACACTCCTAGGAAACAGATAAGAAGTCTAACTCTTATTGGTCTTTCAAAGTTCACAAGGTCCTCCTTTGGTCAAGGGAGCCATTTTCTCCTTCTGCTGACCCCAAGTAACTCCCTCTCTAGGGCTTGCCTGGAACTACTCTTTTCTAGATTATGACTGGAATGTAATCATTGTTTTCTTCTAGATACTCACTAACCACCTCCTTAGTAATAGAGTCTAGAACTCTGCTAGGAATGATAGCACCACCAGTGTAGAGGCTAAAGGGACCTTAGATGTCATAATCCAATACTTCTTATTTAGAGATTAAGAAACCGAGTCCCTAGAGAGATTAGTAAGTGACAGAGCCAGGATTTTATTTTAGACTCCATGTCTCCAACTTCAGTGCTCTTTCCACTCACGGCCTTCCAAATGAGGAGCTAGATCAAAGTTAAACTCCCTAGACTATAGTGTATAGATTCTATTCTAAAATGAAGAGTTCTCCTCCAAACTTGGGGTACTTCTCCCATTCTTCACTTACAAGGCAGGGAATACTTTGGGACACAGAAACAGAAAAAGACATGAATTACTTTCCAATGGAATAGGGAGAAAAATGAAGGCAATCCATGCTCATATTCTTTCAGGAAGTTTATATTTGATTTTTGTGGTGGCCATGTTCTCATGTTTCAGGTATGGTTTTTTTTTTCCTTTTGATAAGATTTTACTAAACAATATCTAGCTAACACAAAAGATAGAATAACGGTGTTGGGAGTAAAGTCACGATCACTCCAAGTACAGGTGCAGGCTCAAGGAGATGACAGATCAATTTTGTCTAAGAGAGAAAGTATGGTCTAATGCAGGGGTTCTTCCTCTCTTCTAAGGAGACTGGACTCCACTGGAAGTCTGGTGAAGGCTACAGTCTTTTCTCAAAATAATTTTTAGAAATAATAATTAAATGCAAAATTTCAAGTAGAAGTTAGTGAAGATAAAGATGTAATTATTTTTTTTTCCCACCCAAGTTCACAGACCTCCTGAAATCTATGCATGGTCCTCTTTGGCCATCAACAAGGTTAAGAATCCATAGACTACTGGAAAGAATACTATTTGAAAGAAAATCTGAATTCAAATTCCAGTTTTCACACTTATTAGCTGTATGACCGTGGACAAATCTCTCCAAGTCTTGATCTTTTCATCTATAACATGGAGATAATAATTTCCACATTATGGGGAATACATTTCCCCACACTGAGGGGAAGACTTTGCAAATCTTACAGAAACTATATAAATGTGAAATATCATTATTGTTGTCGTTGTTGTTATTCCCTCACCTCTACCAGGCTTCTGTTATGGGAATCTAAAGATCTTCCCTGCCCCTAGGCCCTTTGCTGAAGTGGCTACGTGACTTTGAGGACCCTTGGATATTTGAGGGTATACTCTGTTCCCTAATAGGCTGAATGTGGTCACGTGGAGCCTGTGGC
>CM053586.1:78246790-78268876 GCA_028646515.1 Pseudochirops corinnae | reverse complement strand
TCCCCCTGAACTAGGTAAATGATATGTTTGATTAAAGTAAGATTGTTAACCCATTTTGAGTTGCTTTCCTTTAGAAAAGCAGATCTAAGAACCTGTGCTAGTAGCTGCCCTAGGCATGCTAGGGTGCTTACTGTTACAGCTTCCCAGGGCCTTCATGTTACCCCCATATGACATAGATCTTCCCTCACTATGACATCCATTTAACCATTTTCTCCTTGCATCAGACATTGACTTTTCATAACCATGGAATTTTAGAGCTAACAGTGGATTTTTCAAGATCTTCCAGTCCAACCCAATGTCTTATTGAAAAGGAAAATGAGATTTAGTGAGATGAAAGGATCTGCCCTGATAAGTGTCAGAGCCAGGACTCAATCTCAGCGTGACAACTAGGAATATTTGTACCTGAGACTAAAAAACAATTTGATGGAAAAGTGACTGACATATACAACAAGATCACACAGCTAATAAGTGGCAGAGCCAGGATAATAGGAACCTTCAAGTCTGAAGGGCTGTCAGATAGGAGAAAGATTAAGTTTGATCTGCTTGGCTGCAGAGGGCAAAACTAGGAATGATGCCTAGAAGTGGCAGATTTAGGATTGAGATAAGAAAACTCTCCCCACCAATTAGAACTGTCCCCAAGTGGAACAGGCTGCCTTCAGTGACTGTGGATTCCCTGCAGAGAAGAGCTTTAAGGCTGGATGACAACCTGTCAGTGAGGTTGTGGAGGGAAACACTGTTCATGTCAAGGTTGAATTAGATGACGTCTGAGGTTTCTTCCAATTCTGAGATTCTGTGGTAACCTCCAGGGGGACTTTCCGGGGGAAGAAAGACACTTTAAAATGGGGGGAACAAAGTGAGAGGCAGAAGCATCAATGTCATTGGCCACAGAATGAAGAAGGCCAGACTTTAAACACCATCTGTGATGCTGACTTTCTGTGGGAGCCTAGACAAGTTCTTTATCTCTTAGTACTTCTAGGAAACTCTCCAAAACTCTACTTAGTAGAACTGGTAGCTAATCTACATTGCTGAAGTGTGTTTCTTCACCCTATCTTCCCTACTGAGATGAGAGAGAGAGAAGAGACAGATACAGGGACACAGAGAGAGACAAAGACAGAGTAATCAAGAGATAGAGAAACAGAAAGGAAGATAGACTAGGGACAGAAACAGAGAGAGAGAGAGAGAGAGAGAGAGAGAGAAACAAAGAGACAAAGACAGAAAGAGAGATGGAAATAAGAGAAAGGGACAGTAAGGCAGATAGGAGAGAGAGACACTCTGAAAGGAACCTGGCGTGAAAGGCGAGAGGACAAGCAGCAGAGATGGTAGAAAGCCAAATGTAATTACTTTGGGACACGGGGCATCCCACTCCCCAATGAGAAGGGTGGGAATAGGGAAGAAAAGCATCAAACCAATCACTGATGCCCCTGCTGTAAGGTGGGGGCGACTGAGGTTACCAGCTGCTGAGGGAAAGGCTCCTCCCAGGGAGGAAACCCTTGATGGTGCCCAAGAGCACAGAATTCCCAGGAATGCTAGTAATGGCTCTAAGGAAGCATAATTTTCTGACTCTTCCCCACTACACTGTTTTCTCCTCCTTTCCTGCCTCCTCCCTAATCTAACCTTTCCTGCTGTGTGCCCCACGCCTTATGGTCCCAAGAGCCTGGGAATTCATGGTAATTATTTGTTGTTGTGAATTTGGTTTTGTTCATTCATTTCAGTCTCACGACCTCATTTAGGGTTTTCTTAGCAAAGATACTGGAGTGGTTGGCCATGTCCTTCTCCAGCACATTTTACAGATGAGAAACTGAGGCAAATAGGGTTAAGTGCCTTGCTCAGAGTCACACAACTAGTAAGTGTCTGAGGCTGAATTTGAACTCGTCTTCCTCACTCCAAGCTCTGTGCTCTAGCCACCTAGCTGCCCTAGTAATTACTTACTGGGTACAAATTTGCTTAGTGCATAGCTTCCTTCCCTATCCTCCCATAATACCTCTCTTGCCCCAAGAGGCAAATATGCATGTTAGGTGCAGTCTTCTAGAGACACAGTACCTTAAGAAAAAGGAATTATTTTAATGGTGGGAAGGTCAAATTTGACATTCATATACATATGCATACATGTACATACATATGTGCACACACACCTGCATTATGCATAACATACATACATACACACGTGTGTTGCATCCATATGTTGCACATGTGTGCAGTACACACACTGTGTGTGTACACACACATATATATGTATATACTAATTGTAACAGAGGGGCCTAATCAAGTCCAGAGGCCAAATGTTTTTAACCTGGAGTCAGTGAACTTGTTGGACTTTTAAAAAATAACTAGATAATTGTATTTCAATGTAATTGTTTTTCCTTGTAATCCTATGTATCTTATTTAATTCATTTATATTTATTAATATGATTGTATATTTATTTATATACTATTTATATAATATATAATATATTTATTTATATAATATATATTTATTTATATAATGTATTTATATAAATAAATTTATTTATATAATGTTTATATTTATTAATATTAATATATTCATATTTAAAATACTGTTCTTAGAAGGGGACAAATGGCTTGATGATCCACCAAAGGGTTCTCTGCCCACAAAGAGGGCTAAAAACCCCTCCCCCAGACTTTGCTAGGGCCAGCAGTTGGCAGAAGCAGCCTGGTTAGGTACAGAATGAGCTTGCTGCTTGTAGCTGGGACACACATGAGGAATATTAGTGAGGTTAAAGAATGTCAGTTGAAAAGGGCACTAAGCAGACCAAAGCAGGAAACAGGACAGAAAAAAGGGCAAGAAGTAGCCAGGGAGGAAATGCAGTGTTATGGTTAAAGAAGCAGTCTGGTAGATGAACTTTTACTCTGTGAATGAGTACATGTGTATGCACACACAGAGACTTGTATAAATACATTATTAATGTAATGGTTCCCCTGGGATACTAAGGGAAGGGCTTCTTCCCCCTCCTCCTTGCCCACTTCAGAATAGGTACAGATGCCCTGACTATTTTCTGTTGGCCATGAGGACTCTTAATTGGTTGATGAGATAGAATTCTGTGGACATACTAAAAGAACAGTTTCTTTTTTTCTATTGGCCATGAAGACTAAAGATGTCTCTCTGAGCTCCAAAGAGTCAGTAGGAGGGGTGTCAAGTGGTGCAGTGGGCAGAACACTGGGTCTGGACTCAGGGAGACCTGAGTTCAAATCTGGCCTCAGACACTTAGATACTGGCCTCAGTTTTGAGACCCTAGGCAAGTCAACTTAACCTCTCTCCATCTTAGTTTCCTCAAGTGTAAAATGGGGATAATAATAGCTCAGACCTCACAGGGCTGTGGTGAGGATCAAAGGAGATATTTGTAAAGCACCGTGCCTGGCACATATTATATACTTAATAAGTGCTTGTTTGTGGGGCAGCTAGGTGGCATAGTGAATAGAGCACAGGCCCTGGAGTCAGGAGGACCTGAGTTCAAATCTTGCCTCAGACACATGACACACTAGCAGTAAATTAGTTACCTTGGGCAAGTCACTTAACCCCAATTGCCTTGTCTTCCCCCCCTTCCAAAAATAAGTCATATACGTGCATGTTTCTTTCTTTCTTCTTCATCTGAAAATTGAGATGGGTTGATGGCCTCTGGGGTCCCTTCCACCACTAGGTCTATGTTCCTGTGCTTACAAAGATTGCCCTTCTATACTCAGTAAATTAGGTCCAGATCCTCCCCTCTTCTTCTCCATACCTGCCCTGGAGGACAGAAGAGAAAGACAGAAAGAGAGAAAGAGAAAGAAAGAGTACAGTAAAATACACCGACTACTAAATCTGCATTGAACATAACTCAGTTGTTAATGCTTCCAAAGATACCCTGGGATCTTGCAATCTTGTAATGCCTCAAGGCCATCATTACGAATATAAAATTATCACTGAGCTAGCTGAAGAAGTGTGAAGGTGCCAGAGTGCTAGATAAAAGAGTTTGCTGTATTTTATAACTTAGAGCATCTGTTAGGATCTATGTGCCAATAACTTGTAATAGTTAGAACTGGTAATCAAGTGGACTATTGAATATGAATTATAGTAAGCTAAAAATATTTGTATGCTACAGTATGAAAAGATTCGTTCATTCAACATTGCCACACGCTGTATTCAGTGCTACAGGAGTTACAAAAATTCAAAAGACAAGGACAAGTGGCTGATTATCAATCAATTAATCAGCCAATCAATATTTATGAAGTATGTGCTGGGCCCTGAATTAAGCACTGGGCTCTGAAGCTGAAGGCTAAGTAATAGGATTACATTGAGTACCCCCAAATGCTCACACTAGGGGGATATGTTGAGACTAAAGGAAGACAAAGCTATATAGACTGTAAGCCACAGAGCAAGTACCAATCTTTGGTTCCTATTTCAATGAAATCTCAAATCTAGTTCAGAAATAACCAAAGCAAAACCACACACTTCAGTGATCTTTCAATCCTTCTATGGTTCTATGATCTTACCAACAGGGATATTTTGTCTATTGGTGTAGTTCTTAATCAGTCCTTACCTTATTCTGTGCAATTCATGTCCATGATGTCCCATGGATTCTTCCTATAGGCCCAATCCGGTGTTTAGGAGGCCTTGCTCCAAATCTTTTTTTATAATTCATGGGTTACAGTTCAATACTCATGAGAACTGCCCATGGATTATCATTTACCCTTGTTATATGACTGGCCTTCCTCCTTTTCCAATCATTTATTTCTTGAATGATATACCTCATGCTATGTCTTGTATTTAGGTCATCATTGGAAATGTACTGCTTGAACTATTTTTTTTTTTTTGCTTTTTTTTAGAGGGGGGAAGGCAGGGTTATTGGGATTAAGTGACTTGCACAACATCACACAGCTAGTAAGTGTTAAGTGTCTGAGGTCGGATTTGAACTCAGGTCCTCCTGACTCCAGGGCCAGAGCTCTATTCACTGCGCCACCTAGATGTTTCTTGAATTCTTGCATTCTTCACATATTGTGGGGTTTCAAGGTTCACAACCAAAAAGCATCACCAAGAGAATATCTGTGTTGGAAGACTGCCCTTTTTTTGCTGAAAATCATGAAAAGAACCATGCTATTCCTCAAACATAATCCAGCCTGTTCTTTTTCTCCTAGCTAATGTGGGGCCAGCTCAATGTTCCTCTTCAGTACCAGTCTCAAGCAGCAAACTAACTTACTAACTCAATGTTGCATATTATGAAGCAGCTAGATGACGTAGTGGATTGAAAGCTGGATGTGGAGTCAGGGAGATAGGAGTTCAAATCCTACCTCTAATGATTACTAGCCAAACAACTCTGGGCATATCACTTAAGTTTCAATTTCAGTTTGCTCATCAGGGATAATAGCCCTCACCTAACTGGGTTAATGCTCTGATGATTAAACAAGTTAATATATGTTAAAGACTTTGCAAAACTAAAGTGAGGCATGAATATTAGTTATTATTATATCATAGCATACAATAGGGGTTATTAAATTTTTTTGTCACGATCCCCTTTTGTAATCTGTTAAAGCTTCAGGCCCTCTTCTCCAAATTATGCTTTTTAATTCATAGAATAAAATAAATAGTATTACAAAGGAAACTAGTCGTATTGAAATATAGCTATCAAAAAATTTATATATACATGTACACATACATACACACATATATATATGTATGTATATGTATATACATATGTTCACAGCTCCTAGATTGAGAATCTCTGGACCAGAGAGCAGGCATTTTTCAATTTTTCCCATATGGCTAGTCGCTCTTGAGTTATCATGGATCTTAATGGCAGTTCTATACTATAATGTTCTGAGGCTTGATACATTTAGGATGATATCATCCCACAAATAAGAACATTTGGAAGAACTCACCATCTGTGAGACATTCTTCTTCAACCAGGACTCTATGCAGGACATTCCTCAAGGCAGTGGCAAATACCTCCATGGGACACATCTCCCTGTATTATGCCTCACTTGGCATTGATGATAGGCAGCTAAGGGATGTAAAGAATGAGATACTGGACTTGGAGTCCAGAGAACTTGAGTTCAGATTCTACCTCAGACACTTAACTGGCTGTGTGACCGTGGGCCTCTCTCACCCTCAGTTTCCTTATCTATAAGATGGTGGGAATAACAATACACACTTCACAGGGCTATTATGAAAATAAAATCAGATAATATGTATAAAGTGCGACAATTTTTTAAAAATGAGGGCTACTGTGGTTGTATTTGGCAAACAATCTTTTATGTCCCTCATTTATACACTTGAGGAGAGCTTTTAAGCCAGCATGGTGCTTTACCAAACCAAATGCTTTTTTGTGACCTATAAACAATGCACACCCAAGAGCTTGTATTTACTGCACCTTTTAATCAGATGGGTGGCTATAAACATGTGGGCTGCTAAAGAAAATCATTTGCAAATGCCTACCTGCTCCCTTCTTTTTCTTCAAGGATACCCTTGATACATAGATAGATTATTCTCATAAAGTTTTACAGATATTAAAAATTAGGTATGTTAGTGGATAGTTATTATGGTCCTCTCAATGACCGTTTCTGAGTAGTGAGATCATCCATCAGGTTCCTCCACCCCCACTGCCCACCATTCTCACATCATCTTCTCTTCTCTGAGAAGGGAAAATAAACACGCAATGATCTTAGGACGGTGTTGCCTCCTATACTGACTTCCTGTGTGCATTTATTCTGGTTCAGTCATTATTTCCAATTTTATCTTTTCCTTCTCTCTTTCTCTCTTTCTCCCTTTCCTCCTTTCCTTTCTTTTTATTTCCTTCCTTCTTTTTTTTGAGGCATTTGGTGTTAAATGGCTTGCCCAGGGTCACACAGCAAGTAAATGACTGAGGCTGGATTTAAATTCAGGTCCTCCTGATTCTAGGGTTAGTGCTCTATCCACTACATCACCTTGCTGTCCCCCAATTTTACCTTTTCCCCTACAATTTCTGCTTCCTCGTTTAGAACTGGATAGAATTACAGAATCTAAGAGATGAAGGGACCCAGAGGCAGGGGTATGCTGCTAAATGTTTAACAGTTCTCCACAAAAAAAAAAATGTACACATAAAACACTTTTAAATTTAATCTAAATATTTTACCATTGCTTTCTTCATTCTAGACCAGGGGTGGGGATCCTATGGCCTTGAGGTCACATGTGGTCTTCTAGGTCCTCGAGTATAGCCCTTTGACTGAATCCAAATGTGACAGTCAACAAAAAAATAAATCAAACTCTTATTTGTAACGTTTTATGATTTCTGAGGTTTAAAGGTTAACACTGAAAAGTTAACAACCAGATCTCAGGAGCCAGTACAAACTAGCTCCCACCCACCCTTATTCAAAGGCCATCTAGTCAAATCTGTACCTAAGTAGAAATCTCTGCAACAACATGCCTGGCAGATGGTCACCTAGCCCTGAAGACAACCAAGGATGGGAAAACCCATTACCTGTGAAGGTTGAACTACCTCTCTGCATTCATTAACTCTAATTATTGGGAAATTTTTCTTAATATTGGGGCTATTTTTGCTTCTGTGAGACTTCAGCCCATTGTTCCTAATTCTGTCCATCCAGGAAAAATCAAGTGGTTTCCACTCTTCACATGACAGCCCTTCATTTAACGCACTCCCATCTCCCCCAACGTCCCCCCACCCACTTCCTTCTTTTCTCCAGGATAAAGAATCCAAGTTCCTTTGATTTACCTTCTGTAATGCCCTGTATGAGCAGCTTTCCAGAAGAATGCTGTGAACAGCTTTTAAGGTTCTGATTACATGGTATAGTGAACACTCTAATTATTCCATAACAAATCAAAGCAAAACATTCACAGAAAATCAAGGTACAGCATTCACAATATTACAGCTTATCACAGAAAATCACAATATAGTTTTCACAACAGTTTATCATTAAAATGGCCACATAGTTTCCACCATAGGTGGCCACAAAGTTTTGGACAAAGAATAATCATTTCAAAGTACAATAGTCAAAGTCTTCCACTCATGGAGCACACTAAGTTAACACAATCAGTCACTTATTCAGCAATTAATTACTAAGGATCATTAATCACTAAGTACAATCATTAGAAAATATACAGAACCTCCACCCCTAGGTCACTAGTAAATTTACAATTCCTCAGTCAGTATACAGTATCCAAGTAATGTCTTCTTTCAGCTTGACTTGGGGTGGTCTCTCAGATTCCCTGGATCCCCTTCCATGGTCCCAGCTCCTCCCTGAATCCACCAAACAGTCACCTGGATTCAGAGGCAGACAGCTCCCAGGTCCTTTTCCAGTTCTCCAGGCAGTTCCTACTCCACAATGAAGTTCACAGGGTCCAGTCCATTTCAAATCCTTCACAATTTCTGTTCCTGGGAATTCAAGGCTCAACCAAGCCTCAAACAGACAAAGTCTTAGCATCCCAGTCAGGCTTCTTCTGTCTTCTGCAGCTCATTCAAAAAAATCAGAATCACCTTATCCAGCCTTGGTGGGGTACGGGGTCTCCTGGGCTCCTGGACTCCTGGGCTCCTGGGCTTCCGTTCAGCCTCCTCAGGCTTGCTCCAAGATCTGACTCAGTTCTCAACTCTCGATTCTCTTCTGTAGCTGCTCTGCCACCAGATGCTGATCCCAAGAAATTCTGACTGTCCCTTCCTGGGACTTTTCCTTATATACACATAGCATTAGCTTCCTGTTTCAGCCAGCCCCTTCCTGTTATGTCAGTAACAGGAGACAGGAGTTCATACCTTCTCTTTCCCCAACA
Organism: Pseudochirops corinnae; assembly: GCA_028646515.1. Lineage (NCBI taxonomy): Eukaryota > Metazoa > Chordata > Mammalia > Diprotodontia > Pseudocheiridae > Pseudochirops > Pseudochirops corinnae. The sequence goes on along the minus strand of CM053586.1, from coordinate 78,260,127 downwards.
GAGGCTTATCATTTACTAAGTGCTAAGTATCTGCTACCTTTGTTTAACTTGAAACAAGGTGCTAAGTACCTGCATACTTGCCAATACAAAAAAGGGTCTTCAAATTCAAATTAAATTACCATTACACCTTCTTATGACTTTAACTTGAGTTCCTCCACCATTCTGATTCCTCTTCTTTAGTTTATCAATGTACCTCATCAAATATGGCATCCAGAAATAAGCACAGTACTTGAAACCACAAACTGAAGAAAGAATAGAGGGTCCATCAACTCCCCAGACCTGGACACTATTCTTCTCTAAATGCTGTCTGAGATTGCATTAGCTTCCCTGCCTACCATAACATACACATGGTTCATACTGAGCCTGTAGTCCACTAAAGCCTCCTAACTTTATTCGGACAAACTACTACCTAGTCACACATCCTCTATTTTATAGTTGTGAAATTGATTGCTGGAACTATAATCATAATGGTACCCAAGACACCCACGTTTTAGAGGGCATTGATAGTACTTGTCTTTCAGCTGGTAAAACAACTGACCTTGTTCAATGCCCTTTTCTACATCCATATCAGGAGAGACTTGCATAAATGCTTTGGTAAAACCTAGATTAAAAGTCTATAGCACTTCTCTTACCTAGCCAGTCAGAAAAGACAATCAGATCCATTCAACATCACAGTGTTCTTGCTGAAGAAATGATGCCTTTTTGTTTTCAGCCTTTCTTTTTCTAGATGTGCACCAGCCACTCTTTTAATACTATGTTTTCATTTTTTAAAATCATGAATGGAAGTTGAGCTCACTAGTTTATAGTTTGTAGACTCTCTTCTCTTCTGCTTTTTTTGAAAATTCAAAGAGCTTTAGGCACTCTCCAACCCTGTCTTACCTCTTAGATTTGCCTCTGTGTAAGTCTAAGTTTGAAAGGTCGTGTGATGCAGTGAAAAGAGGACTAGATTTGGGGATAGACAACCCAGTTGAGTTCATGGCTCTGCTATTTAAAGACTAGATCGTCTTACTCAAATAACTCCTTCCTGGGTCTCACTTTGTTCATGTCTAAAATGAGGATATTAGACTAGTTACTGACCTGTAAGGGTCATTTCAGTTCTAAATCTATGATATTATAAATACAATGTAGATATCCCATCAGCAAAATCCTTTAATATTGGAGTCCACCCTCTGGGCCTTTGAACTCAGCAAGTCAGTGTCCGTAAACATCTATTAAATGCCTAAGATGTGCTAAGCACTGTTGCTTTCATCCTTCATTCTCCAAGAGGACCGTGATGTCAGGAAGGTGACGCCATGACTTGCAAGCGAACTGGATTTAAGTGATAGAGGGGTGTGCAAAGTCACCAGCCTCAGTTTATCCTCCTGAGTCATCTGGGTCCAATGGTCAGATATAGATAAGGACAACTGAAGATGGCCCCCACTAAGCACTGGGGATATAAAGAAAGGCAAAAGACAAGTCTTTGCTCCTTTCTGCCATTCCTTAACCTATCTTGGGTACCAAGTCCCTTGTTTTCGTTCTGTCCTTTTCATGTAAATGCCATTCACCACAGTAGAGCAAAAGCACAGTGAGTTGCTCAGCTCTGCCTTTTTCTCCATTATAAGTCATCATAATTCCATCCTCTTCTTTTCTCTAGTATAGCTAAAGGGGAAAACATACCTTCTTATCATCCTTAGCTTTTCTCTGCCAGATGTAACACATATTGAACTTTAGCACTTTTGACATTATTCACCTCCTAATAATTGCCCTTGCTTCCATCTTCAGTACACATCTTTGTTAAATATAAATTCATGGGTGAGTTACCTGGTTGTAATAGGAGGTTTGATGTGGAAGAGCTCTGAAAGTCTGCTTCCAGAAAGGCATGATCATGTGTCTAACCTAGTCCAGAAGCAGCAGAAATGCAAACTCATGCACCCATCAACAATATTATATTCAGAAGTGAACTGATAGAGGAGAATGTTAAATAGAAAATGCATTTAGTCTGAGCTCACTCTCCCTAGGCCCAAGGAAGTATAGAGAAGAGTATATCTCAAGTGTTAGGGAGAAATGTTTGTAGCTTGTGCTCTTCCTATATCTTTGTAGTAAATATATCATTGTAAAAATTCATCGATTTTACACTTCCACCATCTTGGTGCAGACCCTCATCTCCTCACACCCAGACAATTACAATAGCCTTCTGGTTGGTCCCCCTGCCACAAATCACTCTTCACTCCAGTCTATTCTTCCACTCAGCTGTCAAATAAAGCTTTCTAAATCACAGGTTTAAGCATATGACTCCATCCCTTGCTCAATAACCTCCCAAACTTCCCCTACTACTGTCAAGGCTACCACCATCCTCCCAGTCACTCAAGCTCTCAAAGTAGGTGTCACCCTCAACCCCATCACTCACTCTCATCCCCCAAATCCAACATCCTGCCAAGTCCTGTCATTTCTACCTTTGCAACATCTCTCATATACTCCCCCCACCCCTTCTTTCTCTAACACTGCCACAATCCTGGCAAAGGTCCTCAACATTTTATGCCTGAACTATTACAAAAATCTTCTGGTTGGTCTCCTTGCCTCAAGTATCCCCTGTTCTCATCCATCTTTCACTCAGCTGTCAAACTATAAAGCATAACTGCCAGATTAGAGGACCTGTATGCAATTATTTCTTCCACTATTTTCTACCTGCATGACCTTGGGAAAATCATTTAAGATCTTTTGGCCTTAATTACTCATCTATAAAATGAAGGGGTTAAATTATTTGGCTTATAATGTCTATTTCAGCTCTACATCTATGATCCTATGATTATTTCTGTTATGTCATGTAATGTATAACACAGCTACTATCTTTGACCCTCTTTTTAAATAAAATATTATGTGTATATACACATACATACACACACATATGTGTGTGTGTATATGTATATATATATATATATATATATACCTACACACATTTATCATGATATATAGGGGAGATTTCTGAGCAATCTATAAGCCTTTATTTAATCTCTTTCATTTCATAAACCTGCACATATTTCCCAACATGCTTTTTTTATGTCCTACCCTGTACCCACTTTCACAACAAAGTCATTAATTATCAAAGTATATTTTGAATTGATTTGAAGGATCATTTCAAGTTCTTCTTAGAATTTCTCTGCAACAGATGTTAGTGCTTAAGCTACCATTACCTTTGAGGTTATTCATTTGTTTATCATCATCATGAGTGCTACAAGATAAGATGGCCAAATGTTCCATGAAATAATATTTCTTGCTGCTTTGGGAAACACAATAAAATTTATTCTCACTATTGTCCTCTTTGTGGAGAAGAGTCGTCTTTTCATTTAGCCCCAACTTCCTTCTAGTTTTATTTCTCTCTAAAATGTCAATATTTACATGATTCAGTCCTTTCAATAGTATGTTGATTCATTGGTCATTGAAAAAAGAACTCACAGTTAGAGCACCAACAATAAATGTTTATAGATGGCCTAAAAATTGTGATTCTTAGCATTCTTTGTTCCCTCTTCTGTTGCTCAGTAAAATCACTGCTAAAGCTCTAGGAGACAATAGCGGACAAAGAACATTCTTCATTTTTCTTTGGTTCATAGATTGTCATGGCCAGAGAATTCACCATAACCAGTCTACTAGAGATCAACCTTTCCAGACTGAGCTGTCTCAGTCTTTGAGTAGCACTTTGTAAATGGGGATAGGAATTTGAAGATTTTCCCTGTCCCTTAATAGACCTGGGGGGAGTTTGAAGACTTTCTCTGCTTTGAAAGTAAACTCTGCCCCCTAATAAGCTGAATATAATCACATGGAGCCTGTGATGGGAGGAGTTTGTTGAAGAGACGCAGAGCCCACAGGAACTGGGAGCCAGAGCTGGAGAGATGGTAGGAGAGAAAGGAGATTCAGGCAAGGAGATTGAGAGGTTTGTGAATAAATATTGATCTTGTATTGGTTTGTGGGAAGGCTAAAGGACGCTATGGCTCTCAGTGTTATTATGGCTTCTGAATATCTTTGGTACTATGATGGAATCAGCTTACTAGTTTTGGGATTAGGTTTTCTGGTGTCTAAATAAATGTTTCAGTTCTATCCTCTATATGGAGAGTTTGGATTTTGGGACTGCCTGTCATGCAATATTTATAGTCATGGTCTTTATCATGATGATGGGTGTTGTAAATATTGCATTGGCACTACACACTTGAAACTTAAACTTGAAGCATCTAGATAGACAGATAGACAGAGACAGACAGACAGATAGATGATAGATAGATAGACAGACAGACAGAGACAAATAGATGGACAGAACCTGCTAGAGCTAGAATAGCCTTAACAATATAGGATTGATTCCACATGACAAGAAGGAATTAGAGTAGAATTTCACATATTCACATATACATACATATATTTTAATGTTATAAAATTCTATTCTCCGTAACATAAAGTACTTATTTTGAGATAACAAATTTCTTGAGTCACAGTGAAGGTTTAAAGCCTTGGATGGACAGTAGTAATATACCCTCAATGGTGTGTTATATATTTCTCTTCAAGTACCAGTATGAAACAGATGCCATAGAATTAGGAATAATCAAATATGCTACTTACAAAGCACTTTAATTTACAAAACACTTTACATAGACATATTATATTTGATCCCACAACAGCCTTGAGAGATAGGTATTACATATATGTAGCAGAGAGGGGGGTGGAATGCTGCATTGTCTTTCATTAGATGGGAGTAATGACATTTTAGATAAAACCAACATTTCTAACACAGATAATCACATGTAACCTTTATATTTTGCTTTTCTCCAGTTCTTAAAAAAGGATAACCAAAAGATGGTCTATTTTGGACCCCTGAGGTTAATGAAAAAATAACAAAATAACAGATTTTTAAATATCTGAAGCATAACAAGCTGCCCCTAAGACCAAAACTGTAGACTAGTATTATGTATTTTCTATATACTCTAAGTATGTGTGAATAGCTTATCCTCAGAAATCTACTTGAGGCAGCTAATGCTTCTCTCTGCTAGTATATGGAACAACGTACAGAATAAAATCATTATTAACTTTGATAATCATTTCAGATCATCTGAACCCCAATAAGGGCCAAAGCCTGAACTAATCAATCAGACTGCTTTGCTTTGCTCTAAAAAATGCCCTTTCCTGTGCCAGCAACTTCAAAGACCAAATAACTTTGTCAAGTGTCTTGTCAATTTGTATTTACAACTTATTCAACTAAGAAACTTCCTTTCTCATTGTATAGTTAAACACATGGAAGCCATAAATCTCAGCAACACAAACATCCTGACTTGTGATTGTCCTAAAACAAATTAAAAGCTTGTCATTCTTTTACCAGACAGTCAGAACTTATGTTTTGGCTCTGCACAGCACGTATCTACTAGCTTTAAGAGAATAAACAATATGAATTTATGTATCACCTAATGTGTTTGTCTCTTTTAACCAAACTTTCAGGTTGACAACTTGTATTCTAAATTGTAATAAAGTGGGTTCTCTTTCTTCCTTCCTTCCTTCCTTCCTTTGTTCTTTCTTCCTTCCCTCTCTTCCTTCTCCCCCTTTCCTTCCTTCCTCCCTTTCTTTCTCTCTTTCACCATGACATAGGTATTGTTATACCATTTTACAGATGAAGAAACTGAGTCAGAGAGGTAGAATGACTTGGCAATCACAATTCAACTAGTATCAGATGCAGGATTCAAACCTAGGTCTCTCCTTAAGTCAAAGTCAATGTTGTTTTTATATTAACAGTAAACACTATTTTAAACTTTCCGTCACCTCCAGTCAATGCCACTGTTTGCACATCACTCAATCAATAAGCATTTTATTAAATGCCTGAAAAGTGGTAGGTACTGTGCCAAACCACGGGAATACAAGGAAAGATAAAAGGTGGTCTCTGATCTCAAGGAGCTCACTGTCTAATGGGGAGACAAGAAAATTACTTTATACAAACATGATGTGTGTAGGATAAATTGGAGATAATTACTAGGAGGAAGGTACTAACATTAAGGGGGATCCAGAAATGCTTCTCATAAAAGACGATCATTTTAGCTGACACTTGAAGGAAAGACAGGGAAGACAGGAAGCAGAGATGAGAAGGGAAAACTTTCCAGACATAGAAGATAGCCAGTGAAAATATCAAGCTTTAAGAGCTGGTATGTCTGGTGTGAGGAAAAGCAAAGAAGGCAGTATCACTGTATCACACAATATAAGGGTAAAGTGTAAGATGGGCTGGAAAGGTAGGAGAAGGTCAGATGGTGAAGGATTTTGAATGCCAAACAGAAGATCTGATATTCGATTCTGGAGGTGATACGGAGTCACTAGAGTTTGTTGAGAAAGGCTGTAACATGGTTATGGTTAGACTTGTGATTTAGAAATTCGACGGCTAAATAGAGGAAGGAAGTGGAGCTGGACAGAGGAGAGATTTGAGGCAGGGACATCAATCAGAAGGCTACTGAAATAGTCTAGGCATAAAGTGGTGAGGGCTTGCACCAGGGCAGTGTCAGAGGAGAGAAGGGGGTGGGTATATGAGAGGTATGACAAAGGTAGAAATAACAAGATTTAACAGAGTGTTGGATACGGGGAATGAGAGTGACACTGGAGGATATCTGGATGACAGGGAAGATGGTAGTGTCTTTGGCAGTAAAAGGAAAGTTTAGAAATAGGAAAGGTTTGGAAGGAAATCATTAGTCTTATTGAACGTAAAATGAAGGGTAGAAAAATCTATCAAAATACTTATCTCTGGTTGTCAAGTATTGAATAGTATCTCTATCCATAAATTTCTATGAAGGCTAACAGGGAGAGGTAATAAATTGGGGTCAATCCAACTTACGCAAAATTATCATACTGAATTATTTATATAGTAGTCTGAGGGAAAGAATATTACCTCTCCCTTTTTATGCTTTCATATAACTAGATATTAGTGCTAGGTTTTTAAATGGCATCAAACCACCATCTGCTGCCAAACATAGAAGAAGAAAAAAGAAGCTTATGGAGGAAGAGAAATTCTGATTGTCACAGGAATGGCAGAAATAGCAAACTACAGATGTGGAGATAACTGCTGGAAAAAACAAATAGAAAAAAAAATCCATTTGTGCAGGACACAGATCTCACTCACTGAGAAACACAGTGAAAGTTCTACTTTTATCCCAGACTGCTCTGAAATAAATCTCAATTTCCAACTGCCAATAAGAGGGACAACCAATTGTCAGTTCAATAATTGTTTAAAAATTAAGAAAAAACAACTTTTACTTTCCACTAAGTTTAAATGAATTTTCCCCAGGGCCAAATAGCAGTAATCAAGTTAGGTGTTATTTAATGCAATGGACTCCAAAGAGGGGTGTACATACCCTGGAGGTGTGCAAGATAATCTGGGGGGGAGGGGCAGGGAGAGGGGGAAAATACTAGAACTGAGGAGAGAAGCATAACTGTTCAGCAAACTTGCAGCTGCTGCCTGCCTCAAATGCTCTCCTTTCCTCTGCCTAGACTTGTGACAGACTGCACTATATAGTCAGACCTGTGAGCTCCTCCCCAGACAAGTAGGTAGGAAAGGAGGCAGGCAAGGAGGGAAATGGGTAGGCAGTCATTCCCCATCAGGCTCCCGCACTCCCTGGGCTCTGCTTACCCACCCCTCCTCAGACATAGCAGCAGGACACATCTTCTACACCCAGCCCTTAGCCCAGGTGCATGAGCCTATGCTGCCCATCCAAGCTCTTGTCTCTACTATTTCCAAGAGAACAAGAGATGCTCCTGCCAACCTGGCAGGAGCTGAAGCAAGAACCGTAGTAGAATAGGCACAGCAACAGCACAGCAGCAATAGCACCAGCTGCTGGAGGAGCAGCAGCAATAGCAGGAACAGGAGCAGGAGCAGTAGAAATAGCAGCAGCAGTAGCAACAGCAACTCACAAAGGAGAGGAGTCAGTGGTTGCTGCTGCTCCTATTGCTGCTGCTGCTTCTATTGCTGATACGTCTACTGCTGCTGCTGTGATTACTACTTCTTCTGCTGCTACTTCTGTGCTGCTGTTGCTTTTGCTGCTACTTCTGAAGCTCCTGCTCCTGATGCTGCTGCTGCTGTTCCTGCTGCTTCTGCTGTTACTGCTACTTTTGCTATTACTGCTACTTCTGCTGCAGCTGCTTCTACTTCAGATCTGTAGTCTAGCCCCTAAAATGAGCCCATCACCTCAGAAATGAAGTAAAAGCCAAAAAACCCCAAACAAACAAAACTACATAAGGGAACTTTGGAATAAAGGAAACCAGGGCAAACTGCTCCTTTGCTGCTACTTTTTCCCTTCGTTCTGGACTACCCTCCCCACTCCCATCAAGGAAGATAGAAACTTACTAGTCAAAATTAATGAAAACCTTTTCATAATTGGTGGACAGAATTTAAAAATGTGTTCCATGATTTAACAAATGTAGTCATAAGTATGCATAGTGGAGACCCTCATCTCTTCCCACCTAGATTATTGCAATAGCCTTCTGGTTGGTCTCTCTACTTCAATTCTCTCTCAATTCCATCCTCTAATATCCTTCACTCAGCTGTAAAAGTAATCTTCCTAAAATGCAGGTTTGGTCATATAACCACTCCACTAACCCTGCCACAATCTGTAAACTCCAGTGGCTTCTAGGATCAAATATAAAATCTTCTGGCATTCAAAGCTCTAGTCTCCTACACCTTTCTAGTCTTCTTCTTCCCCTCACTTCTCAATACTCTTCAATCCAGTGATACTGGCTTTCTTGCTGTTCTTTGTATAAGACATTGCATGTCCCCCTCCTTATCCCCCATGCATGGAATTCTCTCCCTTCTCATCTCCATCTCCTAGCTTCCCTGGCTTCTTTCAAGTTCCAAATGAAATCCCACTTTTTATAAGAAGCCTTTACCAATCCAACCGTATATATTTTAAAATTTTATTATTTACTTATTTAACATTCTTTTCTTTTTAAATTTTAAGTTCAAAATTCTCTGCTTGCTTCCCACCTCTCCCCCATCCATTGAGAAAGATAAACAAGATGGTATCAATTATACCTGAAATTATGCAAAACATATTTAATATTAGCCATATTGCAAAAAAGAAGAAACCAAGAAACTTAGACTTCACTTTGCACTGAGAATTCATTAGTTCTCTCTCTGGAGGTGGATAGCATTTTTTCATCATGAGCCCTTTGAAGCTAATTGTTTTGGGTCATTATATTGATCAGAGTAGCCAAATCTTTCACAGTTGATCATAATTACAACATTGATGCTACTGTGCACAAAAATCTCCCAGTTTTGAATTTCACTTTGCATCAGTTCATATGTCTTGCCATGTTTTTATCTGCCTTCATAATTTCTTACACCACAATGTTACTTTCTCACAATCATATGCCTCAACTTGTTCAGTCATTACCCAATTGATGAGCAGCCCCTCAATTTCCAATTCTTTGTCACCACAAAAAGAGCTACTGTAAATATTTTTGTATATATAGGTTGTTTTCCTTTTCCTTTGATCTCTTTGGGGGTATGGACCTAGTAGTGGTATTATGCATTACAATGCAGTTTTATAGCCCTTTGGACATAGTTTTAAATTTTTCTTCAGAATAATCAGATTAGTTCACAACTCTGACAACAGTAGTACCTCAGAGTTGTTTTAATTTAAATTTCTCTAATCAATAGTGATTTATAGCATTTTTCATAGCACTATAAATAGCTTTGATTTCTTCAGTTGAAGGATCCTATCTTTTAACCATTTATCAGTTGGGGAATGGCTCTTATTTTTTTTTATAAATTTGACTCATATAAATTTGAGAAATGAAGCCTTTGTCAGAGAAACATGCCCTTAAAAATTTTTTACATTATTTCATTGTCTGTGGTTCCTTTTAGCAAAATATAGCTTCCTAATTATCCATTCCAATTAGGTCTATTTTTACTTTTGCTTTGTCTGAGATCATGATTGCCACCCCTGCACTTTTTTTTTTATTACTTCAGCTAAAGTATAATATATTCTGCTCTAGCCTTTTATATTAACTGTGGTGTATCCTTCTGTTTCTAGTGTGTCTCTTGTAAACAACATATTGTTGGATTCTGGTTTCTGATCCGTTGTGCCACCTACTTCCATTTTATAGGTAAGCTTATCCCATTCACATTCACAGTTCTGATTATTAACTATATATCTACTTTCATTTAATTTTCTTCCATTTATCCTTCTCTTTCTCTTTTGTCTCCCTTAATTCACTTTCCTTCTTTTATTCTCCACCTCACTTTACCCCCCAATATCTTTTATTCCTTTCCTCTCCTATTTCTTTATTGGGTAAGACAGATTTCTATACCCAATTGTGTGTGTGTGTGTGTGTGTGTGTGTGTGTATTCTTCCTTCTTTAAACCAATTATGATATGAGGTTCAAGCACCCCCACCTCATTTTCTCCTCCATTATAAAAGCTCTTTCTTATATATCTTTTTTTATGTGAGAAAATCTTCTCCCTCCCTCTTCTCCCAGGCCATCCCTCTTTCTCTTCCCTTTACTTTTTTTAGATCAGCTCAACAAAATCAATTCACACCCATGCCCTCTGTCTATGTAGACTCCTTCAAGCTCCTTCAATGATGATAAAATTCTTAGGAGTTATATATATCACATTCCCATATAGGAATGTAAATAGTTTAATTTTACTGAGTTCCTTATGATTGTTCTTTCATGTTTAGCTTTTTATGCTTCTATTGAATCTTGTGTTTGAACATCAATTTTTTTTTTCCAATTTGGTTGTTTCATCAGGAATGCTTGAAAGTCACATATTTAATTAAATACCCATTTTTTTCCCCTGAAGAATTATGCTCATTTTTGCTGGGTAGGTTATTCTTAGTTGTATGGGAATTTGAGGATCTTCCCTGCCCTTTAATAGACCTAAGGGAATTTGAAGATCTTCCCTGCTTTGAAGATCTTCCCTGACCCCTAATAGTCTGAATGTAATCACATGGAACCTGTGATGGGAGGAGCCTGAAGGGTAAAGCAGAGCCCACAGGAAGCTGGGAGTCAGAACAGTTAGAACTGGAGGGAGGAGAGGACACACCCATGGAGACAACTAGGTTTGTGCATGTTTGTTAGTGGGAAGGCTAAAGGATGATGTGGCTTCCTGCTGTGCTATGATGTATTAACTTCTTTGTTGCTATGATGGTCTTCTAGTGTTGGGATTTGGTTTTCTCATGTCTGAATAAATATTTTGCTTCTGTCTTCTATATGGAGAATCTGTTACATTTTGTGACTGAGAACTATGTTCGCATATTCACAGTTACCATTGGTGCTGTGAATATTGTGTTGGTGCTACATAATTCTAGCTCCTTTGCATTTTCTCCAAGCCCTTTGCTCCTTTAACATGGAAGCTGTTAAATTTTATGATCCTGACAGTGGCCCCATGATATTTAAACTGTTTCTTTCTGGCTGTTTGGAATATTTCTCCTTGACCTCTGGAATTTGGCTATAATATTTCTAGGAGTTTTTATTTTAGGATCTCTTTCAGGAGCTGATCGTGGACTCTTTTCAATTTCTACTTTACCCTCTGGGTCTAAGATATCTGGGCAATTTTCCTTTTTATCTTGAAATATAGTATCTTGGCTCTTTTTTTTTTCATAGTTTTCAGGTAGTCCAATAATTCTTAAATTATTTCTCTTCAATCTATTTTCCAGTTCTGGTGGGGGTTTTTTAATGAACTATTTCACATTTTATTATATTTTTTCCCCCTTCTTTGACTTTGTTTCATAGTTTCTTAAGGTCTTATGGAGGGATTAGCTCCCACTTGCCCAATTCTAATTTATAAGGAATGATTTTCTTCAATGAGTCTTTGTACCTCTTTTTTCCATTTGACCAATTCTGCTTTTTAAGTTTTTCTCTTTAGCAGATTTTTGTGCCTCTTTTATGATTTGGCCAACTCTGTTGTTACAGTATTATTTTCCTCAGTATTTTTTTTTTTTGGTGCCTCTTTTAACAAGTGTTAATTCTCTTTCCATAATTTTCTTATATCACTCTCATTTCTTTTCCCAATTTTTCTTCTAACACTCTTTTCTCTTTCTTTAACTATTCCAGGAATTCTTATTAGGCTTGAGTCCAATTAGCATTTTTGGAGGCTTTGCTCATAGCTATTTTTACACTGTTGTCTTCTTTCGAGTTTCAATAAACTAGTGCTTCCAAGATGGTGTGATCCAGGGAGAGGTATGGTCACTGCTCTCCTGATCTGCACTCTGGTCTTTACCCATGAAGGGCCCCTGCTCCGCTATAGCCACAAGGGCTAGTGCTCCTCTTTGCCTTAGAACTGCCCAAAGCTGTTGTAGCTGCCTCCAAAGCTCACAACTTATGCTGTTGTTCTGGTCCAGGTGGGTTCCCACCAGAGTGTCACAGACCTCTCCTTAAGGAGACAAAGAAAAATGTCTCACTCTGACCTTTTCTTGGCTCTGTTGCTCCAAAATTTGATTCAAAGAGCTATTTTGAAGTTGTTTGGAGAGGCATATTCAGAAAGTTCAGCTGAGTTGCTGCCTGTATTCTTCCCTCTTGTCTCTGATCCTTCACCAATTCTTTTTTTGTTTTTGTTTTAAAAATATATTTTATATCATTATCCACTGTAGTAGATTTTTATGGTCAAGTTGTTTCCTTGTTGTTTATTCATTTTTCTAGCCTATTGCTTAACTTTGAACTTTATGCTAAAGTTGGGTTCTGCTCATCTTGGGGTGAGGAGGCACTGTGTCCCAAACTTCAGCCTTTTTCATATTGCTGTTTTTCAAGCTAGTTCTGGGAGTCTGCATGTTTTTAGTGCTTCCAAGATGGTGTGATCCAGGGAGAGGTATGGTCATTGCTCTCCTGATCTGCGCTCTGGTCTTTACCCATGAAGGGCCCCTGCTCCGCTATAGCCACAAGGGCTAGTGCTCCTCTTTGCCTTAGAACTGTAACCATGGGTCCTGCTTGCTTGTGGCCAACCACAAGCACTCCTCTATACCCTAGAACTATGACCCAGAACTATGTATGCACAACAGAGTTGCAAACTAGTGCTAGCTGCACCCCTGAGTAAGTGGTCCTTTTTAATCCCTTTCTGACCAGTTGTCTCACCCCCTCTTTGTCTCTGGGCTGACAGACTGCCCAAAGCTGTTGTAGCTGCCTCCAAAGCTCACAACTTATGCTGTTGTTCTGGTCTAGGTGGGTTCCCACCAGAGTGTCACAGACCTCTCCTTAAGGAGACAAAGAAAAATGTCTCACTCTGACCTTTTTTTGGCTCTGTTGCTCCAAAATTTGATTCAAAGAGCTATTTTGAAGTTGTTTGGAGAGGCATATTCAGAAAGTTCAGCTGAGTTGCTGCCTGTATTCTTCCCTCTTGTCTCTGATCCTTCACC
>CM053586.1:78224482-78240262 GCA_028646515.1 Pseudochirops corinnae | reverse complement strand
CAAGCCTGGCGCCACAGGCTCCACATGACCACATTCAGCCTATTAGGGAACAGAGTATACTTTCAAACCTGGGAAGGTTCTCAAGAGTCACGTAGCCACATCAGCAAAGGGCCTAGGGGCAGGGAAGATCTTCAGACTCCCACAACACATATCTATGCCATACTAGCTGTTCCCCTTCCCTAGAATGTACTTCCCTCCTCTCCCTTCTATCAAGAATCCCTCACTTCCTTCAAGACTCAGGCCAAGCATCTATAGAAAGCCTTCCTTATCTGCCCTCTGCTCCAACTGCTAGAGCCTACCCTCTCTTCCTTGTACAAAGTTTTCCATTTATTTTGTAAATATTTAGATATATATGTGCTCTCTCTCAATACAGTTTGATTGGGTGTCTTTGTATAGTCAGCACCTCATACATAAAAGCAACTGTTTAATAAATACTTGTTGACTGATTGAACAGTAAGCTAAATACTATTTCTTGCACATGAGGAAGCAGCAAGAAAAGATTAATAGGGCATTTGATCTATAAAGCCCACCTGACTTCATCTTAATTTAACAGGCATCCCTATAAGCTTGACCCCCTTCAAGATAAAGTACTTCAGGCTGAAGCTCTCTAGAGCCTACAGAGTGGGAAGCCCTTACCTTAATGAAGATTTAGGGAATGAAGACCTCAAATACAACTCATGGTCCAGCAACAGCCTAACACTGAAATGGGATTTTAAATTTACATTATAAATCTGGGCTCTTCTGTATGCAGTGAGAAATCATTTACAGGTCTCATATCAGAATGACTCATAACTTTATTTACCCAAATTCTTTCCTGCCTTCTTTCACAGGAATTTCAGATTAATCAGCTCTGATAGTTTACAGAAAATATTAAATACTAAAGCCCTGCCACTCAGCATTAAAGCTGTCAAAGGCAAAAACACTTGACTTGGTTAAAGAATTCCCTCTCCCCCTATCCCCTAAAAACACAGATTGTAGGAAGTTCTGTAACTAGTACCACAACCCCAAGCTGTAGATTATTCATTGTCTTAGTAGTAGACTCCACCTACCTACCCTTTTGCAATCCATACTTCTATTTTTGAGGGAATTAATCAGGCCTCAGCTGCATGTACCACAGGGCCCATAAATTCAAAACATGAAGAGTCCCTAGATCACTATGGGGACAATCTGGTGTAGTGGAAAGAGCTCTGAACTTGGCTATCTGGGGACTGGGTGCAAACCTTTCCTCTGATACTCAATGAGTAGGGAAATCACTTAACTTCTGAGGTCACTGCACATCTGCACAACGGAAAAAGGGCTTGCACAAGCTACTGGATGGATCTTTGTGTAAAAAGTATCTCCAGTCATCCTGCTCTTTATCTTGCCACTGGACTCAGATGGCTCTGGAGGAGAAAGTGAGGCTGGTAACTCTGCACAGCCCTCCCTCATTTAAATCCAATTCACATGCATGTCATGGCATCACTTTCTTGATATCATGGTGTCACCTCTCTGATGTCATGATCCTCTCTGAGAACCAAAAACAAACAATAACAACAGCTTTGAGATCCTAAAGAACTACATAAATGGGAGTCATGTGGCCTGTAATTAAAAATCATTTAATATAAACAGTGTTAGGTACAGGAACACTAGCTTCTCCATCACCTTGCAAACAACTACATGTCTCCCTCATTTTAAAGTACATGTGTACGTGTACACACACACACACACACACACACACTCCCATCAGTCTCAATGGATCCAAGTACTTCAAGGGCAGTAACCGACTGTCTCACTTTCTCATCTGAACCTCTATCCCAGTGTCTGGCCCATAGAAGGTCTTTAATAATTGCTTTTTCGTTAATTTGTGTAAAAACAAAGCAGTTAAAGCAGGAATGCCCCACACTAATGGTAGCCAATGTTATATCTGCTATTTCCATTTTTCCACTTACACATCAATACAGCTGAAAACTGACTTTCTTCCCAACAAAATTCAGGTTTATTGATTTTTTAAGAACAATAGGGAAAATTCTCTTTTGAGTTTGATTAAAATTTAGCTTCTCCTGCTTCAGTTTAATAATACTGGAGGAAGACATCTTGAAGTAGAGATTACCCAAGGCCTACTATGCATCTCTTTTCGAAGATGAGCAATACACTCTGAAAGTTATTAACAGGTAGCATTGGTATAGTACTTTTCACTTTATTTCATTTGATTCTCACAATAATCCTGGGAGGTAGGTGCTATTATTATTATTATTCACATATTACACTTGGGGAAACTGAGGCTGAGAGATACTAAGTGCCGTATGCAGGCTCAAACTCAGTTGTTCCAGAACAATTTCAGCACTCAGACTACCTTTTTTTTTTTTTTTTTTTTAAATTTATGTATACTAAAGTTACAATAGTGATAATGGAGGCTTTCCAATTTTACTTCTAAAAGAGTCAAAGGGCAGCCAGATAGTGTAATGGATACAGTACTGGCCCTGGAGTTAGAAGGATCTGAGTTCAAATAGGGTCTCAGACACTTGACTCTTACTAGCTGTGTGACCCGTGTGACCCTGGGTAAATCATTTAACCCCAATTACTTAAAAAAAAAAAAAAAAAAAAAAAAGAGTCAATCACCAGGTCTAAATTCCATTTAGAGAGAAGACCACAACTGAAAACAGGCCTCAAAAAGAATGATGATCACATGATGAAGCACTATTTAAAAGGACAGATTTTGTTAGGAAGCAAGGCAGTTATTGAGTTCTGTACATCAGTGTTCTGTGTAATCACAGGAAGTGTTTCAAAAGACTTTTCAACGGATGGCTTCAGAAAAGCCACTGGCAGGAAGGTTGAGCCAAGGTCTGGAAACTTCATTTCACAGTAATCACTTACTGACTCTAAGCAAAGCACAAATTATATGGACATTTCCATAACTGAGATTAAAAAAAGAGGGAAATATTTTCTCAACCAAAGTATCTTTAGGCGTGGATTTCTAAACTAAACCCCAGGTGTGGAGCCTGGGGTTCTAACAGTAGTTAACTGCGTAACCTAGGGGAAATTACCGCTAAGGATCTGTTTTCTTATTTCTATCAGAGAGAGGGTCAGTTGACAGATAAGGACCCACTCAGCTCTATCAATCTCCTGTTCCCTCCTTTTGTTCTTATTAAGCGTTAGAGCACATGCAAAATGTTCACCAAAAAAAAAGATAACTTCCGGAAAGAATTCCTGGACCCCTTCAAACCCCCCAAAACTCATTGTAAACTTTAGAGCACTCCATAAATTCAAATTGTGTGACTTACAGCTAGCTTAGATTTAAAGTTACTTGTTTTTGCCTCCAGCTCCTTAAAAAAAAAAATTTCCAAACAATTTATTCTACCAAGATTCTCTTGGAACAAATTCAAACAAGCAAGCTCCTTGAGGGCAGGGACTGTCTTTCACTTCCTTTTATACCAGTAGTGCTTGGCTGGACCCCGCACAAAGTAGACACTTAAAATAAGGTTTAAGGGCCAATGGTTCTACTAAGGGTAATGCACTAGGGAAAGGATTGGAATACAAAGAAAATTGAAGACAGTCAAAGCCCTCAAGGAAGCCTGCATTGTCCTCTCTCCAGCTATGGTTTTGGTCTGGCACATTTTAAAATCTCATTAAATGCTCAATTGTCATCACCTCTCATTTTCTCTAAGTCAGTTAAGAACTGCTATTTAAAAAGGTCAGATGATTACCAATTTGTTGCTGGTCCTGCATTGGTCAGTTTCCAGTCTGCAGAAAATCTAACTCTATTTAACTGTTTGGTTCTCTCGCCTATCCCATACCCGGCAGGAAGATGGGTATACACACCCAGCATGGCGATTGGAGGATTCGGATTTTAGGAAAGAAGTTTCAGCACCATACTAAAAGAGTTATGTTTCCCTACCACTCTTGCTATTATTGTTGTCCGTGGTCTTGTTTTTGGTTATTGTTGCTGTTCCCCTCCCCGCCAATTAGCTTTCCAAACAGAGGGAACATGTTGCAAAGAGGCAGAAACTAATCACTGGTTTTTATTTATTTATTGGAAAGGAGGAAGGAAGGAGGACGGTACTTATGATTTCCTTGGCACAGTGAACTCCCACCCAGAAAACTATCAAAGTATTTCAGTACCAGCGCAGCAACTTTTGTCTTAAAGAGAACTGACTTGGGCACTACGGTTATGTGACTTAGGAGATTTTAAGTGCCCATGATCACACAGTCAGTACGTGCCCAGCTCAGAATTTGAGCCCAGGTCTTCCTGACCGATCTCTAAACATTATGGCAGGCATTGATTAAATTAAATGAATTGATTAAATTCAATAAATTAAATTTTAATTTCAAAACACGGGAAGCTGAATGTCTGCAGACAACTCCCTTCTGGGCCCAAGTCCGAAGTGGATGCCCCAACCAAGCTGCCTTCCCCTGCTGGAGAAGCACTGAGGACAATCAATTCATCTATAAACAGCTGGCGCTCCGAAACTGTCTCCCAGCCCGGTGGTGAAGCACCGAGGACAACCAATCAATCCATAATCGATCAATAAACACTTATTAGACACCTACTATGTGCCAGGCACGGTGCTAAGAGCGATGGATAGAAAAAAGATGAAAAAGTGCTTGCCCTCGTGAAGCTTACAGTATAACAGAGGAGATAACGTGCAAACATACATACACAAAGAAAGTTAAGTACAGGATAAATGAGAAATACTTAACAGAGGGGAGGCACTGTAGTTTAGGGGGTGGGGGAAGGCTTCCTATAGGAGGGGGACTTTTAGCTGGGACTTACAGGAAGCCGGGGAGGTCAGTAGGTGGGGGTGGAGGACGGAGGACCCCGATGGGGTCCTCCACCCCTTACCTGCAATATCCCAGAGCTGCAGCCGGACCAATGTCTTGCTGTCCCAGTTGAGGACTTTGAGGGCGAAGTCCACGCCGATGGTGGCCCGGTAGTGCTGAGAAAAGAGCTGATGCACGTATCTCTTGATGATGCTCGTCTTGCCCACCCCAAGCTCGCCGATGACCAGCACTTTGAAGAGGTGCTCCTGGGTCTCGGGCACCGCGGTGCCCGCAGCCGCCCCCGGGCCGGGCTCCCCTGACGCCCCACCAGCCATCGCCGCCGCCGCTAGGGAATCCCCCAGCCCAGGGTGGCCGTCGGGAGCCTCCTGTTGCCCGATCTGGACAAGAGCGCACGCGGCTCCGCCGCCCGGCGCCCGGCGCTGGAAGAGAGTGCAGAACTTTCTTCTAAGGCTCTTAACTTTGTCAGGGAAACTTTCCACTCCCTCCCCAGCTGCTTACACACCACCTGACTCGAGTCACAGGACCCGAAACCTTCCGCCTTATAAAAGCCCCCTCCTACGGGGCGGGGAAGGGGCTGGGTGGGGGAGGAGACGGCCCTCTGGCCACTCCCTCCTCGTCCTAGCCCGGGTTTCCCGAGGACTGAGCTTTTCTGCAGCGGTTTTCTTTCCGCTCCTCCCTTCTCTCTTCGCCTTGGTGCTAAGTAAAGCACTGAGCTCGCTTGGAGACGTTGACACTGCGCCCCACCCCGCAAACGCAACGCACCCCAAGCCCTCTCCTGGGCTGGGCAGAAATTAGGAATGAATCTGCAAAACAGGCCATCTGGTTCCCACTGCAGGCAAGCTCACTCTTCCTACCTGTTGTACACCCAGGCTGACGCGGGCTAGACTGAGCACGGCCACCGGCAGACCGGGTTCCAAGCCTAGGGGAGTTGCATCTCGTCCCCAGAGTCCCTTAGAGCCTCCACGGGGTACAATACGTAGAGGACTGGGTGCCTGCCTCTCTGCCCACAGAGGAATTAGGTAACACTCCGCTTCTACTCCATTAAGGAACCGACCCTGGTTTCGGGTTCTGGGACTGACCTCATCCCCTTTCAACTCTGGAGTCAGACATTGGGTGCAGATGCGGTTCAGGCCCGAGGGGAGTCTGCTGTTTAATGAGAGAAGAATTGAGTTGCCTTTTGTACTTGCCAACTTCTTAATCACCCTCCAGAACAAACCAGGGAGAAATTACTTAAAAGA
Organism: Pseudochirops corinnae; assembly: GCA_028646515.1. Classification (NCBI taxonomy): domain Eukaryota; kingdom Metazoa; phylum Chordata; class Mammalia; order Diprotodontia; family Pseudocheiridae; genus Pseudochirops; species Pseudochirops corinnae. The sequence goes on along the minus strand of CM053586.1, from coordinate 78,234,266 downwards.
TTGGGTGTGGAATTCATGTCTAGGTAATCCCCAAAGGCAGGAGTATAAAAGCACGCAGCTTACAATATGATTTGTGTATGAGATAGGCATTTTATTCCTCCGGGCAAAAGAAATGCTAAACACAGATGAGCTCACAGCAAACCTGTGCTGAACAACTTAAAAACAGAATTCAGCAACAACTTCTAACTATTGCTATAATGCGCTGGGAAGCTGATACTTAAACCTCATCTGAATGTAAAAGTTTGCAGGACTGCTCTTTAAGCACTTTCCATTTCCCCTCAGCTCCGAATTGCTTCCTCAAAGTTCAAGTGCTCTGGAAAGCCAGTCAGGGCTTTGGTCTCCCACTTATCTTGATCATTTTCTTCAGTACAGAAATTCCCTGCTTCCCAACATCTTCTTTAAAGACCCTGAACCTCTCAGCCTCTCTACCTCCAAGCCTAGATATGTCCATCTTGATGCTCAGTCAACTACTTGAGTGAAAGGAAACACGAAGTAGACAACTAGCATTTATTAATGGCACAGTGCACAGAGGCAGCTAGAGGCCTGGATGCAAGCTCCCCTAATGCAGTCTCCTTACTGGAATTGCCACAAGAGAAATGCAGTCATGGTTCTGGAATGGAGAAGAGCCAGCCTGCCTATCTGAAACTCCTACCCCTTACTGGAACAAATCTCTGAGTTATGTGATGCTCCCATCAGGAGAGCTTAAACTTATCTCTGTTTTTAAAAAGGACCATTCAATCATCAGCTCTTCCACCTCAGCATCCAACAAAGGGATGTCTTCATCATTTCAGAATATGACCCAGGCTCCATGTGGCTAGAAAGCAGCCAGGGAGTTTATCATCTCTGATTGACCATGTTCCTTGGAGTCTCCAGAAATTTGTTGGGGAGCTCTGGGCACATGCTGGCTAAGATAGCCCCAGTAGGCAAATTCAACCTCTGATAAACTGATCCTAGCAGCTGTTTTAAGAGGGAGGACAAAGGACAAAGGAGACTGAGATCACTAGTTTAAACAAAGTCTTGTTGTTCAGTTAAGCCTTTTTTTCTGTGGTGTTCCATTCTTCGTGACTCCATTTGAAGTTTTCTTGGAGAAGCTACTGGAATAGTTTGTCTTTTCCTTCTCCAGATCATTTTACAGATGAGAAAACTGAGGCAAACAGGATTAAGAGATTTGCCTAGATCACACAGCTAGTGAGTGTCTGAGGCTGATTTTGAACTGAGGTCTTCTCAACTCCAGGCCTGGTGCTCTATACACTGTTTCACCCTAGCACCTTACCTGGGAGCAAAGAACTTTTGGAATGTAAGCAAAAAATGCCTGGAGGGATCCTAAGGAGAGGAGATGACTGATTTCTTTTATAAGGATTGAGGGTCAAAATGATTACCTGGCCCTTAGTCACACATAGTAAAATAGGAAAGCCATGATTTCAATTTAGACTGTTTACCAATATATGCTAGTTATGGTCAGCTCTAACCCCTTGCCCTTAGGAATGTCCATGTCTAATATTAAAATCATTCACTGTATAAAGTTGTCAGAACTAGAAATCTATGTCCTTGAAGAGAGATTTAAAAACAAAATTTTACTCACTATGAAATATAAGAAGCCTAGGATTATGTATCACCAATATCACTGTGTCTCCCAAGCAGCAGAGTACTGTCTAACAAGGTAGCCTCTAGAACAGCAGTTCTCAACCTGTGGGTTATATTAAATTTGTAACAATGAAAATACATCCTACGTATCAGATATTTACATTTCGATTTATAACAGTAGCAAAATTACAGTTATGAAGTAGCAACAAAAATAATTTTGTGGTTGGGGGTCACCACGACATGAGGAACTGTATTAAAGGGTCGCGGCATTAAGAAGGTTGAGAACCTCTGCTCTAGAACAACTCTTCCCTTAGACCTTCTTCAGGTTCCCCGGGGGACTGCCCTCTATCCATTGAGTTCAAAGACCCTGCCAAAGAGGAGGCTATTTTGAGGACTCCTTGAAATTGCTTTCAAAACCTGTGGTACATTATTTTGGATGCCTCAGTGGAAGGAAAGGGACTAACTATCCTTGAAGGTAAGATTTGGATTTGTTTTGTTTTGTTTTTAAACATCCAAAAGCCATTCATGGTCAAGTCTATTGTTAGAGGTAGGTTATCAAATTTGATAATATTGTTTTGGTGAGTTAAATCATAGAAGCATGAACAGGAGTGATTTTCTATTATGACAGATAAACCAACTCATTTTAATGAATGTGATAATTTTTTAAAATAGACATAGAATTTTCTCAAGTAATTACTTTGAGGAGTCCAGTATTCATTTGTCTGTATGAGTTGTATAGATTTTGTTTTTCTAATGATAATAGTGATGTATATAGTTTCTCCCAGAATGCTACCTTCTGTGGTTACTCTCTTCTCTTCAAGCCCTTCCATCTCTTAGAAAAGGCACACATTTATTATTATTATTATTATTGTTATTGTTTTGCTTTTTGGATGGGGGAAGGCAGGGCAATTGGGGTTAAGTGACTTGCCCAAGGTCACACAGCTAGTGTTAGGTGTTTGAGGCTGGATTTGAACTCACGTCCTCCTGACTCCAGGGCCGGTACTCTATTCACTGTGCCACCTAGCACCTCCCCCCCCATTATTTTTTGTCTTCACTAAAAGAGATATTGTAGTATAGTAGGAAAAAAAACTGACCTGGTCTCAAAGCCAGGAACCACTCTCACCTCTGACATTCACTGGCTATGTCAATCTGGGCAAGTTATTTAACCTCTCTGTTTTCTAGGCAGCTAACTCTCTAAGTTGTATAGAAGGTGCTGCTCTGTATTGGATGATGGGGTTTCCTCACCTTATGCCAATAAAATCTCAAGTCTGTTCCCTATCTCCCTTGACTGTGATAATTTCCTCCTAACAAATGACCCAGTCTCCAGTCTCTGTTATTATCGATCAGTCTGTCTTTTTTACAGCTACCAGTGACTTACCACAGTGCCTAGCACATAGTTGTGGTTGTGGTTGTGGTAGTGTTGTGGTTTGTCCATTCTCGAAGAGGGCCATGACATCAGAGAGATGATGACTGTCTTGCAATTGATTTTGATTTGAGTGAGGGAGGGCTGTGCAAGGTCACTGGCCTCACTTTCTCCTCCAGAGCCATCTGGGTTCAGTGGCCAGATAGTAATCAGGTCAACTGGAGATGGCCCAGAATGCATATAGTAGATGTTAAATAAATGCTTATTAACTGACTACCAAAATACCTAAGACATAGGTCTACTCTCATCACTCCCTTATTCAAAACCTTTCCAGGTTCCTTAATGCTCATGAACTACAAACTGACAGACAAATAAAAACTTGGCCTAGCATTGAAGGGCTTCTCCAGTCTGACTCCAACCTATATTTCCAGCCCTAGTTTAAATTATCTCCTATCATACACTCTATCTTGGCGGCCTACTTGGCCCCCTAGCTTTTTCTCTATCTCTTCTCACCTCTGTGCACTCCCATAGGCTTTCCCAAACTTTAGAATACATTCTTTCCCCTTTTCCAGATGTTGAAATCCTTCTTTCCTTCAAGGCTCAATGCAGGTATTGCCTCCTCTATGAAACTTCCTTGATCCTTCCAGTTGGAGTCCCTCCTTCCTCACATGTTCCTAGCGCACATTGATTAGATTTATTCTTTGTACCTTTCCCATTCTACCTGGTATCATTACTGCTTTTGCAGGTGTCATATCCTACCAAGAGGAGTTTATGTTCTTTCAAGGCAGAGATGTCTGTGTTTTTATTTTTGTATTACCAGTCCACAGATCAAAGCTATGCTTCCAGTAGCCACTTAATAAATGTTTGTTGGATTGAAAAGCACTTAGGAGATTAGTTGTTAAATTGTTCTTCAGTCATGTCTGACTCTCTATGACCTCATTTCTTGGCAGAGAGACTGAAGTGGTTTGCCATTTCCCTTTCCAGCTCATTTTACAGATGAGTAACTGAGGCAAACAAGGTTAAGTGACTTGCTCAGGGTCACATGGTAAGTAAATATCTGAAGCCAGATTTGAACTTATGAAGATGAGTGTTCCTGACTCTTAGACCTACACTCTATCCACTGTGCCACCTAAGAGATGCAAAGTAGCTAATAATAGAGACAGATATAAGTATATATCTCCTATTTACTTTATTTCAGAAACATGACCCAAAATGATGCCAGTAGTTTTCAGAAATAATGCATATTACATATTCCTAAATATAATAAACCAATGAATAAATATATATCATATTGCACATGTATAACATAATCAAATTGCTTACCATCTGGGGAAACGGGAGGAGGAAGAGAGAATTTGGAACTCAAAATAAAAAAAAATTAATGATAAAAATTGCTTTTACATACAATTGGGAAAAATAAAATATTATATAAAAAGTATTCATGGCTAAATAATGCCAGGGAGAATGAAAAGTGTCCTTATTTATTGCCTTTCCCTTATATGTTAGGAGGCAGTGTAGTACAATGGATAAAGAGCTAGCCTCAGAGTCAGAAAGCACTGGATTGAAATCCTGTCCTTGATACATATGGACTATGGTACCCTGAGAAAGTCATTTATGTTCTTAGTAACCCGGTAAACTCTCTGACAGTCTAAGTTGCAGGGCAGGTGTTGATCTATATTGATAGAGTTATCTTCCCCACCAGAAGTTTTCTAGAGCAATATAAATCTCATATTGAGTCCCTAGCTCCCTGTCCTTCATACATAGTCCCAGGGTGGAGAGTCTGATTATTTAACCATTTTTTTCCCCTTCTCCCTTCCTCATTTTCCCCACCTGATATACAACCTTTCTTTATGTTCAAGTTAAAATGATCATTGACAAGACAAGGGAAAGCAACATGTTCAGGCAAAAAGATAAGTCTAAATTGGGTTGCTGATTGCTGAAGTAAAACATCCCTTCTTGCCTTAACCTGTAATTGGGACCAAGGTATTCTTAGCAAAAGCCCTCCTGAATTAGAGGTAATATAATAAATGCAGATTACATCTTTCTGACAAACTATATGTCAAAGGTGTTTTTATTATAATACTTTTTAAGGAGCTCATCCCGTTATATATCCTGTGTCATTAATATCTTAAATAGAACATGTTTTCATAAGGAGAGAATTTGATGAGGATTATGAGAAAAATCAGATGAGTGTTCCAATAGAAAAGTGTAAGATGTGTCCATTTCCACTAAAATGATGAGAAATTATTTCCCTATCAACAGTCTCATAAGCCTTATGACATAAGGGAAGAGGAGAAAAGAGGGTGTGGTCACTAGCAAATGACTAAATAATACTTCTCAGACATTAAAAAAAGGGGATTTTGACATATTTTAAATGAATGTTTGTTTTTCAGTTTCGTTGTGTCTGGTGCAACGCTATCATTATGGGTCTCTGGACATTCCACTTAAAGCTATTTTTTCCATTGCTTTTCCCTATGACTGTTTCAGTTTTCATGGAACAGAAATGGAATAAGAATGTTTTCAGTGAGATGCCTTTCTAACATAAAGTAACCAAAATACATTGTTAAGTAATTTGAATTCATTTTGCATTTAGGTTCAAAGCCTAAACATTACTCATAATAATAATAACTGATATTTTCATAGTGCTTTGAGGTTTGCAGAGTACTTTATGTAGATTATCTCATTGGATCTTCACAATAACCTTGTGAGTTAGTATAATGCCAGGCAAAGACAACTTCCAAGGTTCAGAATACCAGCATAGTAATTCTATTTTATTAGGTGACAAATTAAAGCAAAAACATTTCACCCCTAACCCTACCCACATCATTTTTATAAAAATGTTGTGGTTACCCATAAAATGTAGAGAGTCAGAGTTGCTCTGGAGACCCCAAAATACCAACATGCCAGGTCCTGCTGAATGAATTTGCTTCAAGTCTTCTCTCAGCCAAAGAAAAGTAAAGTTTATCAAAAGTTCATTAAAAGTTCACCATATTGGGTAGACTCTTAAGAAGCCCACGTATCTGTGCTTACACTGGGCAAGTAGGCCAGAGCAAGTCTGTGCTAAGTCATTCTATGGCACTCTCACACCTCATGGAGGGAAGATGGGGTCTTATGTACCGAAAGGTTGTAGGAGGAAACTAAGGGTGGTCTAGAGGAGGAGTTTGGGGAGGGTCAATGAGGTTAGACCAGTAATGAGTTTGGGGAGGGTCTTCAGGAGTCAGATGTGGTCAGTAATTAAGGGTGGGAAGTTGCTGGAGGCTACCTGGAGCTGACAGACAATGGTGGGCCAAGCCAGTTCAAGGGTGGAACAGGAGGATCAAGGGTAAGAAATTGCTGGACAAAGGAGGGTTAAAGGCTTGGGCAGAGCCACAACTAGGCCCATGGCCTCAGGAAAATGTCTTACTGTGGGAAGATTCTAGGAAAGCTCAAGGGGGCTCCCAGAGCCTGCACCTTATAAACTCTGGGCAAGTCATTTAACCGTCTGTAAAATGAGCTGGAGAAGAAAATGGCAGACCACTCCAGTATCTTTGCCAAGAAAACCCCCAAAATGGGTTACAAACAATCAGATATGACTGGACAACAACAATAGTGGATCATGGTATATCTTACATATGAGCACATAAATTTTTAATTAATTTCTCTTCCTATACAAATTATGTTGCATGTGATGTTGAGGATTTGTGTGCCAACCACCGCAGAGAGCCAAATAAAACCAATATTACTTATTACTAGTATGGCATCCATCACAGGTGGCCTTTTACATTGGGGCAGGTGGTCTTTCAAATACCTGCCTCAACTAATTAGTAGTTCGTGAGGGGCAGCATGGGTTTGACAAGGTCAATGCACGTGAATTTCTGTTCTAGTCTATTTCCTAGCTGTATGTATCTGGAGATCACTCATTTTGTGGTGCTTAGCACAGCTCCTCGTACACAGTAGATGCTTAATTAGTGGCTATTGATTGATGATCATTCAGTTTTACTATTTTCAAAACTGCTTACCTAGAAGAAAGCTGAAGAACTTCTTGTTTTAAAGAAATTGTTCCGTTTGTATCTATAGTCAGGGTTTGTTGGTTTATTTCTCTGTGTGCTCTCAGTATTTTAAAAATATTTAAAAATTATTATTAATGTAGTTTGCTGTTATATTAATTCATTTCTGAATATATCTCCCTTCCATGAACCATCTCGTGAAGAGGGGCTGAATGGCCTATGTAATATATTTTGGGGTAACTTTAATTCAGTTTTGTGTTGTTGTAAAAGTCACATTTCTTAACAGTTTCTCCCCTTCCCCCAGCTGTACTTGTCTTTCCCAGCCCCAGCCTAGAGCTATTTCCTCTCAAATCATCAACTCTTCATTCAAGGTACTACCTCCTTTTGTCCTAGCAAACCAAACCCATCCACTTGCAAATCAGGATGGGAACATTGACCTCAAATCTGACCTCTGGTCAACCTTATGACGTTTCAGGGCTCAAACCACACCCCCTGCCCCTTCCCTCCTGCTGTTTGTCCCAGTGTGTTATGGATAAAACAATGCGCAGTTGATGTCAAGGGTGCATGTCTCCTTAAGTATTAGTCACACCCTGGCTCCTCCCAGGTTCCTCCCTAACTCCACCTTTATACACCTCATTAGCTTAATGAACTTATGATTGACAGCTTTATATCTTTAAAAATGCCTCTCTGGCCCTTAGAACTTCTGCAGATGGACCTTTGTAGCTCTTGCCTTTTCTGGCAGGTCAAGTAGGCATTCTAGTAGGCCATCTGCCGGCTGCAGAGTGTCACACTTCCAAACTTTCTCTGACTCCCCCCCTTGTCCCTTGCGAGCTTTTCCCAGCCAGGTTTCCTCACCCTACCCCTTTTTGTCCTGTAAATCAGTAAACTTTTGTAAATCTACCAAAAGACAGCTGAGCCTGTAATTCTTTTCAGACACGAACCTAGAAAGAATTTCTCATTAGAAATCTCCCCAAAACCTATCCCACAACAATGTAACAAATATTTTAAAAGAACAAGAAAAAAGCAAAAAGAGAATCAACTATATCTGATGAAATATGTATATATCTATGTGTGTGTGTATAATACACACACAGTACTCTATACCCTTAGTTGCCTACTTCTTCAATGAAAGGGAGGAGATGAATTTTTACATCTTTTCTTTGGGGCCCAGCTTGGTCAATATAATGAAGTGCAGGCTCTGGGAGCCCCCTTGAGCTCTTCTTGAATCTTTGAGGTATAGGCTCTGGGAGCCCCTTGAGCTCTCCTTAAATCTTTCCACAGGAAGGCATTTGCCTGAGGCCATGGGCCTTTCATTGTGGCTCAGCCCAAGTCTTTAGCTAGCCCTCTTGTCCAGCAATTTCCCACCTTTGATCCTCCTGTTCCACCCTTGAACTGGCCTAGCCCACCATTGTTTGTCAGCTCCAGGTAGCCTCCAGCAACTTCCCACCCTTAATTACTGGAGTCTAACCTTATCTGACTCCTGAAGACCCTCCCCAAACTCACTACTGGAGTCTGACCTCATCTGACTCCTCCTGAAGACCCTCCCCAAACTCCTCCTCTAGACTACCCCTAGATTCCTCCCACAACCTTTCTGTATATATGATCCCATCTTTCCTCCATGTGGTATGAGAGTGCCATAGAATGACTTAGCACAGACTTGCTCTGTGAGAGCGCCATAAAATAATCTAGCACAGACTTACTCTGTCCTGCTTGCCCATGCAAGCATCATAGATACCTAGGCTCCTTAAGAATCTACCCCATATGGTGAACTTTTAATGAACTTTTAATAAACTTTGCTTTTCTTTGGCTGAGAGAAGACGAGTCGAATTCTTTCAGCAGGACCTGGAGTGTTGGCATTTTGGGGTCTCGAGCACCCCTAACCCTCTTTATGGGTAACCACATCAAATATAGTGACAAAATATTGTATTTTGTTTATGTCTATAATTGTAAAAACAAACTTAAAAATGTTTAGTAGAAATAAACTTAAATATCTCAATATAGAGAGTATTGATAATTGATATCTCTTATTTTGTGGGTGGTGGTCTGACATACTTACATAAACCCTCTGTGACTTACTTTCCTTTAACACTAGTTACTTCCTTCTGTTGATTTTCTCTACTTTATCCTTCCTATATCTTGTTTGTGGGGGCCATTTCCAAGAGTCCTGATCTATATCTTACCCCTGGGCCCAGACGGAGAAAAGTGAGGCTGGTAACCTTGCACAGCCCCTTCCTCACTTAAATCCAGTCCACTTGCAAGTCATGGCATCACCTCCCTGGTGTCGTGGTTCTCTTCAAGAAGGAAGGACAAACAATAACAACAACAAACAATATTACATCCAGAACACTTTTGGTGCAGAAGCATTTTGTTTTGTTTTTGGTTGCTGTTGGATTTTTTTTTAATCTCCAGTGCTTAGCATAATGCCTGGTATATAATAGTACCTGTTGTCTGATTGTAAAAGCAGACTTTTTTCTTGATAAAATGAGATGTGATATTCGTCACTTTCATGCTAAAGGTTTTTCTCCACTGAAAATGAATAAAAGAAAGACGAGGGTTAATACTTGTTTTCCTGAACTTTGGGTAGTAATTAAACCCCTTTGTAACAAGTTCTGAAAAAGTTTATCCTTTAAAAAATCCAGTCCAGGAGCGGAGCCAAGATGGCAGCGTAGTAGAAGCAACATATCACAGCTCTCACATAGCCACCCCAAAATACCCATAAAATAGGACTCTAAACCAATCCTAGAACTCCAAAACGCACACAAAGATACTTCCCACTACAGTCAGCTTGGCTTTGAGGAACCATATCAGCACTGCGAACCGAAACCAGCCTGGCCTGAAGCCGTGGCTGTGC
>CM053586.1:78208758-78223982 GCA_028646515.1 Pseudochirops corinnae | reverse complement strand
TCCTCCTCCTCCTCCTTCTTCTTCTCTTTCTTTTTTTCCTCCTCCTTCCTCTCCTCCTCTTCCTTCTTTTTCTCCTTCTCTTCCTTCTCCTCCTCCTTCTCCCTCTTCTTCCTTTCCTTCTCCCTCTCCTTCTTCTGCTCTTTCTTCTTCTCCTTCTTCTTCCTCTTTGTCTTATCCTTCTTCTTCTTCTCCCTCTCGTCCTTCTCCTTTTTCTTTTCCTTCTCCTCCTCCTTCTTTCCTGCCACCCCATGCAAGATATCTTGGAGTTTGGGGACTATATATATTTTTTTAAATTTTATTTACTTAATTTGTTACTATTTTTCTAAAAAATTTGGGACAATTTGTTTTTGCCCTGTATGGTTTTGATTTATGATTTATTGAAATATACCTCTGAAGAAGAGTTTTTTTTTAAAAAGCCCATTGTGTTTCAAATGGAGCTACTTGATTAGTTTTAAACCCAAATCACTCTGCTTTTACTGAATGCCCAATAATACCCCAAGAGCCTGGTGGCTCATTGTTTAGGTCAATTTGGCTTATAATTAGCATAAATAGCAATTATTTTCTGTTCTGGCTGGAAACTCTAAGGGTCTTCTCCCAGATTGACATCTTTATGATAGTAAATTGAACCATCTTTTGTCTAAATTCTTACCTAGCCTTTAGTCATTGAAAGGGTGCTTCCTCAGACAGACTGAGACCTACAAAAGACGTTATTTTAGAAAGGCCAAGATCTCCCACTGCATCCTAGGCCTTTGCCAGTGGCCTTGACTCTTGTCTTGCCATTGGACTCCAATGAGTCTGGAGGAGAGAGTGAGGCTGGTGACTTTGCGCAGCTCTACCTCACTGAAATCCATTTCACACACCACTCATGACATTACCCATTACCCTCTGATGTCATTGGTCTTTGAGAACTAAGGACAAACAACAACTACATTGCCAACTACTTTCAGGCTCTCAAACAACTATAATCATATACTATTAGAGCTAAAAGGGGCCTTAGAAATCATATGGGCCAACTCCTCCCTCTCACTTTACAGAGAAGTTAAGTACTTGTTCAAGGTCACACAGCATTCAAGGTCACATAGTTGGGCAGTTTGGATTAGAATTGAGGGCTCCAAATTGCCAGTTCAATGCCCTTTAAACCACACTGCTGTCTCTCTAGTAAAAAAAGAGCAGAAATTCTCCTTAGGTTACTATCATATTAATTATGCTTTATATAGTTCTATCAATACATTAGATAATTACAATTTTTTTCAAGCTATTACATTTTACTATAATTTCCCATACATAATGTATGCTCATCTAATCACTTCCATTTTAGTTCCATGTTCATTTTGTATAATTTGTTTTAATCAATGTAGAACAGGTTGGTACAGTGTGAATGGAAATTTCTGCCAGTTCCCATATTATTTGTTCCCTCCTCCCTTTTCACTCTGCACAGTGATTTAATATGCATAACATTATAGAGCCAAATATAACTCCCGTCCCTCAGCATAGTATTGATTGTGTTTTACATGTAGTGATGGGTAAGGAAACACAGTCATTTGTAAGGGAACATATAACTGACTGTCCTTTTAAACTATTTTTTCACTGGTTGGTCTAGTTTGCTAGGGAGTCCTCAGTCATCAAGTTTACCCAGAATCACACAGTTATTGACTCCTGCTTTGGCAATCCTGGCTGGTTTTGCAAAAGGCTGTTTCAAAAAAAAAGGACTCATCTTCATGAGTTCAAATCTGGCCTGTGAGACCCTGGGCAAGTCAATTAACCCCATTTAACTCAGTTTCTTCATCTGTAAAATTACCTAGAGAAGTAAATGGCAAACCACTCCAGTATGTTTGTCAAGAAAACCCCAATAGACCCAAAGAGTCAGACATGACTGAAATGACTGAATAACAATAAAATTTCTAAAACAAGTTTATCTCATTTTTACCTACTATTTGTATTTTATGTCTATAAGGGTGGATTTTGAGAAAATACCTGTGTGCTTTCCCACCACCACCTCCCACTTTTTCATGTAATCCGTGTTAACTTGCTTGCCTAGAAGTTTTATGTATGTGCTTCCCTTATGTGAGACCACCTACCTCTTTTTTTTTTTCTTTTTTTGGGAGGCAGTCAGGTTAAGTGACTAGCTGGTGTTTTATCCCACTGCACTAGCTAGCTGTCTCCAACTACCTCTCTAAAGGAAACTATAGCACAGCTATGTTGTAAAGTCTTTTTCTTCTCTCTGCTTAAAATATTTGCAGAAAAGGGGGGAGGGAGGAGAAAATTCTTTTAAGCATGGGCTTAAAGCTGAAAGTTTCTAGCTTCATTAAGAAGTTTTATGGAAAGGGAGCATGGAGTAGTGGATAGAGGGCATTAGCCTCAGGGTGAGGAAAAGCTGAGTTCAAATCCTGCCTCTGAAAACTATAAGTTAAATGATCCTAGGCAAGTCATTGTCTCAGTTCCCTCAAGCAACTCTCTAAGACTAGAGTTGCTGATCTGAGTTGAGAGAGGGAATTGTTTCATTGGTAGTTCCTTATACCAATGAAATCACTGGTCTAGTTAAAAAAAAAAAAAGTATGAAAAAAAAGAAGATAAATGCACTTTCCTGAAAGGAATGGCTCAGTGGCAAGGGAGGGGATGGCCATGCATTTGGAATTTAAGGTCATATAAAAAGAGGTATCAATAAAAATAAGATAATCAGTCTTATAAGAAGTTATGTGTCATGTAGGTTAACCACTAGCCAGGAGGAGAAATGAATGGATAGTTAAAGAGAAGTGAGTAGGAACTACATACTAAGTTTAGTCACTCAGGTCACGCCACCATGTTCAGATTGGAAGATTAGAGTCATAAACCAGAAAGAGTCTAAAGAGGGAGAGGTAGGTCTGGTATGTGGCACTGTAGTTGCCCTTCCTGGAAACGAGGGCAGGTATAGCAGCATCTGTAGAATAAATAGTACCTGTGGAGTATCCAGAAGCCATATGCAAGCCACACTGGATTACTTTTATTAGAATCACTAGGCAACAGGGGGATTTCCAAGGCAGAGTTGAAACCAGTCCAAGTCAGAAACTCACAGTACAAGGAGGAAGGTAAAAGCAGTTCCAAGGTGACTAGGTGGGGAGGATATGGAGCTGCAGGGGGAAGTGTGAATACTATGCTAGGGTTGGAAGATGAACCGTGCAAGATGGACATGTTCCTCATTTCACTAAGAAAAATGGGGGGCAGGGGGAGTGGCATTTCCAGTCCTGATTTATATCTTGCCACTGAATCCAGATGGCTCTGGAGGAGAAAGTGAGGCTGACTCTGCCCAGCCCTCCCTCACTTAAATCTAATTCTCTTGCAAATCATGGCATCACCTTCCTGATGTCATGGTCCTCTTGGAGAATGAAGGACAAACCACAAAAACAAAACAAGGACTAGTGGTGTGCTGGAGTAAGTTTGAAAGGGCTTGCTAGAGCCAAGTGTTAAATTCTCAGCATATTTACACCCCAGAAATTGCCAAATGCTAGACTTGAGAGTGATGGAGAAAATGTTAGTAATTCTGGTTAATTTTTTTTAATTTAAATTTATTTGTTTGCTTTTATATTACAATATTCCCTTTAGGTTCCCACAATCCCTTGAGATTCAAATTTTCTCCTCCTCCCCCCACCCATGGCAGCATGCAATCAGATACAGGTTCTACAAATATCTACACATTAAACATTAGTAAAGTTGTAAAAAAGAATTATAACCGATGGAGTGAGCAACGAGAAAGAAACAATGAAACAAAACAAAACACAAAAGAGAGAGATATTGGTTAAATTTTAAGATATGTTTTGCATACTTTTTTTTCCCCTGGAGAACTAGTTATTAAGCATTTATCAACACAGTGCTGACTAGAACCTAGGTCTCCTGTCTTCCCAGGACACTTCTTTTCCCATAACATCATACTTCATTTCAAGGGAGCAGCAGGCAAGAAGAAAGCACAGTGTGAGCCCTTTGCAAGTCTTGCTTTGAAGTCTATTATTTAAACTTATGCCATTGAGTGATGAAGAACATGTCATAAAACGTCATGGAAGAAATGTCCAATGCAGAATATTCTGAGGAAAATTCAGGGCTAGAAATAGCACATTAATAATACCATTACAGAGAGGAAAACAATACATTGTCTACCTTCTCCTCTCCTTCCCTCCCACCAGCTAGAGAAGATAGCAGTTCACTTGGATATTTTCTTTAAGAGGCATAGTTCTATGATGATAATTTCCTATATATATATATATATATATATATATATATATATATACATATACATATATATAAAGAATATATAGGAGATATATAAGGATATCTATCTATCTATATATAAAGGATATATATATTCAGCTTTTACATGTATATATACATATACACATATATGTAAAAACTGAATCACAGCCTTGAAACAACTGTGAAAAACACCCTTCTCCTTATAACTGGTGATTCTGCTTAGTCTTTTCATCTCTTTGGGGTCCCAAGCCCTTGGAAATTTCTGCAGAGGGATGCTGATGGAAGATAAATTGTGAGACATCAGGAAATGAGACTGCCCTCATTTTTTCTGGGATGGTGAGAGGAAAGAGAAGCTGTTCCACCCTGAACTCACTCACTTTATTGCTGAGGAGTGTCGTACTCAGAGTGCTGAGACATTCAGGGTTAGCTCTGTTTTCTTCCCCAACCCTTGAGAGTCAGGCTTCCTTAACACCTAGAGAATAGCTGCTGTTGGACAGGTCCTGCTGCATTTCTGTTAGAAATTGTGTCCATGTACTGCTACTGAAGGGGGCACCTAATGAGAATCTATTGGCTGGTGATTGAGATTGCCAGAGACCAGTTCTGTTGCATTAGTCTGCCAGTGATTCAGTTCCCCTAGCCCTGGTCTGGCCCCGTCTATGCTTGGCACGGTCCAAGATGGATTAGGCTTTTCTCTCAGACTGGGGCAACAGACCTTTCCTGTCCACCTTCCAGGTTATCTTAGTCTGGAAATTTGTTTCACTCAGTTATTTTGTAGGTTCTGCTGCTCTAGAATTTGTTTAGAGTAATTTTTACAGGTATTTGGAGGGGTTTAGGGGAGATCTCAAGCAAGTCTCTGCTTTTACTCCACCATCTTGGCTCTGTCCCAAGTTATAAATATTAAATACCAAAAGAAGAATCACATAATCTCAGAGTTGGAAGGAGCCTCATTGGTTATCTAGCACAATTCATATTTGAATAGGAATCCCTTACAAATGATCATATGACATTCTCCTGAAGACCTCAAATAATAAAGAATTCACAGTCTTTGGGGAAACCTATCCTACTTTTAAATAGCTCTAATTATTGGGGAGTTTATTTTCTGACAATTAAGGGATAAAGTTATGACTGATTTTCAAGCTAGCAAGGAAAAATCATGACAGCAGGTAAAGAAACCTTATTTGAAAATATACAGCAAACATTTATTACTGGTTAAGACAAGGATGAGTGGAATAGACAGAGTAAAACTAAATATCTTTGACAGTGATGATGTCAATCAGAGTTGAAATAATTTGGTTTTGCCACTATCAACTATGTAACCTAGGATGAGTCATGGAAATTTCTTCATCTGTAAATTGAAGGGTTTGAAATACATAAATTCTGTTTGAAATATATAGGGACATGGATAAAAAGGATCACATATTTATTTTTATTTTTTTGCTTTTTTTTTTTTTTGGAGGGCAATTGCGGTTAAGTGACTTGCCCAAAGTCACACGGCTAGAGCATCAAGTGTCTGAGGTCATATTTGAACTCAGGTCCTTCTGACTCCATGGCCGGTGCTCTATTTACTGTGCCACCTAGCCACCCCAGTATCACATATTTAAAGAGGGCTTAGAAACTATAGAGAACAATCCTCTCTTTTTATAGATGAAGAAACTATATTTGCTCAGGGAGGTTATGACTAGCTCAGGGTCACACAAGTAGTAAGTGAAAGGGCCAGGATTCAAAATCATCTTAAGTGAGAGAAATGTCCTATTGGTTTACTTGTTCGTGATTCTTAAGTTCATGATTAAAACAAACTTTTTTAAAAAATTGAATGTATAATTTCTGATGATCTTCGTATTCTCTTAATACAATAAAGCAAAAAAAAAGTTTCCCACTAATGAACCTACAATTAATTGAATGAATGGGAAACATTTTATCACCCAGTAATTTATAGCTTGATAGTTTGGGTAAATAAAATAACCAAATTATCATGTGGTTTCCTGTTGTATTGTAAAATTTAAATCAAATCCACTGTTGGGCTTTTTTGCCTACAGATAACAAAGCAGGGGATTCTTTTTTACTGTTTTAACTTTACTTTTTCAACAATGAACATTAATTATTTTAACACAAATTAGTGTTAGGTCATGTGCACATTATAGCTTACATTTAAGTAATAAAATGAATGTTATTCAGATCATTCATACACTTTATACAATGAAAATGAGTGAGAAGAGGCTAGTCAAAATGTACTAGTCAAAATGTACTTACCACTCCTTAGGATGAATACCCAAATGGATCTCATCAGTGAAGGTACTTCCTTCAACAACATAGATCAGAACTCATCCTGCATGACTCTTATCCGTGGCCTCTCAATGATTTACCCCAAGGAGCCAATCCAACTTTGCAGGGGTCTTCTTCTCTTTCCCTTGACTTTGCAAGGATATTAATGGGACACCAGGTTGCCCATTGTTTATTGTCTTGTGATTTTGATCTTGTTTCATAATCAGTCCGTCTTCTTTTTTCACTTACATCTTTACTTGCTGGTATCTTTTAAATCCCTTTTCCTTCCCCTACATCCTTGACTCCCTTGCCTTTGAGTATTCTAAATTTGAATTCTTTGAAGACTGAATAATAAATAAAATCTGTATTTCTGAGAATTAATTTATTCTTACAGATGTCTGAGGAAAAGCTGTTTTGCCTACCAAATTTCCATCAACTGTGCCTTTGTTACTACTGTTATTCTACTTGTCTCTTACCTTACTATCATCCCCTCCAATTGAAGCGTTTGCATAAATCTGTAGCAGAATTGCAATGTAAAGGAGGTATAGGAATAAAATAAAGCTAATTGTAACAATAGCTGGTATTTATATAGCTCTTAGTATGTGCCAAGCATTTTAGTGAGCACTTTACCAACATCTCTTTTGATCCTCACAACGTCTCTGGGAGGTAGGCACTATTATTATCACTATTTTAGAGATGTAGATACAATGGAGCAAACAGGTTAGGTGACTTGTCCAGAGTTAAACAGGCAGTACAAGTCTGAGGCCAAATTGGAACTCAGGTCTTTCTTACTCCAGGCTTGGCATTCTATCCATTGTTCCACCTAGCTGTTCCATTAAAATATAATAACATATGTCACTGTCACTACTGACAAGAAGGTATGAAGACAAGGAGAGGAAGGGCAAGAAGAGATTCCCAAGTTAGGAAAGGAAAAGTTAGAATTTTGAAAATTATTCTTAGCCTTGGGTGTGTCGTGATATATTACCATTGCTAGACTTTACAGAGTGATATTTTTTAAAAAGACCTCATAGATTCTGTAAAAACAGCTGCAAACCAGATCAAAAGGAACATTTCTCATAACTAATCATATCTTTGAAATATATCATTTAAAAAAAAAACAAGTATGGTTAGAGTTTTTGGATGAATCAGAATAAGTTTTGAGAAGAATATTTTTCATTTAAATGATAAAGATGGGTTTCTCAAATGTACAGTCTATTTAACCAAGAACCTTTGTATGCTTTGCATTATATTGTTTCCTGGCTTAAATTGCAGCTATTTAGAGGTTTTTATTTTTTTTTTGTCTGATGTGTATGTGCCATGTACCTTCAAGTTTGTATTGAGAAATGGTGCATTGTATTTCAGATTACTTTTTCCTAAACAAAAAATAGTAACGACGATAAAAAGGTTTGAATTGTTTTCCTACCATGTGTGACTTGTACTTAGTCTGTTAAACAACTACCATCATTAGGAGGAGAGCAGATTTCCTTTAGAAAGTTGCTCAATGACCTCAAGCATCTTCCTAAGGCAATAGCATGCCTTTTTTTAAAAAACAGCAGTATTGTTCTAGTGGTGCTATATGGCTGCCAGTAATGGAATACCATTGTCAAGTCAACAAACACTCACTAAGCAGTCTGAAGATTTTCCATTGTAAGTATGAACAAAATTATCTTCATGGATTAAGTAGCAAAGGAGAACAGATACTAGACTTTTCCCCCAGGGCTATCAGAAGATCTGGTATGACAAGTGCTGAAGCAGAAATGAAATGGTCCACTCATGTTTTCTGTCTCTTTGCAATCTCTGAAGTTTCCTTGTACCTTGTACCTCCTTATACCTTCCACTTTCCTAAGCAGCTACTCTGTGCTAGGCACTGTGCCAAAAACCCGGGATGCAAAGAAAGGCAAAAAAGTCCTTGTTTTCAAGGGACTCTCAGTCTAATGGGGGAAACAACATGAAAACAACAATGCACAGATAAGATTTAGACAGGATAAAATATAGAGAATCTCAAAGGGAAGGTGTTAAGATTTAGACCAGTGAAAGGCTTTTTGCAGAAGGTGGGACTTTAGCTGAAACTTGAAGGAAACCAAGGAAGGCAGGAGGTGGAGATGAGAAGGGAGAGAGTTTGAGGCATAGTAGATAGCCAGTGAAAATGGCTGGAGGAACAGCAAGAAGGCCAGTGTCATTGGATCCCAGAGTATAGGGAGGGAGTAAGCTATAAGTAGAGTGGAAATATAGGAAGGAAGCAGGTTGTAAAGGGCTTTAAAAGACAAACAGGAAGTTATATTTGATTCTGGAGGTGATAGGGATCCACTGTCATTTATTGAATGGGGAGGAGGGAACAAGGGGTCAGATCTGCCCTTTAGGAAGAAGCATTTTGGCAAGTGAGTGGAGGATAGACTGGAGTGGGGAAAGACAAGATTTGAGGCATGGAGACCAACCAGAAGACTTTTGTAATGGACTAAGTGTAAGGGGATGGGAGCTCACACCAGGGTGGTGGCAACATCAGCAGAGAGAAGTGACATAAATAAGAGATGTTATGAAGGTAGAATCAATAGGACTTGGCACCAGATTGGATATGAGAGTGAGGAGTAGAATGACACCTAGGTTTTGAGCCTGATGGGGGGATGGTGGTACCTTCAGCAATAATATGGAAATTAGGAAGAGAGTTTTGGGGAAAAGATAATGAGTTCAGTTTTGAACATGTTTAGTTTAAAATGTCTATAAGACATCTAATTAAAGATGACCAGTAAGTAGTTGAGGTTCACACAAAAAGCAATAGAGAGAAAAATATGGTGGATATGAATAGGCTGTAATTTACTCCAATCAAGGCTTTTGCAAGAGAAGTAGAAGAAAAGGATGTCATCAGAGATGCACATTGCTAGAAAAGCCCTTTGTTAACTTGTCATTGATAGATGTAATGAGGGTCTGAGATTGGCTTGCATGTTCTCCATAGATATCTGAGAAATGTCAAGAAAACTAGAGGAAGGCCCCAGGCAGGCTCAGTTTTGGGAAGGGATTTATGGAAGGATGTAGACAGTCAGTCACTCCATGACCCTTAATTAAACACCTTTGTGCCAGCCACTGTGCTAGGTATGGGAATAGAAGGACAAATAATGAAACAGTCCTTGGCCTCATGGAGTTTATATTCCATCAGAGAAAACAACATGAACGTGTGTGGACAGCTTTGGTGCAAGAGACCAAATGCTGGATTTGGAATCTGTATAGATCTGGGTTGGAATAGAGTTTCTGATACTAATTAGGTATGAAAGGTGGAGGTAAGTCACCTAAGCTCTTAGAAACTCAGTTTTCTCATCTGTAAAATGGGTGTGCTTATAAGAGGATTGTTATGAATCTCAAAAGAGATACTGTGCCCAAAGGGCTCTGCAGACCTTAAGCTCTATATACATAATTGTTACTATGCTGGAGGTAGGTATCCCATTTGACTTAAACTTCCCAGATGATTTTCCTAAGGTTCATTGCCTTCTTTATATAGAGAAGCACTCTGGGAAACTCCTTGGATAACGCTAATCTAGTTGATATACTTGGGCTTTTCTGTTTCCAGAAGATCAAAAGTAATAATGACATGAAATATTAAAACTTCATACAATTGAATAAGCATTGAATAATTCATCTTCTCTTCCAGGATTCCAAAAATTATGTAAAAACTCAGTCACTAGCCAGATTTTTCCCCTCTAACTGACACTGTAGCAAGCATATATTTGTGTACTAAGAGGAAAAGAACTTCTCCCTGTTGGTTGCTGTGGAAGGGGGAGAATTAGAAGAGGTCTGTTCCTAGCAAAAACAGCAGCTGATCTGGAGATGTATGAGGATGCCAAGGAAAGATACTGAAGAAAACAGGAAGGGGTGGATTCACCAAGGGATGGCTAATGGCTACAAAATGTCCCATGACTTGGCTTGGTCAAGTTCAATAAAAATGCTTAGTTGCAACTAATAAATACATATTAAAGAAAAATAATATTAAAATATTAAAGAAAATAGTAGGAATATAGCTACTATTACAAATCTAAGTGTTTTAAAATTGGCCACATTGGTAGGAGGAATATCAAATAGATTTTTAGGTGTATATAATTATTGGGATCCACTGGGTACTATATCATGGCATTAAAAAAAAAAACAACTAAATTCTGGACTTTATAATTTGATTGTCCTTTATGTTCCTTGCACTATTAAGTGTGATGAGAGTGGGCATGGAAACGGAAGGGTAGAGGCATTTTTCTTTTCTAAGCCAAGTCTGTGATTTCATTGGTGTAGGAAACTTCCGGGGCAGAAACTCACTCTGGTAATGAGATATTTGTAAAGTGTTTAGCACAGTTTCTGGAATATAAGTGCTTAATAAATGCTTATTCTTTTCCCTTCTCTTCCAACAACACAGATCAGCATCTGCTCTGCAACTTACAGTCTTAGTAAATTGTCTAGAACATTGAAAAAGTAAGTGACTTGCCCGGATTCACATAGTCTGATGTGTCAGAGTCAATCTTAAAAACAGGTCTTTCTGATTTCATGGCCAGCTACATATACATCATATTAGAAAGAAAAAGTTGACAAGATTTGGTGACTAATTGAGTATGGTGTATGAGGAATAAAGAGGAATCAACAATGACTTTGAGTTTTTGTACCTCAAACATTGGGGATAATAATAGTACTTCTGATAAGGAAGTGATAAGAAATTGGATAGAGTGAACTGACAAGAAGGGAAATGTAGTTTATTTGGTTTTAGAGGAACTACCCAGAATGTTAGATTGGTGAGAAACTCAAGGAATCATCTAATCTGGAGAGTCAAAGACTTGCTTGTAATCACATAGTCACTGGTAGAGAATAGGACAGGAAGCATAGAGTTGAGATAAGATGTCAGATTCCAAGATGCCTGGAGAAGTTAAAGTTAGAAATGTGATATCTATCAAGTTATGAAGTTGTGAGAATGGATGATTCTTCTAAAGAAGAGATTGGGTGGAGAAAAGAAAGAAATGCAAAGGACGAGGCCTAATAAAATGTAAGGAGTAGAAGAAGAAGAAAGCCAAAAGGGTCATACAGAAGTACATTTGAGAGAAACATTGAACAAGAACAATAGAGGAGTCCCAATATTTTTCCTGATAAAGGTCTACTAATCTTAAATATGTAGGGCTCTTGTAAATTTGATAATTTTACAAATTTTATAATTTTCCCTTTATAATTTTATATTATATTTTATAATTTTCCATTTCCCCTTCCCTTCTCCCCTCTCTTCCCTTTAACTCTTCCCTCCTCCTCCTTCTCCCTTCCCTCTTTTCCCCTTCTCCTTCCCCTCAGCTTCCTTTCCTTTCCCTCCCTTCCTTGTCTCTTCCCTTCTCTCCCATTTCCTCCATGCAAGGTATTGAGTTTTAAAGAGAATATTGCTTTTCATAACAAAGAGATAAAGAAGAATGAGCTAAGAAAAGGTATTGAATCTGGAAATTGGTGACCTTCAAGAATGTAATTTTAATAGAGTGGTGGAAACCAGCACTAGATTGCTGAGAGGTTTAAGAATTTATAAAACACCATAGGAAGGCATCCACACATTTAGAAGAAAAATAAATTCACACAGTTGTCCACACATATCCCATCACTTACTGTTTTGTAGGTGATGAATGGATCGATAAAACCTGGAAAAGTTTTGGAAAGATAAACTTGCTGACTCTGAGGAAAGTACCCTTGAAACAGATTTTCTGTCTCAACTTCCACATTCACAAACCTACAAATCTTTCTTCATAAACTCTTACTTGCAGTGGGTTTTTTTTTGGTTGTTGTTGTTTTTTTTAACAGCCATGGCACCTTGGTGATTAAATAGATTTTTGGATAGGCTTCAATTTGGCTATGAGAATTCATCCTCTTTCTTGCACAGAATGTCTAATCCCCCTTCCAGATGAAAGCCTTTCAAATATTCAAGGAAAATAATTCTCCTTTTCTGGTGCCTCATCCACATTATGCCCCTTGTTGGAAAAAAATTTATACTAATAAGGTACTTTGCAATTTAGGCTCAAGTCTGCCAGAAGCAATACTATTGGATTTATCATTAATCTGTACCCAAGACATTGATAGCTTTAAGAGACAGATGTGCAAACTGTCCTAATCTCCCATGCCCTCCAACATGACTCTCTGCCACACAGTGATTTTAAGTGACATTTATAGGAATCTTGAACAAGGAAAAGATTTTAAGATATATTATTCACAATAATAAATAATAATAACTAGCCTTTGTATAGTACCAACTATGTGTCAAGCCCTGTGCTAAGCATTTTGCAATATTATCTCTTTTGATCCTCACAACATCTCAGGGATGTAGATGCTATAATTATCCCAATTTTACAAATGAGGGAACTGAGGTAAACAGAAACCAAGTGACTTGTCCAAGGTCACAAAACTAGTAAATATCTGAGACCAATTTTGAACTCAGGTCCTCCTGACTCCAGACCCAGCACTCTAGCTGTTGTGCTACTAGCTACCTCTAAGAAGAGAAAGAAAGATAACAAGTTTAGTTTTGGAAATGTTGAGTTAAAATTGTCTATGGAAACTCCAATTTGAGATATCCTGTAGGCAGTTGGAGATGCAAGACTGGAAGTCAGGAAAGAAATGGCATCTGAGAATGATTAGCACAGAGATGATAATGAAATCCATAGAAGCTAATGGGATCATGAAGCAAAATAGTAGAGGGAAAGGAGAAGAGGGGCCAGGATGAAGTCCGTTGTTAGTGGGCACGATCTGGACAAAGATCATTTATTAACCACTTACTATATGTACCAAGTATTAGAAATTTACATACAAAAGGAGATGGTTCTTACTCTCACAGAACTTAATACTATACATTTATATATTCTGACAACATTGGCTAACTTGCTCTATTACATGGGAATCTAAAAGTCATACTGTAGTTGGGGAAGATCTTGTGTTACTACGTAGTTGGTTGGTGTACGGTATCCTATCCACCAGAAAAATTGCAAGATGCTTCTTGTGTGGCCATTGTCAGTTTTATAATTTTTTTCTTGTACAGTATAAGTGATTATGGTAAAAATCTGAGGTTCTTCCCTGGTACATTTCTTTCAGGAAGAACCCAACCAGACATCAATTAGTTTATTTCTTGAATCAGTGTTACTTGAATATTTCTGACACTAGGCTTCTACTCTTTATATTACTGACCACATGCAGCAATAAAGAATCCATTCAGGTCTCTTGAACGCCAGTTTGTTTCCTTTTCCTCATTAGCAAAGAGTAATTTATGACCTCATTAGCTTTGACCTTATACAATTCCAATAGATTCTCACTTATTTTAGCCATCAGTTCATAAATGCTCATCTTGGCTTAAAACTCTCCCGAGGTATTGACCCAATCCCTTCCCCTTCCTTAACACCTTCGATTGGTTCCATCTGCATAGGATTGGATGGCAGACAAGCTTCCCCATGATAGCTCTTGCCATCTGCAACAGCTATTTTCTGATCTCTCCACCTCACTGCTTCTCCTCATTCAAACTTCAGCTGCAAACGTTTTTTCTCTCTTGACTACAGCTCCTTCTCTACTATTACTCATTATTTATCTCTATAGTTGTATTATTTTTAGCAAAGTCTTTGGAGATATAGTTGGTACAAATATCACATTACAAAATAAAAAAGGAGTGTAACAGAGAAGCATCCTGAAGTCCTCACCCTCTTAGATTAAAAAAAAAATACAGCCAATTTGAAGCTCAGTCATCATATTTTTAAACATTTGTTTTGTAGGGTTGCAACATCCTATGTGTTCCACATTTCATGAGAAATTCATGATGTCAATCAATTGGAGCACCCAGGCCCAGAGTTCTCATCATTTCTCTTCCAGGGTGTTGGCTAATTTCTCCCTTCTTGCGTAGCACATTTTGAGGAGATAGCATCCATATCAGAGAGGATTTTTTTCCACCATTATTTTCCAGATTCCTGTGGAGGCGGCAGAAGCAAAACTGCGCCTTCTAAACAGTGGCTTATCACAAAACATGTCATAGACACCAGCAGGCTCTTCCTTTGCTTTTAAAATAGAAACATCTCCTTTGGCAAGCTATTATAAACCACATCAGGGATTCTCCTTGAATATTCTATTTAAGAGAAAGGGCTGGGCACGGAGAGAAAAGTGTGTGTGTGTGTGTGTGTGTGTGTATATGTGTGTGTGTGTGTCTGTCTGTCTTAGGGGAGTGGTTGGTGACAGGGGGCTTCATTGTTGTAAATGTATTACTATTTTCTTTTCTTCCTTCCTTCCTTCCTTCCTTTCTCTTCCTCCTCCTCCTCCACTTCCTTTTCCTCCTCCTCCTCTTCTTCTTCTGAAAAAATACCTATTCCTCAGTGAGAAATCTGAATATATTGATACTCAATAACTATTGTCATGTTTAGAGAAAGGACAGTCTTGGGCTAGAGAGACCAAGGGTCCTCTGGTTTGCTTCTACCATGTCATCACCAAAATATGGATGAGACTCTTTTCTTTTTTTTTTTTTTTAATTTTATTTTAGTTTACATCATTCATATCCACAAGATTTTGAGTTACATATTTTCTCCCCTTCTTTCCCCTACCCACCACCCCAAAACAGCCATCCCAGTGTATCCCCCCTCCCCCAGTCTATTCTCTCCTATGTCACTTTTTGGTAGGGCAGGATGGATCTCCCAACCACAGTGCCTGTGTATCTCAAGTTCCAGTTGGATGTAGTAAATAGTAATAATAATAATAATTGCATATATATATATAGATATAGATAT